>OX328131.1:60617515-60950015 GCA_946811695.1 Gonocerus acuteangulatus
GCGCCTTTTTGATTAAAAAAAAAACTACATTTCAGAAATGTAGCCTCCACCAAACGGGACAGTGCTCCCACTCCTCCATTGCCCTGAAGAAGGCTTGTACATCAAGCCGAAATATTGGCGTTAATTTTTCTTTTTTTCCTGTTTTTTTAATGGCGCATCGACAAATCTGGGACATTAGAGCGACATCCAGGGTGCAAGGGGATCGAACCCACCATCTCCCGCTTATGAATCTAAGGCGCTAGCCACTATTGGCGTTAATAAATACATTTTAACTTATAATATGTACCTATATGTAATACATTAAACTATGTAGTTTTTTATTGAACCAAAAAATACCGAAATCCCGATGATCAACGCCTTCTACATCTCAACGGTCGACTATATCTTCTCAATTTTAGCAAAATCGAACTCTCTCTCCTCCCTAATCACAACTTAAATATTTCTCTTTCTCCCTTTCCCTCTCACCATCTCTCCATCTCTCTCCCTCTCACCATCTCTCCCTCTCACCATCTCTCCCTCTCACCATCTCTCCATCTCTCTCCCTCTCACCATCTCTCCCTTTCACCATCTCTCTCCCTCTCACTATCTCTCCCTCTGGCCTTCCTTACTGTGCTACCTCCCTCTTCCACCCTCTCATCCCTCCATCGGAGAGACCCACTATTCACGCGGATTTGATTTATGGTCCCTCCCTCTATTCACTTACCGACTACCTGGTCTGCGGTTTTCGGAAGCCATTTCTTCTTCCTTCCGAAGCTCCATTTGCGGCAGCCCGTTTAATGAGCTTCATTAAGAGTTTATCACGTGTAATTACTGTTCCGATATTAATCAAGGTAACCTGACAACCATGTAATACTCTGTAGTATATAATAGCTTTGCTAATGTTCAGAAGTTCTATTAATGGTATTTTCAATTTGGAAAAATGAGTGTTCATATATAATGATAAATAACATAAGATACTAATAGCATTATTATTGTAAAATTGAACCCTAAGGGTTGTCATTTGCTTAAAAGTTTGGAATTATTTGGCCTAGAAACGTTGAGAAAATTTAAAAAAAGTCCGACTCGCAGGAACTGCGTCATCTTAGCGCAGTTACGTACATGTCGAATAAATGGAATTGATTAGCATTAGCATGTACTGAAAACGTACTTACTCTTTGGCTACTGCTGAGAAGGCTGTATTCTAAACAACCAAACATTCGTTGTCATTTTAAGTATATTGTTTTACTAGCAAATTTGTTTTACTGTTATTCTCAACTGTAAATATGTGCTTCATGGGGAATTAAATTCCATTCTGTCGTCGGTTAAATCTTTCTATCAAATAAGAAATAACGATAACTTCAGTTGGAGGCTATTAGGAAGGTTATATAGACAGGAGAATTCAAAACAACCTACGTCATCATGATTAGCCACTGCCATCCTTACATATTACTGACTTATGACTGTCCAAAAAAAAGTTATGAATAAGTACTTTTCCACTCTGAAAAGTGGTGATTTTCATATTCGTTAGTTTGATTTTGTATCGACGATATAATCCTGTATTTTGTAGAAATGTTAAGATATTTTCTATAAACTGGTTACCTTCAGAGAGAAGTTCTGACATGTTGAATGGGATATTTAAGTCATTTCTTCTTATGCAGTCTGTAAGAATATGTTTTATTGTCTGTTCAGTATTACACATTTTACAGGATGGTCTCTCTTGACTTGTCATTGAGTACTGGTGAGTAAGTTTTGAGTGGCCAATCCTAAATAAATAAATAATTTAAAAATATTAACCTCTCACCGAATGTGATTCTGCCTTTAAGCGGTTAGGTGAGGGACTGAATTCTCTATCGCTGAGAGGCTTGAAAAATATTTTGAGCGTCTAGTAAAATAATAAAGCTATTAGTCACTAGGCACTCTAAAAACCAAAATTAATTTGCCTTCTTATCCTATTTAAGAAGATTATAGAGGTCTCCAGAGAAACTCACACGAGAAAAAAAAAAGAAAAGAGATACAAACCAAACAACCCTTTCTGAAAGAGTTTGGGAAACTTTAAAACCAAATTCAGGTAAAACTGTGAACTGGTCGAAAGTGACACTTTCATACCTTCCGTGAGAAAGTGTTTGAGGGTGTGTGAACTGGAGAGATAGTAACAGAAAGGGCTTTTGTTGTCGACGAGTGTGGGAATCTGGCCTCTACCCTTCACCCACCCCAGGGTATCGATCTTCTAGCTAGGTCACTAGGAGTAGATACACTTTCAGGAAAAAACATTGTCTGTAAGTTGTATTGTAAATTATTTTATAACCCCCATCAGATTTGGTCAATGAGTATAATTCTTTTAATATTTTTGAAATGTCAAGATCTGATTAAACCTTCCAAAAAACTGTCACGCAAAAGCCGAATAATCCTCAGAAAGGTGGTTATTTTTCGAGTGCAAAAATTCATATTTGTTAAGAGGAGACCTTTGGCCGTTCAAATCGCAGAGGTAAATGTTTAGCGGTTCGGTCAGGTGGTATCTTAATAAAATTAATTCTATAAGCAATCAGGGGTTAAATGGGATTCGGCTAAGACAGCATCAATACGATTTTTGTAAAAATCTTTATTAAGGACGTTTCGGCAACTCTTTGGTAGCCTTGGTCAGCTAAAAAAGACAAAAAACAAGAAAATACAGAATTAATGAACAGAAAAAAGGTTAATTAATAAGATAAATGATAGATCTATAAATACATATCACTTTTGAGAACATTTTTTTGTTAAATTATGTTGTTACTAAACTGGTAAGTGAACAATAATTATATTTCTAGAACTTAGTTCTAGAAAATCAATAAAAACAAATTTGATATGTACAAGTGAATAGTGAATTAATAATATTATTAATTTTTAACAGTAAATAAGGTACTACATACTAATGAAGTGCCGGGGGGCAGAGAAGGACCAAAGTTAACACTTAAGTAAGCATCATGAAAATATACAAGGTTTGATGATTTCTTAGACGAATCCCAACTAATCCCTGATTACTTATCACCTCGACGGCCATCTAGCTACACCCTTATGCTTAATTAATTTTATAGGAAGATAAGTTTAATTTTTGCTGAAGTTCCGGCTTGAAATTCAAGCCTTCATTACGGCGCACAGTGGTCAAAAACCGTCCAAAAGCGCTCAAAACTCAATAACATTTGATATTGTTGATTTAGAAACCTGAAGTTACAACTTTTCAACTAGGACACGATTTTTCACTCGGATCACTTCAGACATTTTTACAGTCAATACTGACTTGAATACTGCAAAAAAAAAAAAAAAAAAAAACCATCTTCGATTTGATTCCAATGTTCACAGACAGATAACGCGTGTCTGTTTTGTCTGTGAGTTCGTTCACCCCTAGCACCGAAATAGGCAGACTTATGCAGCTAATTTCAGTCTGGGGTCTTTCTATATATGCCCACGGAATATTTAAGCCCGAAATTAGAGAGACGCAAAAGCTATATGACAAAACGAAATTTGATACGTGTAATTTTTTTACTTTTTCAGTATCCCCGTCCATGAAGGCGATTCGAAAAATATTTTTTTTTTGCCCTTCGAACATCCCATTAAAACAAGAAAAACATGCGTCAACCTTATCGGTCTTAAAAAGTAAAGTTAAAGGAACGATTTTGGTACATGAGGATTTGGGAAATTTTCTTCGTTTCTAGTGCTTCAATGATTAACCATGCCGCTTAAGAATTGGCCATTCCCGACTGACACACTCTTATCTCATGACAAGACAGGACAGACCGACATGTACACAGTGTAACACACCGCTGACTATAAAGCACATACTTACTGAATGTTTACAGCGACAAAACTATGACTTACCTTACAATATGACTGAATTACTCGGCGATGGAAGCAAACATATAGATGAGATATTGAACTACCTAAACAAGACCAACTTACTGACCAGATTATAGCATAAATTTAGAAAGGAAGAAGAGTGAAAACAACCCATAGAGATTTGTTTATATATACCATTATTATTTATATAAAAAAATATACCATTGTTTATTTATATACAAAAAATAATATAGAATGCATGTGTGTGTGTGTGTGTGTGTGTGTATGCAGGTGTGTACATGTGTGCATGCATATCTGTATGCATTTTGTATTTATATACTTTGTATTTATATTTGTATGCATTTAATGTATTTATTCTATTATATCTTAATCTGTATAATTTGTTCGTATATCCTACTATTTGTATGATTAAAGAAATAAGTAGAATAGTATTCTCCTATGTCTAGAAGCAGAATAAACTATATAAACATAGTGTAATGTATATTTGTATAATTTGATGTATATATATAATAATGATGATGTATATATTGTTGATGTATGTATGTATGTATATATGTGTAATGTTTGTTCTGAGCAAGTCGCTATAGTTGCGAAAAGCTCATAAAATAAATATAAAAAAAAAAAAAATAAAAAAAAAATTAAAAAAAAAAAAGATTAACCACCGTCCTGCAATCAACGGTGGGGGCCTTAAACTCAAGAAATGGCACTCTTACGAGGTATTTAACATATATTTAAGGCAAATAGGTTCCGAGAAAATACTTCAAAAAAATCAAGTTTTGAGCGCTTTTTTACTGTTTTTGACCACTGTGCGGCGATGGGAAGAGGAAGAACTATGCCTCAATCATTCAATGAGCAAAAAAACTAGAAGGTCAATAAGTATTTGTAATTTTCAGTGGGTAAGTCGAGAACGGCCAATACGGATTCGAGTTGAAACTACATCTTCTCTCGGGTTACAATCTCAATCTCAATCTCTCAATCTCTCAATCTCTCAATCTGGAGAGTAATTAAATTACTAATTGCTTAATTTTCGGCAGTTCCTTGTCGGTAGTGTTGTGAGATCGTTTGAATTTGTTTCATATGTTTCTAGTAGTAGTAGTAAGTAAGGTTTATTGCCGCTCACCGCCTATGGTCATCTTTTTATTGTTTTATTTATTTTTAATTTAATTATTTTTAAGTATTTATTTTATTCATACTAGTTATAATTTTTTTTTTTAAATCTGGCGCATCTACATCTAGGTCATTAGCGCCGTTATCCAGGGTGCAGCGAGGAATTTTTCCCGCGAGCCCTGAGATGAGAAAATTCCTGCCGGAGGTGGGAATCGAACCAACCATCTCCCGCTTATGAATCCAAGGTGCTAGCCACTAGACCACGGAGACCCCACTAGTTATAATTATTGCAACTTTTATATACGTTTCGGATATATGAAAACATTTTTATTTCTTTTGCTTTCTTTAGTTATTAATTTTTTTTATAATTTAATTACTTTTCCTAATTTCTTCATTTTTTATGAGAAGTTTTAATTATTTTCAACTTTTTTTTACGCGTCTTAATGTAAAGTTAAAGAGTCTCAAGTAGTCTAGCGTCTAACGCCTTCTCATGCGTAAGATGGGGGTTTGAGTCCCAGATTTCACATTTCAGGGCCGTTGAGAAAATTCCCGGCTGCACCATGAATGTTATCGCTGATTGCACCGAAAAAAAAAATAATCAGTTAATTTTTGAGGAGCAGCTTGAAGTTTTAAGAAACCCTACATCACAATCAATGGTGTGGGTGGAATGACCGAAAGATGGCTGAATACTAGACGCTTTGATGATATATATATATATATATATATATATATATATATATATATATATATATATACATATATTAGATAAAAGTGGTATAAAAGAAAAAAACAATTGTGATTTTGTTTTTTTAAATACTGAAAACCATGCATTCAGTTGGTTTTTTATTTTAGTTTTTTGGCTTCCAGAAAACCAATAGATATTGCCTTAGAAATAATTTACCTAATAATTTAAACGTTTCATCTACGAAGCGTGTGTGTGTATATATGTATATATATATGAATCGTCTTGTTTATTAACTTGGTCATGCGTTACATTTTTGAATACAAAGCACTGAAATTTTCTGAATTCAAAGTCGTATTGAGCTAAGAAGTGCACAATAGACATCAGTAAATTAATTATTGAACGTAAAAACACATGCTGTGCAGCAGATTATAGTATGCGTACAGCATGACATATGCAGATAGCGTGGGAACTACTCCCATCCATGTTGGGACCGGAAAGAGTATTCTGTAATTATACACGTTTAGGCTTTTATTGTTTCTAATTGCAGATAGTTTGAAACTACTATGATTCGTCCATTTATTGTAATACAATTTTAAAAAGAAAATTGAATTATTTATAATAATTTAGTTATTGGTTCTTGAATAAATTGTTTGTTTTTTTTTCTTAGCGTGTTCCTCACACGAGAAATGTTGACTTTTTGCAAATACCGATTAAGAAATTAAAGTATATTAGTATATACAGTAGGTAAAGATATATATTCTGTCGCCCTGATGTGTCAGCAAAATTATATGGATTTATTTGTCATTAAGTATGAGACAAAAATTATTTAAAAAAAAAAAAAATAATACAAATGTTCAAGTTTAAATGTTTTAATGTATTTTGTCGAAATATTTAGACTACTTAACCACTTTAATGCCATATTCTTAACCAGTATTAAGAAAAGCAGACTAATATTTTGGTTTTGGGAACCTCAAAACGGCGTAATATTTCCAACCTTTTTTGAAGACTTTTGAAATTCACCCAAACTAAGATGTATGCATTTGCATCCGTAAATTTTATGAAAAATGTCGGGAACAAATCCCACATTTGGGAGGTTCAGTTTGTTCAAAGATAGAAACAATTTTTCAGCACAACTTATTAGCACTTTCCTCCGAAGGAAAGTAGCTATTGAGGTTGGACTCATGACGGAATTTTTGAAAAATTTCTTCAAATCTTTATCGATCCTACCTAGTAGACACCGAAAATGACCCCCGTTAAAATTTATATATATATATATATATATATATATATATATATATATATATATGCATATATATATATGTGTCTGTTAACACGATAGCGGCCAGAGTTTTTGTTTTTTCGTCACGAAACTTGGTATATAGCATTCAATTAGCAAACGATTGAACGAGTTCGTAAATCGGTTCATTAGAAGGGGGGGTTTACTCCGGACCCACAATACCAATTCGCCACTACCAGCCGTGATTTTTGGTATATTTCGACGAAACTCGGTATTCGTAGTGGTAATCTACAGGTAAATATGTGTAGTAAAAAGAAACTAAATCGGTTCATTAGAAGGGGGGGGGGGTTTACTCCGGACCCAAATTCCTAATATACTCATACCGGTCGTAATTTCTGCTGTATTGTAACGAAACGCTGTATACGTCGTGGGTAACTCATGAGAAAGAAGTGTTGTAAAAATGAGCTGAATCGGTCAATCGGAAAGCGGGGGTTTAATTTGTAATATATTTGAACAGAAAAGCCGGCAGACGTAGGTTCACAAAGCCGCCGCAAGGAGCGCTTTCTACCACTAGAGTGACTGTATCCTGTTCCTGCGTTAGATCAAAATACGATAATATGAGGATTTTTGTATTTATTACGTAGTGTAGTAGGTACCATGTGTAAACATAACTCTGGATGCAAATTAATAATTGATTAGTTACTCATTACAAAATGAGAACTATTCACGTGTTTAGTTTATTTATGTAGGATATTTTAAGCAAATTGTTCTGGAAAGCAGTCTACACTACCCAAATTCTGAGGAAAGTGCTTAGTTATGCAGCTCCTGCGTGACGGACTTTTTTTAGAACAGGATGCTCCGTAATTTAATAAATACTCGCTAGAAAAATAGTTTCTGTAGTAAAAATAATTCAAATATTTAAAATAATCTAATTACAAGTTAGAGATTGTCGGGGTTCGGTCACTGCTTATTAATAAAACTACATTTTATCGTGAAAATGGTTTTATTGTGCCGACGTTTCGGCTTGAACTTCAAGCCTTCATCAGGGCTGTAAAAACAATTAGGACATATTTAACACTAATATATACACATATCTATCTAAATATACCTAACATATATATATATATATATATATATATATATATATATATATATGTATATATATATATATATGTATATATATACATATATATGACAAGTAAAGATGGAATGGTTGGGATTGGGCTGAAGAAACATCAATACGATTTTTGTTAAAAAAAAATCTACTAAATATAGATTTTTTTTTTAACAAAAATCGTATTGCTGTTTCTTTAGCCGAATCCCAACCATTCCATCTTTACTTATCACCTCGACGGCTAACTATCTAATCTTCATGATATTTATATATATATATATATATATATATATATATATATATATATATATATATTAGGTATATTTAGATAGATATGTGTATATATTAGTGTTAAATATGTCCTACTTGTTTTTACAGCCCTGATGAAGGCTTGAAGTTCAAGCCGAAACGTCGGCAACAATAAAACCATTTTTATGATAAAATGTAGTTTTAGCACTTTCCTCCGAAGGAAAGTAGCTATTGAGGTTGGACTCATGACGGAATTTTTGAAAAATTTCTTCAAATCTTTATCGATCCTACCTAGTAGACAAAATGACCCCCGTTAAAATTTATATATATATCTAAATATATAAATATATATATATATATATATATATATATATATATATATACATATATATATATATATATATATATATGTCTGTTAACACGATAGCGGCCAGAGTTTTAGTTTTTTCGTCACGAAATTTGGTATATAGCATTCAATTAGCAAACGATTGAACGAGTTCGTTAACCACCAAAATCGGTCCACCGGAAGGGGGGGTTTACCCCGAACCCAAAACACTAATTTGACAATTTCAGCCGTAATATTTGTTATATTTCAACGAAACTTGGTATTCGTAGTGGTAATATAGAGAGAAAAGTGAGATATAAAAATGAACTAAATCGGTTCATAAGGAGGGGGGGGGGGGTTTACCCCGGACCGACAATACCAATTCGCCACTACCAGCCGTGATTTTAGGTATATTTCGACGAAACTCGGTATTCGTAGTGGTAATCTACAGGTAAATATGTGATGTAAAAATAAACTAAATCGGTTCATTAGGAGGGGGGGTTTACTCCGGACCCAAATTCCTAATATACTCATACTGGTCGTAATTTCTGCTGTATTCTAACGAAACGCGGTATACGTCGTGGGTAACTCATGAGAAAGAAGTGTTATAAAAATGAGCTGAATCGGTCAATCGGAAAGGGGGGTTTACTTTGTAATATATTTCAATAGAAAAGCCAGCCAGACATAGGTCCACAAAGGCGCCGCAAGGAGCGCTAGAGGGACTGTATCCTGTTCCTGCGTTAGATCAAAATACGATAATATGAGGTTTTTTGTATTTATTACGTAGTGTAATAGGTACCATGTGTAAACATAACTCTGGAAGCAAATTAATAATTGATCAGTTACTCATTACAAATTCAAAAGAGAACTATTCATGTTTTTATTATATTTATGTAGGACATTTTAAGCAAATTGTTCTGGAAAGGAGTCTACACTACCCAAATTCTGAGGAAAGTGCTTAGTTATGCAGCTCCTGCGTGACGGACTTTATTAAGTAGCAGTGACCGAACCCCGACAATCCCTACCTTGCATCATCTACGGTCAACGATCTCCTTTTAATAATCTAATTACCTTCCTACAAAACATAAATAACTAAAATAACTATCATTGCTATTACAATTATTAATATTATCCAGTTTAATGAAATTCAGTAGGAGAAAAATTAGTTCAAAGACATTTTATTATGGGTTCTCTTTTCCTTATCTAGGAAATATGAATAATAGCTTCTTCAGATATAATTAGGAATAATAATTTTCTTTAATAAATAGTAAAAGATACAGATAAGATATTATAGTGAAAGGCTTAATGGATTTATCTGTAAGTTATCCTGTAAAAATAGAGAGAAAGTTTATCTACGATCTCTATAAAAGTCTCCCCATGGGTCATAACCCAGGATGGTCCTCGCGTTCTTTAATACAATAATAAAAGGAGTATTACTATCTTGTAAGAAATTGTAATTTTATTGATCTTGGCGCTTCCTTTGAAGAACTTTTCTTTTTTTTTTAAACAAATGGGTAACGCTTTATATATATATATATATATATATATATATATATATATATATATATATATATATATGTATATATATATATATATATATATATATATATATATGTATATATATATATATATATATATATATATATATATATATATATATAAATCAGTCCCGTAACAGGCCACGAGTGCCCTGAGGGGCAAATACTATAGAGGTATCTGATTCATGACCATACGGCTCACTAGGGAGATGTGTGGTCAGTACTATGCCCCTGGCCGCCTGATTTTCCCCTTGACCGCTTCGACTGCTAGAGTCATTAGCACACAAGGTACCCATTATTAAATTAATTAAAGGCTGGTTTGCCCTAGGGACGTTCAGGGAGGCCGAATTCAACCCATGCTCCTGTCCTCTGCTCCTTTACTTCGGATCGTTCTTCTCACCTCACCTTTATTTATTTTCATATTCTAATTATTTATTTATTTTTTCTAAACAACAAGTAAAGAAAATTATATATAGAATACTCAATTCACTCCAGCAAAAATACTAACTTTCATAAATAATTTACTGTTGTAAATGCGAAACAGCAATATTTACAAGGTTCGGTGAGGTGCAGCTTCTCTCCCTATCCGTGGCCTGGGTTCCGCTGGGTTCGGTCCTGCCGTGACATCGCTGTACTCTCTGGACTGTAACAGTCCCGGGCTCTGGAGATTGTGGACGCCCTCCCGGGGGAGGGAGCGAGCACAACTCCCAGTAGAGCCTTGCATGATTAAGTTTCCCCTGTTAAAGCATTTTTACAAGGAGAGCAGTGCAGCGGTGTCGCGGTGGTTCTGGGCTCGGACGGTGCCCTTTCCGCGTTGTGGGCTGGAGGCTTATAGATTTTTTTTTGTTTTTTTTGTTTTGTTTAATTTTTTTTTCCTTTTTCTTCTTTAATTCAATTATTCATTTTCTATATAATAAAATTAAAAAATGTATTTAAGAGGTTCCTTCCTTTCGTTGGGTGCCCATGACCTCCCGCGGTTGAATACACCCTTCAGAACGATAAAAAAAAAAAAAAAAAAAAAAGGTCTCCGCCACTATATGCGAGAACTGCCAGACACCAATATCTATGATTTTTTTTTTTTTTAAGAATGTTTATTTTTTGAAATACGTAGTGAGTTTTACACAGCGTCCAATGTCCAGCCATCTTTAGGTCACTCACTTGGTGACTCCACTCACACCATTGATTGTGGGGTTTCTAAAAACGTCAAGCTGTTCCTCAAAATTTAACTATTTTTTTTTCTATGCCTCCAGCGCCGACATCCATGATGCAGCCAGGAATTTTCTGAACCAGACTCACTTTTATATAACAGTAATTGAGAATCTCTTTCGTCTGGGGACGATAGCTCATCCAATTCCTACGTAAGAAATGCGTTTGAGTACTGCCTGCAACAAGTTGAGTTCTTCATCTACAGTCCCGGGGAAAAAAACAAAAACATTTCCAGCATGGAGTTTTAGGAAGGGTGTCAACCTTTTATTCCTTTTATTTTTTGGCGCTTATGGCCTAAGTGTAGGTGCTCTGCAAAAAAACAAAACTGTAAATGTAAATATTTTTCCACTTAAATATATAAAAAAAAACAACAGATATTTAATATTAATTCTTGGTCCATTACGTTAAATATTTGCATACAATGCTTTGAATTTTCTCAATCTACGTCTTATTGAATAACTCATTAAGTGAGCACACATTATTGTATTTATGCATATATATATATATATATATATATATATATATATATATATAAGTATATATATACTTGTTTTTGATACTGCTTTCATCTCTAGCAGTTTTTGTTTATTGTTATACTTCGCAGGGATGCCGTTCTTCTTCCTTATGTGCTGTTATTTTCGTAGCATATTTATAATTTTATATTAACCTTATTGTTAATAGTGTTTTTATGATTTATGAAATTAGACCTATATAAACAGTATTAAAGTTAAGGACACAAGTCTGAGGGAACAGAAAGGATTTCATGCGAAATGTAACTCTAAAGTGCGCAACGATTTTTTTTTTGCGCGAATTTCGTTCCAAAAACCATGTTCTGGTGGACGGATTCTGCTGGTTAACGAACTTGACAGATTTTTGTACCAAATTCCATCAAAATCGGATCATTTTTGAGCTTGCCAGAGAGCGAACAGACAAACACACACACACACACATATATATATATATACAAATTTGAGCCACCTATATTTTCGTGATCTATGGGGTCTGAAACAAGAAAGTTTCTAGTCGGCACTTCCGGATTGCGTCGTGAGGTCCACCTCATAAGCGGGGTTCCTCCATATGGAGGGAGGGAGAAACCACGCTAAAACCCGTCGAGCTGCCTGAAGAGACATATTGTTTGGCTCCTCATTGGCTCTAATATTATGGGCTCCTTCCAAAAGTGTTTTTTTTGTACATATAATTAATTATATTTGTAAGAACACTTAACTAATGCACATTACAACTGTGTAGTTGTTAAATAACGTATTAACTACTATTAAAAAGTAATAAAAACATATATTTTGAATCCCCATTATAGGAACCTTGTAACGTCATCATTTGATTAGAGCTGACAACACGAATGTTATCATCAGGTCAAAACGTTTTGTCTAAAACACGCTTCTAACATACTGAATTGTCCAAGGGTAACTTTGTGATTTAATATTCGACGATAGAACATTATAAATTATGCTTTGAAATCTAGTTCCGTGGGAATATGGTGAATCTAATCAACTAGCCCTGTACTCCCATGAAATGGTCAAGCCCATTGTGCTAGAATTATCGATCCAATACTGTTATTGTTCTGCTGTCTTATCGCTTGTTTACATTCGCAGCCGGGGGTTAGGGGGGGTCCAACCCCTAGACAAATTGGCCCCGTTCTCAGGACAGATTGGATATGCTGATAGGGATCATCATTATCCGGGGATCATGGGGTATGGATTTAATCAACGTGGGAAGTAATGAGAAATGTATTCGAGTAATGTATCTAGAAGTTATTATCGTGAGTTTGATTAGCAATTGGGATGGACTCTTTACCTTCGAAAAACTTAATGGCACCAGTCCTTTATTAACTACTAGCTGTTACCCGGCGTGCTTTGCTACACCTACTTTCTGCATCTACAAAAGCAAAAATAAATTAGAAACCAAATACTTAATATTTTCGTGGTAGGCGGAAGGTCAATTAATAAAAACTTCACCATACAGTATCACCAACTTTATTCCGTCCCTACATGTTTCACACCTTTTTTGGCGTCTAGAATCTAGACGTGGTCGTACTGGTGGAAGATTATCCTCCTCAGATTGAGGATGTAAGTTTTATATATGTAATTTTTCCCCTAAAGAGGCACCAAAAAAGGCGTGAAACATGTAGGGACGGAATAAAGTTGGTGATACTGTATGGTGAAGTTTTTATTAATTGACCTTCCGCCTACCACGAAAATAAGAAGATTGGGGAAAAAAGGGTCAGTTGAAGAATAATTATCAGATACTTAATATTAAAATCTAATAACGCAAATCTGTAACTATTTGGGTTCATTGTTTCAGCTCGTGATCTCCTAACTGTGAGTCATAGACGATTTTAACCTAGCCTATGACTCTCCCTGTGTCAAGACCTACTTGTGTGCCACGTTTGGTCAAAATCGGGCGAAGGATGTGGATTTGTATAATGAACAAATAAACAGACAGACAGCTGGTAGACGTTTTTGTATTAGCCTACGAGCCTTCCCGTACCAAGACCTACCAATATTCACAGTTTGGTCAAACGGCGTGGATTTGTATAAGGAACAAACAGAAAAACGGACAGACACGAGATTTTTATATATATAGATAAAATATCTTCCTAAAAATCTGTTTTATGCATAAGTGGGAGCTAAAATTTGACTATGAATAATATTATGTGTGTGTGTGTATATATATATATAAATATATATATATATATATATATATATATATATATATATATATATATATATATTAACACAAAGGTATACAGACTTACTATTTACTTGAGGGTAAATCCATAGGATGGTTGAGATGATTTCATACTGCTGTGGCTTTGAAGTCTTTATGATAAAAGGTTTTTCAAAAAACAAACATATTTTTGTTCTAGATTTTAAAATTTTCGTGGGTTCCCCCTTTAAAATGACATATTAATTACAAACCTAATTTATGTGCCATAAAAGGGGTTTTTAGTAATCACTATTTATTCATAAAAAAACATGATCATCTTGAAAAAGAATTTAGAATTTACATTGTTTCTCTTGGGAAATGGACCATACTTCATATGACCTTCTTGGTTGCACTTGAGATCTACCATGACCATCCGATACACCCTGTATACATATACGTACCTATAGATTTTGGAATGAGGGTTGAATCCGGAACCAAATTAATAATTTACTCGTACAGACCGTTATTATTACTTCTTTGTAACGATATCGTGCACAACTAATGAGAGACATGGGTTAAAAAATAACGGCAACAAAATTAGTCCATTTATCGTTGGGGGATGCTCCAGAACAAAATTAAATTGATAATATAATAATTAAGCCAGCCGTTGATTAACAAAAAAAATATTCATGTTTATTTTGTATTTAGAGAGGTTAACTCAAGAAAATTCGTCCGAAATATCTCAGGAATGTGCTCACTCATGCAACTCCTGCGTGAATTTTTTTTATGGAGGACCTTCTCTGTTTAGTTACTTTTAACGAATAGTTGAGGTCAAAAGCAAACACTAGACAAAAATGTAAGTCGTTTATCATGTATGAAATTTATTTCTATTGCCCACTAATACAAACATGTTCAATAACGCTTTAATATTGACCAAAGCCTAAAGAACCGCTGTCATTCTAAATTAGATCTCCCAATCACGCCATCTATTGATATATTACTAGAAAGGGGAGCGGATTAATTTAGAGAACAACTAGACAAAATAAGAAAAAAACAGAAACTGTGGCTGTAAAGACATCTTCTTATAGCCTCAGGGGGTGAAGAATGCCATCCAGCATTAACAAACGGACAAACATTATTCAGGGAGTTAATTATTTTCTGAGAGTTCTGTGTTTGAGAGAAAAAAAGAAAAAGCTTCAATAGGTAGCCCAAAAAACTTAAAAGTCTCAAGACAAATTTCATTTAAGAGCCGGCGAGAGGTAACAAATTAAACAGTACTTAGCTCAGGATAATGCTCTACATGGAGGTTAGAGGCGACTGATGGTTTTAATAACCGGTTATGGGAAGTCATGATTTATTATCCAGGACCATGACCATTGCTCTAATTACTATATGAATCATAATACTAATGTATACAAACTACTAGCAAGACTTGGAATCGTTAGTTCGGGACTGGTAGTAGTTTCTGAGTTACTAGAGCCCGTTGGGTCTCGCCTTAATTTCCCAAGCGGGAGATCGTGGGTTCGATTCCCACTGGCAACAGGAACTTTCTCGTTTCAAGGCTAGTTGGAAAAATTCCTCACTGCACCTTGGATGACGGTGCTATTAGCGAAGATGTCGATGCGCGGTAAAAAAAAAAAAAAAAAAAAAGGGGAGAAGTTCAATTTCTGAGACAAATATTTCGCAAGGATCAACTATTTGTAAATTCTTATTTAAACGGTAATTATAGCTTGGAACTTTTTTTACAATTTTTTTATGGGCTAAAATGTTTCCTGAACTAATCAAAAATGATATCCAAAAACGTTTATGGCAGAAAAGTATTTAAATGTGCCTTTACACTCAGCGCTACCGGTCCTCCTTCAATGCAATTAAAAATTAAAAATCATTTGTGCTATCTGACTGAAACTTTAAAGTCTTTTTTTTTTTTTTTCAAAACTAAGTTTTTAAAATCGGGCGATATGCAAGCGCATTCAATCTCCCTCCGATGAACTTCAAATTTCAACTCTATGCAGTCATGTTTATTATTTATTTATTTATTTATTTTTTTTTATTTTTTATTTTTTTACGGCGCATCTACATCTAGGTCATTAGCGCCGACATCCAGGGTGCAGCGAGGAATTTTACCAGCGAGCCGTGGGATGATAAAATTCCTGCCGGAGGTTGGGAATCGAACCCACCATCTCCCGCTTATGAATCCAAGGCGCTAGCCATTAGACCACGGGAGACCCCATTATTTATTTATCATCAAATTTTTTTTTTTTTTTTTTTTTTTTTTTTTTTTTTTTTTTTTTTTTTTTTTTTTTTTTTTTTTTTTTTTTTTATAATTTATTTATGAGCACCCCGCATTGACAGCGTTTCGCCCAGGTACACATATAAAATAGAAATACATAACAACAACAAAATAGTTACAATATTACATAATTACAAATCCAATTACATTATTGTGTGTTTTAATCTAATTATACAATTAACTTTGTGAATAACATGCACCTAAAAGTAAAATTAACTAGTAAAAAAAAACAATACATTTTTAAGAAAAACTTATAATTATAAAGGAAACGAAGAAAATCGTTCCTATGTACAATATGACTATATATAATCGCAACAGTTTCTATTTACAATATAGGTTCTATGCATAATATGACAACATACATAAGAACAATAGCCCCATGTACAATCAATAGGAAGGATCCTATGTAAAATAATTATGTTTACGATGTTTTTTTTTTAATTTCTCAACTTATTTTCGTTATTCCTCATTTTTCTTTTATTTATGAATATAGTTGTATGTTTATGTAGACATGAGTGCTACATATTTATACATAAGCACACAAAACCTTCAAGCGAAATGTATTTGATCAAGTTTCATAACACAAAAGTCAGTCAAATTAGTTTATTTAAATATTATGTTTTTGACTTAGTTTTTGTTTTTCATTTTATAGGCACAGAACTTCTTTGTTTTTATCATGAGATAATCGCTGAAGCTGCGAAGCTCAAAATAAAATTAATAAATCAATTTTATCTGCAGTTTCCCAAGGATTTTTCCTAGCACAGCACGTATAATTTTGACGGATATTTTAATAGAAAAATGAAGAATTGTTCAGTATTTGTGAAAAAATTAATATTTCTTAAAACTCCTACGTAATTTACTATAATTTATCGGGTCTTGTTTAGAACAGGCCCGCCAGTGATTTTATAATGATATTTAGTAACTGTTACTATGTAATTTGATACCATCGACACAGAAATAAAAACACATGTTTAAATACTATTTAATTTAGTATTGTTTGTGTATTTGCGGTTATAAAAGTATTAAACTATGAATATTTTTGATGTTTACGATTTATGCAAAGAAGAGCAACGAGCCAGGATTTTCTTTGTCGAAAGAGGAATTCTACCCAAGGAAAGATATTGTATTATGTGGGCGAAGGCCAAAAGGAGAAACAAAAAGGAATGTGGGACACATCGCTCTATGACTCCTATTTATGTGAGTACATGTGGAGGCAGAGAAACTCAAATGAAGATGTTTTTGATAAAATCCTTAAGGACATAGTAGAATTTTGGCCTCCAGATGTACTTGGAGGAACTGATTAAAAGTATGATAATGTTTCTGGTTATGTGTAAAAAGTTTTTATTAAATAAATCATGTGTTCCTTTAACCCATATTTTTTTATTTATCAATAAGTAACTGTTACTAGATAAAATCACTGGCGGGCCTGTTCTAAACAAGACCCAATTTATCTTCTTCTTTTAAAATAATTTAATTTTTTTTTTGTTCTAGGTTGAATATGGCCGCCTGCAGGCTATTGCCAGTGAAAACAAGAGGGTTTCCGTTCTTGGGACATAACGCCACAATTTTGTATTCGAAGAATTAAATCTAATTTTGGTAAAAATGCAGTTTCCAGCCCTCCCAACCGATTTCTTTCAAACTTTGCACAATAACGTATTTTGATGCACTAAACACGAATACGATAAAAAAAAAACGTCGGATTTAACTAGGAAAGAAGTTATTAAGCACTTAAGTTCACTGTTGTGCAGGTTATGAGAGCTAATGTAAACAACTAAATTTGTCAACATACGCATGCGCGGGTATGGAAAAGTTCGTAATAAGGAAGTTTAATTGAAATTTACCATAAATTATCGAAATTCATCAGCAGTTATTTATTTACAATCATTTTTTTAAATAATGAAACACTCTTCACATTTCTTGTTTCGTTCATGAAAAGTATTATATATCAGAAATCCCTTAATAATTAGCTAATGCCTTTATAATTATCGTTCTAATTCGCGCCTACCGAACTTGAATTGTTAACAAGTCAATTGTCTAAGCTAAGAAAGATGTCTTGGAGGATTAGAAGAATGTCTAGGACGACTTTAAGGACATACATGCTATGCGTTTCCGCTCGCTCAAAAAGATAACAAAACCCCAGTCAATCCAACTCGCTAAAATTAATAGAATTCTATTAATTTTAGCGAGTTGGATTGACTGGGGTTTTGTTATTTTCTTGAGCGAGCAGAGCGTAGCGGAGCGAGCGGAAACGCATAGCACGTATGCCCTTAAGCGACAGATGACGACGGGTGAGGATGCCCTTAAAATTAACAATATCTTTGAATAAATGGTTTCTGAACATTTCAAATGACAGTTCTCTGTTTCCCAATGTTACATATCTGCGCATGCGCGTGTTTACAAATACGCTGATGCCTAGTTTTATAACCTTCCTAACTTTAGTGCTTTAGTCTATTCATTTTAGCGAGTTGGATTGACTGGGGGTTTGTTATCTTTTTGAGCGAGCGTAGCGAGCGGAAACGCATCGCATGTATGCCTTAAAGTCGTCATTTATGCCTTAAAGTCATGTATGCCTTAAAGTCGTCACAAATTTAGTTGTTTACATTAGCTCTCATAACCTGCACACCATTGAACTTAAGTGCTTAATAACTTCTTTCCTAGTTAAATCCGACGTTTTTTTTTTATCGTATTCGTGTTTAGTGCATCAAAATACGTTATTGTGCAAAGTTTGAAAGAAATCGGTTTGGAGGGCTGGAAACTGCATTTTTACCCTAATTTTTTGTTGTTGATACTTTTACATCCCATAAACAACTTTTGACATAAAGAATTATAAAAAAAATTTGATTTATTTGTTATTTTTTAATTGGAGAAAATGACTTAGATTATGATCACACAAGGTAGTGTTACCCCTTAAATAAACAACAAGCTACGTGAAACACCAGAGAAACTGATTATGTCTCGTTTATGACTTTGTCTTATGGAAGCTTTGTGAGGTCATGCAAGAGAGACAGTGTTTAATTTTTATCAATATTTAGCAAAAACTAAGGCTGTCAAAAATTTAAATCTTATATTATAGGGAATATGTTTTGCAAATTTAACTATATCCAGAATAAAGGTCACACACTTTTCCCTAAACTCCAGCCAATTTTCACAATTTTTTTAAATTCGTTATATCATAAGTTGTTTTCTATCTATCAAATTTTCTAACGATTTTTTTCTGCTACAAGTTTATTGTATGATCCTTTATCCTTTTGAATTTCCGTACCCAGGGAAATACAAGGACCCTCCTATTGTTAACCCCTCCTGTAGTCCCATTCCAGAACATCCTTCCTGTCAAACCACCCCTCATACCTTAAAATTTACTGTAGGTACTCAGATTTCTCATGGGCCATTGTATCGCGCAAATATTTCATCCTTCCTTTGTACAACCGATCAGAAATATGTTTCCACATTTATCGAATTCAGGACAAAAATTTCCAATTCCCAGGAACTGTGACAGTCTAACTTGTTTCCATAAAATGGTTTATCTGGCGCAATTTGGAATGGTTAAAATGGCAACCCTTAAATATTTCGCATTCTGTAAAACGAAACTTACTACCAAAATTTCAAGCAATGTTTTCTAAGACGAGTATTGTTCATCCAAATTTACGGATGATTGTTTTCCGCACAAAATGTTTTAATGAGGTGCTTGTATTAACGAGGAAAACGAATGAAACCATTTTCAAAGCGATATCTGTAACCGATACAACTAATTTTTATTTTGGTTATTCAGGAACGATTGATTCCGTTGAAATCTGTTCCATATAATATTGTCTGCACTCTCACAGACTGAAAAATGGTCTAATTTTGTGCGAAAATAGAGTGTCAAATTTAGAAGATGAAGATCGTTGACCAGCACAAGCCGCCTACCGAAACATGGTTTTATGGGCGAAATTCGTCAGAACAAAATCCGTTTCTAAGTTCCAGGTGCATTTTTTATAGTTTCTAAAACACAGGAAAACGAATACAATGATTTTGAAGGGGATATCCGTAATAGTTTTAGAAATTAGTGGATACAAATGGTTTCGTAACTAAATATCGGATTGGTTCATTAGAATCGTAGGTTTGAGTTGAAATATTATTTACATGTTCGGAATTCATCCAACAAAAATATTTTAATAAAAGACATTATAGGTTTTCAGGTTTTTTTTATAGGTTCATGTTGTTTTATTTTGTAAATTTTCTCGAAAACGGTTGGGAAATATTGGTAAATGTAAGGTTCTACAAAACGATTATTAAACCGATTTGGACATACGGCATTGAACTATGGGGTACAGCAAAACCTTCCAACATGAACCGAATCCAAACCTTCCAGTCCAAAGTCCTTCGCCGGATCCTTAATGCTCCCTTCTACGCCAACAATAATATCATCCACCGAGACCTCGAAATTCCCTTTGTCGCCGAATTAGCTAAAACCCGATTCTCCACTTTTCATTCCAAGCTATCCTTTCATCCCAATCCCCTTGCCCAATCCCTTTCCACAGATGCGATCCCTTCCAATCCCCCGAGACGTCCGAAAAGAAAGTGACCTAGGGACCAACTGTAACACTTAAAAACATTATTCATTCCTTAGGGAGTGACAGCAATGGCTGCCTTCTCCCCTCTGTTCTTCCTTGTGTATACCTATGTATGAGATATTTATTTACTTATTGTATTTATGTATACAGATTGTAAATATTCAAAAAAAAAAAAAAAAAAAAAAAAAAAAAAAAAAATGTAAGGTGATCAAAAACGGTTTCGAAATAATTCCGAAATTTTTAGTATGGTCTTTTGAACAGGTTTTTGTCTCTTTTTAATTGGTTGTTTTTTTTTCAATTTAATTATTGAGAAACGTATTGGTTATAGTGTTTCCAAGAGTGAAAGTTTAGAAAGATCTCTAAGAGGATGGAGAATTTCCGCTTAGGATGCTGTCAGTTTCCTATTCTTCAAGCTTCTCTTAGAAATTTCCTCTTTTTTGGAACTTCTCTTTTTCTTTTCAGCTTATAATTTTGATTTGACAATTTTGATTGAATCCCTTAGGATCGATGTATAGAGATTTGAAGTCACAATTTATCTTACATCTTCTAAAAACATTTTGCGTAAATGAAGATGTGCAACCTTTAGCTCCAAAGAGAAGACCAATTTCCTTGCTCAAAGAGGCAAGTTAGTTTTTTGAACAAATGGCTAACTTGGAAAAAAACTTATTATCCAGACGAGACAAGATTTCAACCAACGGTTTAGAGCTTTACTATACTTACTGACCCGACGATGAGAACCTTCCGTCACTCGCGCCGCTTGAAATTTTAAAACGGGCTCATATTTTTTCCTCGCCGAGGCTTAAAGTTCGCTTGCTTTTCTTCTCGACTGTTTGTATTCTATTTGTAGACATCCTTTGGCTTATTGGTGGAGGTCTATGTTTGCCTGGGCTCTTTGTCAGTGTGTCATCGGAAATCGAAGTGAGAAAGTCTTGTCTGTTTGAAAATATCCAAAGTGCGAGTGTTGGTGTTATAAAATGTAAATACCTTTTATTTTTATTTTTCATTCTTTTCAATAAAGATTTTATTACTTAATGTATTGATTGCTTTTAATAATTGACTGGTGTTATATTAATATAAAAATTTTTTGATTAATATAAGCTTTTTTTTCTCAATAATATGTGATTTTTATTTATACGAATTACGACTGACAGAATTAAATTAGAAAAAACCCTGAGAATTCTATTAGAACCGGAAGACGAGGAAAACTTGCGATGCATCGGCGATGATTCGGACAGTGATCTAAATGATGAAGATATAGTGTGTAGTGACCTTGATAGTGAATCTGAACAAGACTAGTGCCTTGAAGAAACAACAGACAGTGAGAATGTCGTGGTTGTGATTTTTTGGGGGCAAAGATCGAATAAAAAATTGAAGAATGTAAGATTTTCAAGACCTTCTACAACTAAAGCAAAACATATTTTGAAAATACAGGCCCTAAAACCATCGCGAGGTAAAATAAATTTAATTGATATTTCAAAAAGTTATTATTTATTCGCTATTACCAGTTTTATATGTTATTTTATATTTAATAATTTTATCAAAGAAATTAAGTCTAATAATGTAAATTTTTTTTTTTTTTTTTTTTTTTTTTTTTTTTTTTTTTTTTTTTTTTTTTTTTTTAGTAATACGTTTATTTAAGATCTGTACATTTGGAGAGTACATCAGTAAATTTGCTCTCAAATAATAGTTTTTTTTTTTTTTTTTTTTTTTTTTTTTTTTTTTTTTTTTTTTGTACGGCGCATCTACATCTAGGTCATTAGCGCCGACATCCAGGGTGCAGCGAGGAATTTTCCCAGCGAGCCCTGAGATGAGAAAATTCCTGCCGGAGGTGGGAATCGAACCCACCATCTCCCGCTTATGAATCCAGCGCGCTAGCCACTAGACTACGGGAGACCCCCTCAAATAATAGTTATATACGAACTACCAGGTTGTTACTCTACAGAGTTAAAATACAAAATAAATAAAAAACAACTGAGCAAATAAATAAAAAAAGAAAGAAAAAAGTACATAAAAAAACAGAACAAACAAAAACAATGAATAGGAAATAATAATTAAGATAATAACACAATAATAATAATGATAATAACACTTTTGGAAGGAGCCAATCAATACTGGCACTTCCTACTTAGAATAATGTTTTGTCCTTAGTCAGTTAATTGATCACGAGGCCAATGTCTCTTGAGCCTTCTAGGCGGGGGAGAAAGGTTAAATGAAGAATTAAAGTTTCCTAATTCGTTCTCTTAAGGATAAAATACTAACCTCGAATCTTATTAAGTATTTCGACAGGGTCATTATGAGTGATAATTTACTATTAAAACCCTTCGGTATTAAGGCCATTATAAGGTCCTGAGGAACAGGAAGATAGCTGAAGCACTGATACTTAGCCCTGGTTATAGATAACGGATAGGGATATCCAGATAAGAAGGAACTAATGAAGCGAGGATAGACCCGGTGATCCTTTGGGGATAACCGACGTATCAACAGGTGGATTAGAACAGGATGTAGATTCCACAAATTGAACGGGAGAACCATTTCGATTCTATCGTTATGTATCGATTAATGGGATTCCGAGAGATGAAATAGTTATATTCCGTGAGCAATCGATCTTTTTCTACGGATGAACCTGTTGATCCAGATAATCCTTTCGAAATGAAATATTTTTATACAGGAGTTCTCGCTATATGCGGAAGGTAAAAAAAAAAAAATCCGACACAACTTAACGCCTTGCCGTTTATATCCGCAGTGTCATTAGTAAAAGAATAGAAGAATTTATTGATACATTTTCTCTCGACAAGATGATGTTATTTTAACCAGGCTTCGAATTGGACACACTTTACAGACCAACTTGTAAGTACTGCAATGAGACTCTGACAGTTAAAGATATACTTACAAACTGCAGACAACTCATTAACATAAATATGCCCCACGACTTACACGACTTACTGACAGAAGGTAGCGCACACATCCATACACTACTCAAACATTTGAAAAACACACATTTATACACCAAACTGTAAATAGTTCACTAAACTTTCACATCCACTATTTCAAAATTTTATGTTTGCATCTAATTATTACTTTAGTGTTACTATTTATTCTGTTTTTTTTTATTTATTTATTTTTTTTTACTTTATCTTCTTTTTCACGTTTTTTTTAACATTTAATATACAATGAAATCTCAAAGAGAAGTAATATAAGATTTTATGCGACACACTTGTATCCTAAGCGAAAATTACTCCATCCTCTTTCTCAACGTTTGCTCTTGGAAACACTATAACAATATTTCTAATTTTCTTACACTCTTTTACTAAAATACTCATTTTACGGTTAGATGCAATTAAAAAAAATTACGACCAATTAAAAAGTTGAGTAAACAGAGACAAACACCCGTTGAAAAAAGTCCGTCACGCAGGAGCTGCATAACTAAGCACTTTCCTCAGAATTTGGGTAGTGTAGACTGCTTTCCACAACAATTTGCTTAAAATATCCTACATAAATAAAATAAAAACGTGAATAGTTCTCTTTTAATTTTGTAATGAGTAACTGATCAATTATTAATTTGCTTCCAGAGTTATGTTTACACATGGTACCTACTCCACTACGTAATAAATACAAAAAACCTCATATTATCGTATTTTGATCTAACGCAGGAACAGGATACAGTCACTCTAGTGTTAGAAAGCGCTCCTTGCGGCGGCTTTGTGAACCTACGTCTGACGTGCTTTTCTATTGAAATATATTACAAATTAAACCCCCGCTTTCCGATTGACCGATTCAGCTCATTTTTACAACACTTCTTTCTCATGAGTTACCCACGACGTATACCGTGTTTCGTTACAATACAGCAGAAATTACGACCGGTATGAGTATATTAGGAATTTGGGTCCGGAGTAAACCCCCCCTTCTAATGAACCGATTTAGTTTATTTTTACAACACATATTTACCTGTGGATTAGCACTACGAATGCCGAGTTTCGTCGAAATATACCAAAAATCACGGCTGGTACTGGCGAATTGGTATTGTGGGTCCGGAGTAAACCCCCCCTTCAAATGAACCGATGTAGTTCATTTTTATATCTCACTTTTCTCTCTATATTACCACTACGAATACCAAGTTTCGTTGAAATATAACAAATATTACGGCTGACATAGTCAAATTAGTTTTTGGGTTCGGGGTAAACCCCCCCCCCCCCTTCAGATGGACCGACATTGGTGGTTAACGAACTCGTTCAATCGTTTGCTAATTGAATGCTATATACCAAGTTTCGTGACGAAAAAACAAAAACTCTGGCCGCTATCGTGTTAACAGACACACATATATATATATATATATATATATATATATATATATATATATATATAGATATATATATATATATATATATATATATATATATATAGATATATATAAATTTTAATGGGGGTCATTTTCGGTGTCTACTAGGTAGGATCGATAAAGATTTGAAGAATTTTTTCAAAAATTCCGTCATGAGTCCAACCTCAATAGCTACTTTCCTTCGGAGGAAAGTGCTAAAAACAGAACAAAACATGCACTTTCTAAGACTTATGCTCTTATTTCTCCGATAGACATCGCCCAATCGAAAATTCCTTTAGAACCGTTTTTGTAATGAATTTAGTAAGCTTTTGAAGTTTATCTTCGACATACCACGATGTCCCAACGGTTTTTGAGATATTTACGAAAACTTTTCATGTCTATTAATAAAATTTTTTTTTTTTTCGAATACTTTCCTAACTACAAATGTAACCAAAATTTAGGTATCTTAGGTTCAGATGAATTTCGAACATGTAGAAAATAATTCAATACAATGATTCTAATTATGAATTTATTTCATTTAAATTTGAACGTCTATTATTATTAATTAAGAATTTTAGCACGGGTTATCTATAAGTTACAACCATTTTTACCCGGATAGGGCTGATGCCTTTTCTTTTTTCTAAAGAAAAGCCACCACCCCAGAGTGGGAATCGACCCCACAACCCTTGGCGCAGAGTGTTAAGTGCTCACGCCATAACAATCACGGCCACCGGGTCAGCAGATTCTAATTATCCTAACAAAAAATTAGTTTAACATCCACTTTTCTCAAAAACGGTTACAGATATCACCATGAAAAAATGGTTCACTTCATTAGACAACCTATAAAAAAAAAGTACGTTCAAGAATAATAATGTCGCTCTAAAAACCTTTGAGCGAGCAGAGAAATATATACAAAAAAGTGTATATGAATTTTGGGGTTATTACGCAAGACTCAGTCCGGAAATGCCGACTAGACAATTTGACGATTCAGAACCCATAGATAACAAAAATGACGAGTGTTCAAATATATATATATATATATATATATATATATATATATATATATATATATATATATATATATATTCTTTATATATGGCCAAGGTCAAAAGAATAGTACTCCAATTCTCTTTGTACTATTTATTGTTTGTACGCCCTACACATTTCGTGGCCTTTATGCTACCTCCTCAGGGGCCATTACATCCCTATGTGTGGATAGCTCGCCACCCATAATAAGACTAAGACTCAGTCATAGTATGGGTGGCGAGCTATCCACACATAGGGATGCAATGGCCCCTGAGGAGGTAGCATAAAGGCCACGAAACGTGTAGGGCGTACAAACAATAAATTGTACAAAGAGAATTGGAGTACTATTCTTTTTACCTTAGCCATATATAAAGAATAAATACTTATAAATAAATAAAGGTCAGAAATACGTGGAAAAAATTATATATATATATATATATATATATATATATCAATTTGAACCACTGTTATTTTCGTAATCTGTATATTCTGAAACGTGAAATTTTCTAGTCGGCACTTCCGGATTGCGTCATGAGGTGAACCTCATATGCGGGTTTCCTCCCTGTGGAGAGAGGGAGAAACCGCGCTAAAAGTGGTGTCGAGGAGTTCAAATCACAAAATACTTGTTGTTTGTAGACCGGAAGTGTGTTTTACTGGCTCTGCGGTCCTTTAGAACAGGAAGTCATTGGTCTCTAATCTCGTATCCTGCAGATGGTTACCGTCACATGGAAAAGAAGTAGGAAATCGACGGAGCGTGAATTATCGATGCTGAAAAATGTGTCGTGCGTGTCGCGGCGCTAATGCGATTATCGATAAGCGCCCACCGATATGTGGTTGTTCCGTTGGTGACACCCCGTTCTATTGGGGTCGTGAGAAATTGAGTTGGATTTTGTGCTTAATGGGTTATTCTGTGTGTTTTTCTTTGTGCTTTGTGTGATTGCTGATAACATTCGTGTTTTTTGTTGCTTCCTCCAGAGACGCCATTATTGTATAATTAACGCTGTTGGCAGTTAGGTCATATTATCATATGTCAGTAACTACTTAGTTATAGTGTAGATGGAGATAGTTAGCCGCTGCAGAGATACGAAGACAGGTATAGTTGGGATTCGGCTAGGAGAAAAACGTCAGAATTTCAAAAAGAAATCTGTATTTGGACTTTTCGACTGCACAATGGCAGCCTTCTTCAGCTAAAAAATATATACAACTTATAAGTAAAGAAAATATATATGTACAACTGGTAAGTAAAAGACAGGCAGAAATGAGCGGAGTATATATATCAATACAATAAATTTTAACCAATCTTATTTTTAAAACAATGAAAATACGGTAGTTGGAAAGTAAACAGCATGTAGAAAGTGTTAGTAAAACAGTACAAAAAATTAAACAGTAAAAACAACGAACATTTTTTATGTAGTGGGTGGCGCAGTCATAGGGAAGGACCCACTGTGTTTACCAAATACCCTGCCAAACCCCCTCCTGTAATGCAGTATACAAAGGTGAAACCAAAAATTATATTCACCCCCACACAACGCAAACGGACAATAAAAAACAAAGAAATCCACAAATCCGCCCTCGCAAAACACGCCATAACTAAAAAACACACTTTCATCTTTGACGACACTAAAATACTCTCCACTGAACGAAACACCACAAAACGACAGATTTCCGAATGCGTCCACATTAACTTAAACCTCAATAACATTAATTACAAAACCGACAAACAAAACATCTCCCCTGCTTACTCCTCCGTCTTCCATAAATTGTCCTGACCTCCTTTTTACCTTTGTTCCCAGGCTCCAGACAATTTTTCTACTTGTGTGTCCCAAAACTCTTAACACCTTTTACAACCCCCTTTACAACCCGCTTTTACAACCCAGCAATTGTACCTCTTTCATCTTCACCGACTTACCGCCTCATCCCCACCCCCTTTCATAACTATAAAGACCCCCTGTGTAGTTGCTGTCCCCCATACTTCCAACCATGGTTACCTAAGTTGTCCTCGAGGTCTTCCTCCCTCCCCCCTAGGCATTCTCTAGTGGTATGTATCTATATATTAATTGTTATAAATTGTATTCACTTATAAAATAGATTTTGTTTTTCACTACATAAAAAATGTTCGTTGTTTTTACTGTTTAATTTTTTGTACTGTTTTACTAACACTTTCTACATGCTGTTTACTTTCCAACTACCGTATTTTCATTGTTTTAAAAATAAGATTGGTTAAAATTTATTGTATTGATATATATACTCCGCTCATTTCTTCATGTCTTTTACTTACTAGTTGTACATATATATTTTCTTTACTTATAAGTTGTATATATTTTTTAGCTGAAGAAGGCTGCCATTGTGCAGTCGAAACGTCCAAATACAGATTTCTTTTTGAAAGTCTGACGTTTTTCTCCTAGCCGAATCCCAACTATACCTGTCTTCGTACTTAGTTATAGTTTCTCATAATATGATATATTTTATTTTATGATTCCTATACTTATTATATATCTACTAGCTGACTACCCGTGCTCCGTCACGGCAGATAAGTGATTATTTTATTGCGTTTAATAATGTATCATCAAAATTAACACTACTACATAATTTTGTGCATTTTATTATTGCACGGTTCCCGTCATACAATACGTTATTCACAATTGATATGCAATGAAAGTATAATGTTTCTTGACACTGGGGTGCTCCGGACCATGTTCGTGAAAATATAACCGAGACACAACCTCTTATCAATAGGTCATCAGTAACAGGAGTTTAACCCTTGTAGCTTAAAATTTGTTGTCAATAATTAATGTACATTGAAATTTATGTTTCCAAGAATTAATTTCGAAACGCCCATTATATTTGCGAGCATTACCAAGAAGTGTTCTTACTGGGGATGCTGATG
The DNA here is from genome assembly GCA_946811695.1 of Gonocerus acuteangulatus. Taxonomy (NCBI): domain Eukaryota; kingdom Metazoa; phylum Arthropoda; class Insecta; order Hemiptera; family Coreidae; genus Gonocerus; species Gonocerus acuteangulatus. The sequence continues at coordinate 60,646,522 of OX328131.1, forward strand.
GGTGAGGAGGCTGTGCTAGGTTTCGGGATATTATTACCTCAGATGGACCATCACCAGGTATAGCGCAAACTCTATGAGGTACAAAATCTCTAGTTTATTTCTAGTAATTCAAGGTCTGCCATCATAGTTGAAATGAACCTCGAATAAGAATAATATTATAGATACAGAATGGTAACAGTTGTTCTGCTGTCGTCCTAGCAGCGCATACTGCCTAGGCGTGCGTGCTCAAACCCTTCTAAAAATATTTAAAAATTTTAATACCCAAAAAACCTTCCTTAGCGAGTGTGTACTTTCTACAGGGAGTGTCCATGCAAAATTTCAAATTTTTCTTTAGGGTGGTTTGGGCTGGACGATGATAGGTAATTTGACAAATACATAGTAGATGTCAACAAATAATTATTAAGTAGCATAAATGACTTTACGCCGTTAATTTCGTTTTAAGAACGGCACCGTTGTAAAATATAAATGTCAGAAAACTGATGACTAGATTTGTCGTATACAATAAAATTAGGCGGTCTATTAAGCAAAAATACGCCAGGCTCTTTTTGACGGCTAACACTCGAATCAATTTGAAACCTTAGAATTATCTAATTAAAAAAAATTGCATTTAACAGCAAAATGAGTATATTAGCAGAATAAGGCAAGAAAATGAGACAGAATTCGGAAATACTTTTTTCCTAGAGCGTACGTTGAGAAAGAGGATGCAGGAATTTCCCCTGAGTACTTCACTAAGTGGATCGGATCGGATCGGATCGGGTCCCATGTAGATGCCTGTTATAAAAATAATAAACGGAGCAATGCAGCAAAGTTGGCAATCTTTGGGGCAGGGGCGTATGTAAGGAATAATTTCGGCGGGGGAGGGGGGGTCTGGGAGCACCGGGATCTGATGAGTATGGAATGCTAACAACCTAGAACTTGGAATAGTTAGCCAGCTAAAACGCTATTACACCAATATATATGTATGTATGTATATATATATATATATATATATATATATATATATATATATATATATAATATGAGAAAAGTATTGGTAATAGTGTTTTCCTAGGGCAAGGTTGAGAAGGTGTGGGTTTCGTTTCCGGGACCAGTTTCCGGTTGTGCTAGTGTTGTTAAAAGCGAGCCCTGACTAGAGGCTTCAGGCCTGAACCTTGAACCTAGCCCGAGCTCTGAGGGCTCGATGAAGGCTCGGGAGTGAGGCTTCAGCCTAACCTTATCAAGCCCTGAAGGTTCGGCAAGGTTCTCTCTCGAGCCTTGAAGGCTCGCCCTTGGAGCCCTGGGAAGGTAGAGCTTCGGCAAGCACGGTTATAGTCAAACCCTTTCTAGTGCTTTAATAGATTATCAATATAAAATAATTACTTACTCTATAATCATTACATTTTATTCATTTAAATTTTTTTGTAGCATTTCTCACCATTTCTTTCACAATAATAAAAATAAACTTTTAGCGGCATCTTTATTTACAAAAGGCGGTAATTTAGCTGTTATCTCTGATAATTCTTATTTTGCTTCAGTTGTAATTTATTAAAATTCGACAAAGTTCAGTTTATTAAATTAATCATTAAGCTACATAAAGTGACTCATTCAGTTGATTTCTTAAATTATATATTCTAGTGGATCCAAATCTTCATGAAAAATTGGATGGGCTTGTATTATTTAGAGGAGATATAAAAAATTTTGGTTTTAATTTTGTTGGTGTGTGTGGATTAGATACTACTGGATTTTTCAGAGACAATTTATGTATGTATTATGATGACTTTTTATTTTAATGTAATACTATTTTTTTCACACTACGTACAAACGGTAATATTTTGAAAGTTGAGAATGGCAATTGTGAACAAGTACGACAGTGTTGCCATCACCGTCTCACAGAAGAGTTTATTTTTTAGGAAAAGTTACTATTTTTACCCAATTAGTGATCCATATAATTAGTTTATCAATGAAATGGTACATTTAATTGCCAGCGAATAATGTCAATGTGGTAGAAAGAATTTAGGACGAATCTACTAAAGTATATTTGATGAAACAGCTGTTAGCCCGCCATCCGCCATTTTGGAAATGAAAAGTAAAAGGCTTCAAAGCATGCGCCTTCTCCCGAGGCGAGCCTTCAAGGCTCGCGCCTTCTACCGAGCCGAGCCTTCAAGGCTCGCGCCTTCTATCGAGCCCTGTCCAAGCTCTGAGAGCTCGAGCTTTTAGGAGCCGCGCCTTCTGGCCTTAAAGGCGCGCTCTTTTACAACACTAGTTGTGGCGCCTTAAATCTTCCTTATCTTTAAAATGTCATGTCATATTTTTCAGGAATGAACAAAACCTACCACCAATAGCTGCTTGTATTCCTTTAGTAATGGAACTGGGTATAGGAACGGAAGCGCGCTAAGATGACACAGTTCCAGCTAGTCGGACTCTTTTCAGGACACGATAGGTCCGGATTACGCTGTCCGGTGATTTTATCAGGCGTTACCGTATGAAATTTCAGTTTGGTTTACTTTGCGATTTAATCCTTTCCCTTTTTTATTTCATTATTTGCAAACATCATTGTTATTCATATAGAATTAAAGCTCTTTTATTCCTATTATTTAATCAGTAACTTGCGTACTGTGTTGTCAGAACAATCCTCTGAGAAAAAAATAAAACTTAAATTATGACTTCAACGGAAATTCGAATTATTTTTCGTTATGAATTTAAGCTCGGTCATAGCGCTGCTGAGGCGTGTATGAACATTAACACGGCGTTCGGGGAGGGAACGGTGAATGAACGAACTGTTTACTGGTGGTTTTCCAAGTTTCGAAGTGGAAATTTTGACCTTGACAACGAGGAGCGAGGAAGGCCAGAAACCAAGCTTGACAATGACCACCTGAAAGAAAGGGTTGAAGCTTGTCCCTGAAAAAGCACTAGGGAATATGCCAAAGAACTCGGAGTAGGAGCAACGACAGTTTCAAGACATTTGAAGAAAATCATCAAGTCCAAAACTGACATTTCATACGGTACAGCCTGATAATTGAACTAGAAATATGAACGCTAAGATGACACATTTCGTGTGAGTCGGACTTTTTTTTAGGAAACGATAACACTAGTTTGCGCTATCACGTTGACTTCGAATGAGTGTGCTCCATATATGAAGGAGGGAGACGAATAATAAAAAGGGAAAAAACGATAGCAATTGGTGCTATAATAAACATTTAATCTAAACTACAAACTAAATTTAATTTAAACCAAAAACTAAAAACTTTGTAGTGTAAACCACGATAAGATAGTAGCTTAAGAGAGTAGTTTGATAACTAAAAAAAAACTCGATCTTTAAAGTTCCTAGCACAAACCACTTTGCGCTATTGCAGATCGAAAAAAATAGGTTGCGTCGGCCATTGAACCGGGAAATAAAAAAAAAAACAGCTTTTTGACATGTGCCTGTCACCTAGTACATCTTAGAGTGGTCTATACTATGTTAGTGTTTACTACCGCTGTCCTCACATTCCAATCCTGTTTCTCAAGTATAATCCTTCTTTTTTTATTATCTTATTATCCTTATCAATTTCTGTTATCCTTGCAGGACACCTGTAAGCCGTCTAAGGACACAAAATAATATCAAAATGTAAACCATAGCGACTTAACCTTAGATCGTTATTTTATTTCTGTGTCATTGATATATGACTTTGCGTCCAGACTAAACAGATAAAAGGTATTCTCAACTTATGAATATTAATGCCTTTTTAATGAGCTTAGTACTCGGTTGCCAAAACTCGGACCGTATGACATTTTTCAGTTGTCGTATCGTCCAAAAAGGCTACAACTCCGAAGAATGTTGTGTTACATAAGTCTTCTTTATCCGGTAGCTCATTTAAGCGCATTTTGTATCTCCCTGTATGCAGAAATGTTATATTTATGACAATATCGACCATAAGCGTCAACGTTTCATTCATAGGTACACAGAATATGGTTTTTCGAAATTTTTGTATATGAATATAAATATCTGTTTTAGTAACAGCAAAAGGATCCCATTTGGATTAAATATCAGGTCACCTCATGAGTAATGTCGGTTTATGTCGGTCGACTGTAGAATGTGTCGATCCAAGTTTTTCTGCTAGCTCTTCTACTGTTACAATAGGATTTTCATCTACAGTAGCCTGCAGGAGTTCGTCTTCAAGCTATGAAATCTTACAAATCACAGCTGCACATATTGCTCACTATTGACATTTTCGCCAAATATTTCTACAAGTTTTCGATAAGTTGAAGCAGCATTTTCTTCTTTATCGAATTCCCAAAGCACATCATGGCGCTCAGTGGGGCCAAAGGACATTGTTTCAAAAAAGGCTACAGCCTTTAAATCTTAACCGATTACAATGCATTTTTTTTTAAATGAAAGCTAAAAAAATTTAAAAGAACTTTGTCTTCATGACATTATTTATTGAAATTTACGAATGAAGATAAAATAACATTTTATTTTCTATCTAACTTGTATGTATGAATAGTGTTTAAGGACGAAGAACGTCTAAGGATCTAACTTAATATCAGTACTGATATCGTTCAAATTAAACATTCAAATAAATAGAAGTGAATTTAATGACATATTAACAAGCAATTGAAAAACAAATAAATTGAAAAGGAGGAAATATAAACATACAGAATATTATATTACTTACGGGATAATTTGATATGTACTAATATTAAAACTAGTGCTTAATCCCTTTTTTCAGTCTATTTAATAATGTTCGAAATTTACGAAAAAGTGAATAAATTATCAAATGTGTATTTATAACCTTCCATCTACAATTCATTGAAGCATTATTTGTACAGGTTTGATAATTAGCACTTTCCTCCGAAGGAAAGTAGCTATTGAGGTTGGACTCATGACGGAATTTTTGAAAAATTTCTTCAAATCTTTTTCGATCCTACCTAGTAGACACCGAAAATGACCCCCGTTAAAATTTATATATATATATATATATATATATATATATATATATATATATATATATATATATATGTGTGTGTCTGTTAACACGATAGCGGCCAGAGTTTTTGTTTTTTCGTCACGAAATTTGGTATATAGCATTCAATTAGCAAACGATTGAACGAGTTCGTTAACCACCAAAGTCGGTCCACCGGAAGGGGGGGTTTACCCCGAACCCAAAACACTAATTTGACCATGTCAGCCGTAATATTTGTTATATTTCAACGAAACTTGGTATTCGTAGTGGTAATATAGAGAGAAAAGTGATATATAAAAATGAACTAAATCGGTTCATTACGAGGGGGGTTTACTCCGGACCCACAATACCAATTCGCCACTACCAGCCGTGATTTTTGGTATATTTCGACGAAACTCGGTATTTGTAGTAGTAATCTACAGGTAAATATGTATTGTAAAAATAAACTAAATCGGTTCATTAGGAGGGGGGTTTGCTCCAGGCCCCAAATTACTAATATACTCATACTGGTCGTAATTTCTGCTGTATTGTAACGAAACGCGGTATACTTCGTGGGTAACTCATTAGAAAGAAGTGTTGTAAAAATGAGCTGAATCGGTCAATCGGAAATCGATCGGCCGCAAGGAGCGCTTTGTATCTAGAGGGACTGTATCCTGTTCCTGCGTTAGATCAAAATACGATAATACGAGGTTTTTTGTATTTATTACGTAGTGTAGTAGGTACCATGTGTAAACATAACTCTGAAAGCAAATTAATAATAATTGATCAGTTACTCATTACAAATTTAAAAGAGAACTATTCATGTTTTTATTTTATTTATGTACTAGGATATTTTAAGCAAATTGTTCTGGAAAGCAGTCTACACTACCAAAATTCTGAGGAAAGTGATTAGTTATGCAGCTCCTGCGTGACGGACTTTTTTATAAAAATCAATTCAGACAATATTAAAATAAAATCAGAATTATTGAAAAATATCTTCTTGGGTCTTGCTGATTCTCCATAGAAGAAACATAATTCTAAGACCAAAGAAATTATTCTTACTCTACTGCCAGAATTTTCTGGAGACTTTCACATCGTCAGTCCAGTGAGATGATATACCCTGGTGAAGGATATACTGTTGACTTGAGGTCCCATGAAATCCATTAGACTACATTGATATCAATAATGTCGGTATTTTTAATAATAATATATATTGGGGTCTCCCGTGGACTAGTGGCTAGCGCGCTTGATTCGATCGGGTTCGATCCCCACCGGCGCCAGAAATTTTCTCATCTCAGGGCTCGCTGAGAAAATTATTGGATGCACCCTGGATCTCGGCGCTAATGGCCAAGAATTATGTCGATGCTCCGTAAAAAAAAAAAGAAAATATATATATATATATATATATATATATTATATCACTATGCCAAATATCAACTTCTGATCCCATAGTCATATATGGGCTGAATGACTCCCAATTGTTCTTCTGGTTTCAAGTTGTTGATATCAGAAACTTGAAAGCACCTTTCTTGTAACTCAACCTTTATCTTGACGTTGTTGCCAGCAGAAGAGAAATACTGGTATTTCTCTGTATGACGTATACAAATGGGAAAATCGTTGTTTCAGGACAAATAACAATTTATCAAATAAACTTATCACAACAAAAGTAATACAATATCGTTAAATATACAGGTTGTTCCCCAATCAGGTGTTATAACTTTAGGGGTTTATTCTACACGTCATTTGTAGTTCAGTGAGCGTTCTAGCTCAACATGTAGCAGAGCTACTTAAACTTTTGTCTATTTTCAAAACTATTGTTTTTGTGTTTGTTTTTTTTTAATGAAAAACTGTGTTTTCGGGATTTTTGATTAATATATCGTAAATAAAGACCACATTTGTAGAACTTACATTAAATTTCCAATAAGAAACATCCGTTATCGAAATATCACCATGTAATATACTAAAAGTCATATAGTTGTGAACTTTTGATATTAGGGATTTCTTAAATTATTCACTCTTTTCTTAATCAGCTATTTGTAGACTTAGAGGTTTACCTCCGCCTCAAAAGATGAATTATTTAATAATTAACGTTATTTACGATAAATTAATCAAAAATACCGAAATCTCAGTTTTTCATTAAAACAAAACAATACTTTTGCGACATGTGCAGATAGGACGAGCAATTCTGCGTCACTTAACTAAAAATGCCGTGGAAAATAAACCCGTAAAGTTATGACATTAGAATGCGGGACACCCTGCATATTTTGAATAGTAAATAAAACATTTTGGACAAGTTTTCTAGTAGTATATGCCAGGGCGAAACGAAGCATAAATATTTCTTCCAGGTAAAAAAAAAAAATACTTTTCATGCTTCATTAAGTTAAAGGCTTTATTATATTGGCATAACATAAAATGGAAAGGCGTTTAAAAAAAACTGTTGAATCGACCCAAATTTTTCTCGCCAATTTCGGATTATGGGGTTTTGTAACTTGATAATATAGCTCCTTATGATCTCATTCACCATCAGTAATAAAATTCTCAATGCCATTTAATTTGGCCCCTTTTTAGAGGATAAAAATTGCAACAAAAAAAAATAGACAGTTCAAGAGAGCAGACAAAGGGGTGGTTTTCTGATTTTGCCCCGCAGGTATATGAGAGCAGACGGTAGCCCAGTGGAAGAGCGTATGCCTTCCAAAGCACATATGGTACGACATATGGTCGGGATTTCTGATTTCCACCCTAACCACGGATTTACACGCTCTTCTACTCATAGAAGGTTTTTTTTTTCTACTATTTCTTCCGGCCCAGCCCCACCCTCGCTTCTTCGGGGTGAAATGGAACTTTTAAAGTGCTCTTCGGATCACAGGATGTAGCAAAAATGGATGCTTTCAAGTGCTTTTAGTTCAAAACTTAATAGCAGCATGTTAGCGTCGACCACATATTATATAAGCCTTTACAATGATTATAGAACTTTCGAAGTAGCTAAGGAAGGTTGCACTCATGAATCAATTTTTGATAGATTTCTTCAAATCTTCCTCGATCCTATGCACAAAAATGTCCCCCGGTATAAATATAAGGTGGTCGCGAAGGAAATCGCCATACTTGAAGGGTGTACACCGACGAAAGTGTAGTTGAATGCCACCAAGTTGAAACAAACAAGTTTGAATGGCCAAGAATCGGTGGCCGTTGGATCGGGTCGGGACCAATGTAGGCACCTCCATTGAGATGCATGTGTTTGTTTTTCTTCTGACAGTCGGCGGCTATTGGATCGGATCGGAACGGTTACACCAGTGTAGGTGGAGTTCCCGACGGTAGTCAGCGCAATGTTGTCCTATTCTCGTTGCTATTTTTTTTTACCTGTTTGTCCTACGTAGACTGTTCCACAGTCACACGGAAGGACGTAAACACCTTTGTCTTGCATCCACTGTTTATCTTTCGCCGATCCGAGCTTATTTTGTCTAGAGGCCGGAAAGCATAATTTACTCCGCTATTTAAGCGCATCGCAGGGAGACGAAGAAAAGCGTCAAACAGGTCCATCGGCTCCACGCAGTGTCGAGAGGCGCAGATTCTAAAAATGTACTTCGGTAAAGCGCCATATGTCAAAATACGTTGAAAATATTGAAAAAATTATTATAAAATAACAAACAAAAAAGTTTAAAAAAACATGGGCAACGGCCTGATGAAGCGGACTTGGATTTCTGCGAAATATGACCCAGAAAAACCGACCGCTGGAGAAAGCCGTATTAACATCTATCCATATATATATATATATATATTATAAGGCTGTAGACAATGATCAGAAGAAAAATTAATATATCAAAGAGATAACACAAATTCAAGTGACATGGAGAGGCATCCGAGAGGGAAGCTCATAGCTTATAAAGGTGCCAAGGAAGAAGCCGATGAATGCGAGATATAAAGCTATCTTTCCTGTCAAAAGAATTTTTTCCCGACTCTTGGGGGGAATTGAATTGTCAGGGACTGACCAGGAGCGAGGATTATGACTGCTAAGCCGTGGCAAAAAAATGCCTGGACATTCTACACCTCGCTCAGACACCCTCTGGAGAATCGAACACAGAGCACTGGTTACAGGAATTTCTCTGTAGCTTTGAAAATGTATATTCTGATTTTTATCACTTATCATCAAAACCAGAAGAATATACCTTTTTTTCGTTGTTTTGCTGTTAAAAAAAAAAAAAAAAAAAAAAAAAAAAAAAAAAAAAAAAATAATAAAATAGTGATCTTTTTTTCTACAATAATTTTTGAAAAGACGTTTATAAAATAAAGTTTGTCTCGGGCTGACTCGTAATTCCTTAGAAACTTGATTAATTTACGGCTTAACCCTGAAGAATTAACCGTTTACTGACCATTGGTCACATTTGGGAACATTGATTCGAAAATGTTTTATTCAGACTTCCATTTTACAAATTTATTTTCAATTAAATAAGGCATTAAACTAATCAAAAATTTTATTTCTTAGCTGAGGGATCAGCTGTTCTGCTGAGTGTGTTCACTAGGTTCTTTTTTCACTCTGTTTAAAGATTAGCATTGTGCAACTCTTACAAAGTGTATTCGCAAGAATTTGATCCGCTTTGGCGCGGATTAATACCTTCTTTAAGAAGAAGTATGAAAACTGGGCGCCGGAAGGAAGGAGGAAAGAGGAAAAGCCTGGAATGTATGAAGGAAGATCCTAACCTAGGCAGTACAGAAGAAGTAAGTGAAGACGTTTCCATGGCAACGGGAGATCTACCATTCACTTCAGAACCTCAGGTAACCTCAAATTATTATATTGAATCCCTGCGATTGGCAACACTGCTAGTTCTCAACAGCTGTTTTCACTGGAGACCAAATCAAACCCATTCATTGAACCTCAAAGAAAAATAAATAGATATTGTTCAAAATCAGCTGTTTTAAATACTGTTTCAACACCTGTTCAACTTCATAATTCTTTCTCTCCAATTCAAAACTTAAATGATAATGACAATAATAACAATACAGAAACAAATAAAAATAGTGTTAAAATCCCACCAATATTCGTTTGTGACGCTGACGACTACCAAAAAGTTTTAAGTGACATAAAAACTATTGTAAAGTCAAAATTTTGTTTGCAACAGTGTTTTAAAAAAATAAAAGTTACATTAACTTCGATTGACGATTTCCGTTCTTTGACCAAATTTTACGACAAAGAGGACGTAAAGTACTATACTTTCCGAAATCCCGCGGACAGAAAATTGTCGGTTATTATTAGAGGCGTACCATACAGTATTACCGATCAAGAACTGTTTGATGAATTGTCAGAAAAATACCCTGTCTCCAAGGTTACTAGATTACTGAACATAGAACGGTTCCCAACACCTCTTATTGCAGTAGAGCTGGAAAATAGTCCCAACGGTAAATCAATATTTAACCTAGAGACCCTTTTTTATTCAATAGTCTCGGTTGAAGAAAGGAAGCAACACAGGGGTGTTCTTCAGTGTAAAAACTGTTGCCGCATGGGACACACAAAAAATTACTGTCGTTTAGACACAAAATGTGCTAAGTGTTCGGGAGATCACAACTATTTAGCTTGCCCTAATCGAAATAGCACTGAATCCCACTGTGTAAACTGTGGAGGCAACCACTCTGCAAACTATAGAGGATGCCTGGAATACAAAAAATTAAAAAACATACTGCAAAAAAAAATAATAGCTTCTGAAAATAAATCCTTCCCCATTAGGAGTTCTAAACCCTTTCCCTCTAAACCCGCTACAGCAAAACCTCCACCACCACCTCCAACTGAAAACCTACCAACTAACACTCAACAAAGACAAACCTCTTTCCCGCTACAGAACGCATGGACTCAGCATCGTAGAACAGACGAAGAACAGACTAAAACATCCAACCTTACTGACACTAACCAAAATTCAATCAACAATATGACAGACCTACTTCTCAACCTTATAAAACCACTTATTCCAACAATAAAAGCTTTCATAACTAACTTTTTAACATCTATTTTCTCTTCTTTAAACAATGACAGTTCCTAATTTGGGCAATCTCTCTTTACTTAACTGGAATGCAAACGGACTAAAAAAAAGACAGACCTTACTGACAAACTTTCTTAGCAGAAACGACATTGACGTTGCTTGCATCACTGAAACACATCTCATTAGCACTGACAAATACAGGACACCAGGATACCGAATGTACAGAACGGACCAACGATCTAGACGCGGTGGAGTCGCAATTCTAATTAAGAAACATTTAGCCCACAATAGTTTGGTTCTGCCCTCCCTTGATCGCCTAGAAGCAGTAGGAATTAGTTTGGCACTTCAAAACAGGAGTAGTGTTAATATAATATCTGCGTATAGCAGACCTGGGATTCGGCTCATACAAGACGATTTTCAAAAACTATTTACAGGGGCTCCTACAATAATGATGGGTGATTTAAATAGTAAACATCTCTCTTGGAATTGCCATAAGCAAAACAATAATGGGACACAACTATTGAGAATTACTGAAAATCTTGGACTCATTATTTCATCACCTGACGAACCAACATTTTACCCGACTCAAAGACGCTACAAATCCGACATACTAGACATAGCCATAATTCAGAACTTCCAATTGCCATTATATCATGACGTACTTACTGACTTAGACTCTGACCATTTACCTGTCATTCTTACTTTCCATGAAAGTCCAAAATCTGAACCACCCCCACCAAGACTCATCAATGGACCTATAGACGGGGGAAAATTCAAGACAGAAATGCATGACAACACGGACATTCCACTTACATACAAATCCAGTCATGACATTGACTCGACTATAGCAAAATTCATTCAAACGATACACATGGCTGTACAAAATTCTTTAAAAACGCACCCATCATTAAGCTGTCGATTATCTAATACAACCACGCCCCCACATGTTCTAAAACTCATCCATGAAAAAAAATATTCTTCGAAAGAGATGGCAAAGATCTAGAGACCCGGAACTCAAGCGACAAGTAAACCGTTTATCGCGCAATATTCGTTTTGAACTTGACAAAGACAGGATACACAAATACAGCAATTACTTGACAAACATGACTCCTGGAGACCCATCGCTTTGGCGAGAGACAAGACGACTACTAAAACAATCCTCTGAAATTCCCCCCTTAAAAGACGGACAAAACATTGTAACAACTGATGCAGACAAGTGTAGACTTTTAACAGAATGTATTGAAAACAAACTGAAAACTGGAGACCACAACGACCCACAGACGGACATTGCAGTATGTACTTCACTCTCAGAAACAAGACTAACTGACAGTACAATCGACTTCACACAGCCTAAAGAAATTTCGCTTCTCATACGTAGGCTTCCTAAAAATAAATCACCTGGAGAAGATCAGATAACGAACTCGGTGTTGAAACAGTTACCCAGGAAATGCATCAGCCTGTTAACAAGTATCTTCAATGCTTGTCTCCGGCGAGGACATTTTCCAGAAAGATGGAAACATGCCATTGTGATCTTCATCCACAAGCCTGGGAAACCGAAGAACAACGCTGGCTGTTATCGGCCAATAAGTCTGCTGAATACTCTGGGGAAACTTCTCGAAAGGCTCGTTGACGTTAGATTAAGAAGACATCTTGTAGACAGCATACCTAACTATCAGTTCGCATTTAAACCGAAGCACTCTTCTGTCCAACAATTACAAAGAGTCTCTGAAATGATAACAAATTGTTTTAATAAGAAGGAATACGCCACTGGACTGTTTCTCGACGTAGCCAACGCTTTCGACTCAGTTTGGCACGAAGGACTCCTGCACAAGCTACGGAACACCAAGCCTCCAGCTTACCTCTACTCCATCATTTCCTCCTTTCTTCGTGGCAGGACATTCCAAGGAAGAGTGAAGACAACACTCAGCACGAAAAGAACTATCAAAGCTGGTGTACCGCAGGGGGCCATACTAAGCCCTTTGCTCTACATATTGTACTGCAGTGATATGCCAGAACCTGACAACTCAGCCCTTGCTACCTTTGCAGACGATACACTCATCATCACGAAGAGCACCGACGTCAAGGAAGCGATTCTTCACTTGCAAGAAGCTGCAGATGAGGTGTCATCCTGGTTCCGAAAATGGAAACTAGCAATAAATCCGGTGAAATCTTCATGTAAAGTGTTTTCTCTCAGAAAATTCCGAAATGAAGATTTACCAGAGCTGAAAATTGGTCATCACTCAATTCTCTGGACTCCAAAAGACCAGAGTATACGCTATCTCGGAGTACATCTAGACACAAGACTGACTTGGCGACATCACATACACAAAAAACTACAAGAAGCTCACACACGACTGTTACAAATTTACCCATTAATAAATAGAAAAACTCCCCTAAAACACACCTGTGGTACACTACTATACAAATCGACAATACTACCCATACTAACGTACGCATGTCCTGTCTGGTTTGGCGCCAGAACCACACACATAAAACGTCTACAAACATTTCAAAACAGAGCACTCCGAATAGTGTCCAATGCTCCTTGGTTCGTAAGGAACAGCCAGATCCATAGAGAATTGGAGGTTGATCCATTTTTCACTCACATAGAAAAGCTAGTGCGAAAATATCACCAGACTCTTCCAGCCTCCAGCAGTTCCATGTTTTATCAACTTGGACAAAGAAAAACCTCGCGAATCAAACACAGACTTTATCAAGACATTTTAACCCTTTAAATTTTTATCTTACAAATATTGTTTTGTGTATAATACGTTTTGTATTGGTCCAATAAAATTGTTTTGTTTGTTATTTCTTAGCTGAAAATTTGATTTTAATTGACTCCCGAAATGTTGTTGGATTTTTGAGTATGTTATGCTTTATGACATAAACAACTGGTAGAACTACTGCAATAATTTTTATGTAATATGAGAAATATATATTTAACAATATAATGTTACAGTTTTTGTAGTTTATTTCCTAAATTTTATTATTTATTTATTTATTTTACGAGCTTCGCAACGACGGCGACATGCTCTTTTTTTAAATACAGTAAAAAATAAAGATATTCACAATTATCAGTAACTTATACCTAGTACTAAATAAGTTTGAGGAGAGCATACGACAAAAGTTAGTAGGTTTGTGTTAAGAATTAAGCGCTAAACATAATTTACAGCATTGCTATTTAACTATAGTTAATATCGTCGATACAAAAGCAAACTAACGAATATGAAAATCACCACTTTTCAGAGTGGAAAAGTATTTATTCATAACTTTTTTTTGGACAGTCAAATATTCGGCAGATTTGACCTTTTGATAGTGGAATACTTTCCCTTTAATAGAGTGAAGTCAGATTGAAGAATTTGACGTAAATAAGTCCAGCAGAAATTATTAAAGATGGACAATGAAAGATGCATTTTTTCATATTCGTTAGTTTGCTTTTGTATTGACGATATATGTACATAACATATCACTAAAACTAAGTACCTTTAAGTAAAGATGGAATGGTTGGGATTCGGCTAAATAAACCTCAATATGATTTTGTTTTAAAAAATCTATATTTCGGACGTTTCGGCTGCACATTGGCAGCCTTCTTCAGTTAAAAAAATACATACAAATTATAAGTAAAAAAACAGGCAGAAATGAGCGTAGTATATACATAATGACAATGATTAGAACCAATCTTATTATTAAACAATGAAAATACAGTAGTTGGAAAGTAAACAGTATGTAGAAAGTAGTAAGTAAACAGTACAAAAACTAACATTTTTTTAAAAAACATTTTTATATTAAGTAAAGATGGAATGGTTGGGATTCGGCTAAATAAACCTCAATATGATTTTGTTTTAAAAAAATCTATAAGCAAAGATGGAATGGTTGGGATTCGGCTAAATAGATTTTTTAAAACAAAATCATATTGAGGTTTATTTAGCCGAATCCCAACCATTCCATCTTTACTTATCACCTCGACGGCTAACTATCTAATCATCATAAGTACCTTTATTTAATTATTTCTTAGGTCTAAATTTTTATCTGTCTTGAAACAGAGATATTAACTCTGGCCTGTTCGGGTTATATGCCTCGAGAACAGGATATGTGCCAGTAATCTTTTAACATTTTCCAATTTCTACCTACTGTGTTTTTATTTTCAGTTTACATTCTTCCTTTGAGTTAGTTATTATTCCTCCTTTTTTTTCTATTCGTTTACTTATATTCTTCCGTAAAATCGTAAAACAATTTTTTTTAATGGATACAGTTTTCCGAACTGTAAAAGAAGTAGACGCATTGTAAATTTTTTTTTTTTTTTTTTTTTTTTACTGCGCATCTACATCTTGGCCATTAGCGCCGGGCTATCTATAGGTTGCCACCCTTTTATAATGCCAACAGCACGTGGTCGGTCACCCATTCAGGTACTGACCACGCCCGATGTTGCTTAACTTCGGTGATCTACGGGAACCGGTGTATTCAACGTGGCTATGGCCGTTGGCACGTATTGTAAATGTTCACATTATTTAGACCAAATGGATAAATTAAGTAACAATTCATTTAGGGAGAAGGATATATGCCAGTTACCTACCGACCAAAAAGGGGGTAACCAGGAGTGAGGTGAAAAATTACAATAAAAGAAAAAGATGTTTTGACTTATCGCTGTTCTGACCCAGGTCATTGTTCCCATTTGAGAACATGAAATAAAACATACAATTCTGGATATTTTTTTAAAAAGGTAATTGAAATATTTTTATATAAAAATAAGAAAGCTAATAACAAGAAGAAAACATTAAAATTTCAACTGGAACTGGGTTCGGTCCGTAAATGGTTATTTTATTCGATTAAGTCAGAAATATTTGTCAAATGCGTAGTCTGGTCCATATGACTTGTTCTCTCATTGATGGGGCCATTTATGATTCCACCAAGGTTCAATAGTTGGCTAAATAATTAAATAAACCTTTTCTTGTAAAATTACTTCGAAAGACCGGAATTGATTACTGGCTATGAATAGCCCATGTCGGTATCTAGGGGTCGTAGACAGATCCATAATCCTGTCATAAAACCTTTACTGTCGGTTATCAGCTTTCCAGATGAAACTTTAGAACATCATTTCGATAGTGCCAGCATTCCAGAAGATCAGAGCTGCCGGCTTCTTCGGCGGACAATCTTCCTTTGATCTCTAACACCACCTAAACATGGAGGATATAAACCTTGAAATGTTCTTGTAGACATTATGTTGTGTATGATTTCTCAGATAACGATACCAATTTGTACTAATTAAACAAAGAATGCAAAAGTAGATTATCGGGGAAAGTTAGATTATCTTAAAAATACCTTTCTTTACGACAGTTTTTTTTTAATTGAGATCCCAATTTTCATAATTTTGAAGAAGATAGTTTTTTCAATATTTATTTAACTGGAATACCAATATTATAAAGCTGAACTTATTTATTTTTATTTGATGGCTTGTAAACTTTTGGGTTATTAGTGCCCAGGTGTTTTCCTTTGCGGTCACCTATCCAAGTACTGGCCACGCCCAACATTCCATATTTTCGGTGATCTACGGGTATCAATGTATTCAACATAATAACAATCTTTTATTCAATATATTTTTTTTAATTAAGATTTTATTTCTGTTTTTTAATCAAGCCATTATTCGTTTTTATTTATTTAATTTATCGTGAGTTCCACGACGGTGGTGATTAACTTATCAGGACAGCATAATGAAAGTCTGTTAAATTATAACTCATGAGACTAAATATAAAAATAAAATAAAACACTATTATAATAAACCAATGATGCATGTTTTAGATGTTAGATCTGTTAAATTAGAACTCATGAGACTAAATATAAAAATAAAATAAAACACTATTATAATAAACCAATGATGCATGTTTTAGATGTTAGATCTGTTAAATTATAACTCATGAGACTAAATATAAAAATAAAATAAAACACTATTATAACAAACCAATGTTGCATGTTTTAGATGTTAGATCTGTTAAATTATAACTCAAGAGACTAAATATAAAAATAAAATAAAACACTATTATAATAAACCAATGATGCATGTTTTAGATGTTAGATCTGTTAAATTATAACTCATGAGACTAAATATACAAATAAAATAAAACACTATTATAACAAACCAATGTTGCATGTTTTAGATGTTAGATCTGTTAAATTATAACTCATGAGACTAAATATAAAAATAAAATAAAACACTATTATAACAAACCAATGTTGCATGTTTTAGATGTTAGATCTGTTAAATTATAACTCAAGAGACTAAATATAAAAATAAAATAAAACACTATTATAATAAACCAATGATGCATGTTTTAGATGTTAGATCTGTTAAATTATAACTCATGAGACTAAATATACAAATAAAATAAAACACTATTATAACAAACCAATGTTGCATGTTTTAGATGTTAGATCTGTTAAATTATAACTCAAGAGACTAAATATAAAAATAAAATAAAACACTATTATAACAAACCAATGATGCATGTTTTAGATGTTAGATCTGTTAAATTATAACTCAAGAGACTAAATATAAAAATAAAATAAAACACTATTATAATAAACCAATGATGCATGCTTTAGATGTTAGATCTGTTAAATTATAACTCAAGAGACTAAATATAAAAATAAAATAAAACACTATTATAACAAACCAATGATGCATGTTTTAGATGTTAGATCTGTTAAATTATAACTCAAGAGACTAAATATAAAAATAAAATAAAACACTATTATAACAAACCAATGTTGCATGTTTTAGATGTTAGATCTGTTAAATTATAACTCAAGAGACTAAATATAAAAATAAAATAAAACACTATTATAACAAACCAATGATGCATGTTTTAGATGTTAGATCTGTTAAATTATAACTCAAGAGACTAAATATAAAAATAAAATAAAACACTATTATAATAAACCAATGATGCATGTTTTAGATGTTAGATCTGTTAAATTATAACTCATGAGACTAAATATAAAAATAAAATAAAACACTATTATAATAAACCAATGATGCATGTTTTAGATGTTAGATCTGTTAAATTATAACTCATGAGACTAAATATAAAAATAAAATAAAACACTATTATAACAAACCAATGTTGCATGTTTTAGATGTTAGATCTGTTAAATTATAACTCAAGAGACTAAATATAAAAATAAAATAAAACACTATTATAATAAACCAATGATGCATGTTTTAGATGTTAGATCTGTTAAATTATAACTCATGAGACTAAATATACAAATAAAATAAAACACTATTATAACAAACCAATGTTGCATGTTTTAGATGTTAGATCTGTTAAATTATAACTCAAGAGACTAAATATAAAAATAAAATAAAACACTATTATAACAAACCAATGATGCATGTTTTAGATGTTAGATCTGTTAAATTATAACTCAAGAGACTAAATATAAAAATAAAATAAAACACTATTATAATAAACCAATGATGCATGTTTTAGATGTTAGATCTGTTAAATTATAACTCAAGAGACTAAATATAAAAATAAAATAAAACACTATTATAACAAACCAATGATGCATGTTTTAGATGTTAGATCTGTTAAATTATAACTCAAGAGACTAAATATAAAAATAAAATAAAACACTATTATAATAAACCAATGATGCATGTTTTAGATGTTAGATCTGTTAAATTATAACTCAAGAGACTAAATATAAAAATAAAATAAAACACTATTATAACAAACCAATGATGCATGTTTTAGATGTTAGATCTGTTAAATTATAACTCAAGAGACTAAATATAAAAATAAAATAAAACACTATTATAATAAACCAATGATGCATGTTTTAGATTTTAGATCTGTTAAATTATAACTCAAGAGACTAAATATAAAAATAAAATAAAACACTATTATAACAAACCAATGTTGCATGTTTTAGATGTTAGATCTGTTAAATTATAACTCAAGAGACTAAATATAAAAATAAAATAAAACACTATTATAATAAACCAATGATGCATGTTTTAGATGTTAGATCTGTTAAATTATAACTCAAGAGACTAAATATAAAAATAAAATAAAACACTATTATAATAAACCAATGATGCATGTTTTAGATGTTAGATCTGTTAAATTATAACTCATGAGACTAAATATAAAAATAAAATAAAACACTATTATAACAAACCAATGTTGCATGTTTTAGATGTTAGATCTGTTAAATTATAACTCAAGAGACTAAATATAAAAATAAAATAAAACACTATTATAATGAACCTATGATGCATGTTTTAGATGTTAGATCTGTTAAATTATAACTCAAGAGACTAAATATAAAAATAAAATAAAACACTATTATAATAAACCTATGATGCATGTTTTAGATGTTAGATCTGTTAAATTATAACTCAAGAGACTAAATATAAAAATAAAATAAAACACTATTATAATAAACCAATGATGCATGTTTTAGATGTTAGATCTGTTAAATTATAACTCATGAGACTAAATATAAAAATAAAATAAAACACTATTATAACAAACCAATGTTGCATGTTTTAGATGTTAGATCTGTTAAATTATAACTCAAGAGACTAAATATAAAAATAAAATAAAACACTATTATAATAAACCTATGATGCATATTTTAGATGTTTACGAAATATATTGATGAATGGATTACCTTATACCAGAAAATGTGTAAATAGTAAGAAATTGAGTCGTCTGGTATCAAAAGAAGACACCTCATTGAAACCAATTTTTTTAGAAAACACAAAAAAAAAAAAACAGAACAAGTCCTATGTATAATTTTATATATGTGTATAATTTTCTTAAAAGTTTTAAGCACCACGGAAGAATGTTTTTGAGAAATTTGAGAAGTTTATGTTATATTATGTATTTTAAAGGCATTTTTATTTTTAACTAGCTGTTACCTGGCGTGCCATGGTACACCTACTTTCAGCATCTAGAAAAGCCAAAATAAATTAGAAACCAAATCGGTAATATTAAAATCTAATAAAGCAAATCTATAACTATCTGTGTACATAGTTTGAACCCGAGACCTCCGAAATGTGAGCTCTAGACCATTTTAACCTAGCCTACGACTCTCGTCGTATCAAGACCTACCTGTGTGCCAAGTTTGATCAAAATCGGTCGAACTGTGTGGGTCTGTATAAGGACAAACATACAGACTGACAGCTGGTAGATGTTTTTGATTGATCCTACGAGACTTCCCAGATCAAGATCTACCAGTTTTCCAAGTTTGGTGAAAATCGGTCAAACGTTGTGGATTTGTATAACGTAACGTGACTGCATATATATATATATATATATATATATATATATATATATATATATATATAGATGTAGATGGATATAGTTAGCCGCTGTACTTCTGAACCATACTTCTACCATGGTTTCCTAAGTTGTCCTCGAGGTCTTCCTCCCTCCCCCCTAGGCATTCTCTAGTGCTGAAGAAGGCTGCCATTGTTGCAGTCGAAACGTCCAAAATACAGATTTCTTTTTGAAAGTCTGACGTTTTTCTCCTAGCCGAATCCCAACTATACCTATCTTCGTATATATATAGATGTGTCTTACTTAGTTATAATTCACAGATGTATTTCTACCAACTTACCACTTCAGCATTAGAAAACAGCATGAGCTATTGTGTTTTGAAAATCGTTTTCTTTACCAGTATATAGAGGACATTTTGAACTAGTAAAATCAACTGTCTAGACACCTCAATTGTTGAATTGCTGCGTTGTTTACGGTTAGTCCGAGTATGTTTAGAACTCTGTTGCATTGTCTAAAATTATGCCTTTCTTTTCTGTTACGTAATTACGAATGGGTAAGTAGAGTTTGTCCTATGCAAAGCCTTTATAAAATTACTAAATCTTATCGAGAAAATTGTTCTTCTTCCCGTGCTTTGTTCGTTTTCATAATTTCTATAAATTTGAATTCGCTCTTTAACCATTGCCCTTCCCACGGACACAGATTATTATTACATTGTATAATTTTGATCAAGTTGGATGCTATCACATATTTGATCCGTTTGTTGCCAGTTTTGCTTGCAAGTCCAAAGCACAACTCAAATTAATTACAAATTTCAAATTTAAGGTTGCAGCAAGCAAAAATTGAAACTGTTTTCGATCGAAATATTAAGATTTTTCTTATTACTAAACGTACCTACCATATCTCAAAAATGATAAACATTACACAAATAAACCCCTAATTGACGCGAAGTTTCCAGGAATATGACTTTTTTAAAAAATTTAATCCGTAACCATCAATCTATAATAAATGCAACGGAAAAATCAAAAACAGTTTTATCACAAGAATGATTGAATAAACTAAAATTTTAACAACAATATTACCTCATGCAAAAGATGTGTGTTCGAGTCCAGTCTGTGGGAGCTTGACTTTTTCCAGCTATGTGAAAAAGAGAGGCAATCTGTAGAAAAGCGAGTGATACAGGCAAATGCGCTGTAAAAAAAATAGGTCAATAATAAGTTTATCTAAGCAAAGAGATATAACCAAATTACAGTTCACTCTTAACTTTATCCCTACGTTCCCTAAACATGTTTCGTGACCCTTTAAAGGACTTGATTAAGTTTTATTTTTGCTCTGCAAAGAGTGCTGAACTAGAGGCGTAAAAAGAAGATAGAGACGGGGTGTGATATAATATAGACACGATGCGGGCTAGACATGCTATCTACAAGATAGAAACCCCCCCCCCCACTTCATTTCTTGGTCGCACCTAATCCCAGAAAAAAATAGTTCATTTTATGTTTTAGTGGTTTAAGTGACTCTGGTTTTCTGGTTTCCGAATTCTACAGCAAGATGGAACAGAGCTGTAGATTTCGTATTATAATAAGAATACTTACTTAGTTTTTCTCCGGCTCTACAGATCTTTGTGGCCATGGCTTTCGAGACTTTGCCCTTCCATTCATTATGGTCTGTAGGTACACAATTTATATATTATTTTTTGTTTTTAATATCAAATTAAAAGTTTTAAAAAAATGCCCTTCCACCCGTCACGGTCCATGGCAGCGTTCGTCAATTTTTTGACGCCCAACGTAACAGCATATCTTGCTACTTCATATTTTCAACGGCTTCTTGGCCTGCATCTTTTTCTCTTTTTTCCTAGGATTGCCATGTCCTGCATGTTCTTCAGCAACCTCTCTTCCTTCATTCTCACAATATGACCCGCCCATCGCAGCCTGATATTTGTGATTTTTTAGTATGGCTGCGATTTCAACGTTACTCTTTATCATCAATTTCCCATCAATATTTACTGCACCCTATATAAAATAAATAAAAGAAAAGAATAATAAGAATAGCTGCAACGTTTTTTTAGCAAATTTAGTTTGCAGTCGAATGGTTATCTTCCAGTTATCACGATTTTCAACCATTTTTGAGATATTCAAAAAATAAACAAAAGTGCCAAACTGCTCATGTCGGTTTATACATTTTTTTTCTTATACTTCCTCAACACGAAATTTAACCAAAATGTTTATGCCTTAAAATTAATTCCTAATCTCTTGGAAATTTGAATACTCAGTCTCCCATCTTCAAGTATTTAAAACTAAATTTCCAGAAAATCCTAGGAATTTTTTTTACGATAAAGGTAATAGATATCTTTTAAAATGGTTTAATTTCCTTCATTAGGACACATTACACATCAAAAGTGTACCTGAAACCTTATAAACGCAAAGCCACAATATTTTTGTAGCGCGAATTTCGCTGAAAAATTGTTCAGACTTTTAAATTGAAAACTGGTGTTCTTGAACCCAATTTCATAACATCAGGCCATTTTTGAGGCTGCCAGAGTGCTAACAGACAAATATCTTATGAGATGGAGATAGTTAGCCGTCGGGGTGGTGAGAAGTCAAGATTTTAGAAAAGTCTTGTACGTTCTGGCATACCTTTTTGTCATCTTTAGTGAATGCCTAGGGGATGGAGGAGGAGCAAATAGACCACATAGGGTAGAGTAGGGTGAACATTTATTTGGGCAAGTAACTGCAAGGTTGTTACGTCCTAGAATTTAATTATATCTGTTTCACATTTGTGTTGTGCACATGTAAATTTACTTTCCGCTTGCAAAGAGAGCTTATTTTATATATATTCATTCTTTTTTATTATGTTTTATCTTTTATATTTATATTATTCATAATAATTTATAGAATTTTATATATACCCCAGATTTTCAGAAAGAGCATATTGACAGTTTCATCTATATCATCATATTCAATGCATATATATATATATATATATATATATATATATATATATATATATATGTGTGTGTATATCTGTATGTCTGTGTTTGATTCATATCAGGATTGAGAGTTGCCCGTGATAATTTTGTCGTACGATATTAACAGGAAATTGGTTCGCACTTTGGAAGAAGACGACGCAAACATATATGAATAATAAATCCAAAAATTACCATTGAATCGCGAATGAGCCGTTCAAAGAAAATTTACATTATAAAGGAATCGTAAATTAATACTTCGACCTTTGTCGATATATATTAGAAATTAATGGCGTTCTTTCTGTGTTCTGAATGGCTAAAAACTATTGCACACCCTTTTTTGGTAAGCAATTAAAAATTCAATGCTCAGCGTCTGCCTTCAGAGGAAATAACGGTACGTCAGGTGCAACTGCACGCGTTCGTTCATTAATTCGAAAACTGTATAATTCGGGCGATTTCGTCCTACGCGCGGTTCGCGTCGTCGTGATATTTACATAGCTAATAGTGCTCTCAGAATTTTTCTGGGTTCTTAGACGTCATCTTATGAATAGTCCTGGTGATTTGACAATATCAGAAAACCCTTGTGCGGTATCATTCTGCTGGATGCATTGAGATGTCGTTCGCAAATTAGCAAAACAATATTGGCGCGGAACTACTTGTTTTCTCAGAACTACACAAATTAATGTAATAACTGCCATAAATCTAGTTTCATAGTATCTGAGCCATTCCCATTATTTAGAGCTGATAGTAATAAGGTATTACATATACTACTGGCGAATCCTACATTTGTAAGGAGAAACAATATTGGAGCAGAACCTCTTGTTTTCTCAGAACTACACAAATGTATGTTATAACTGCCATAAATCCAGTTTCATAGTATCTGAGCCATTCCCATTATTTAGAGCTGATAGTAATAAGGTATTACATATACTACTGGCGAATCCTACATTTGTAAGGAGAAACATTTTGTAGAATAAAGAGCCAATCCTGACTCATCATGATATTTTTATTTAAAATTAATAATACGTTTTATATGTTTGATTGGTTTCAAATTATTGCACTTAATGAGTTTGGATAATATGTCAATACTTTGTAAGTTTGTGAAAGTACAAAAGAATCGACATTCTTTAATCAATAAATAGCTGAATGTGCCCTATACGGAGCTAGGTATGTATAATCTTTTCCCGTTTTGTATGTTTCTTCTTTCAAGAATATTTTTTTTTTTGTACAGCGCACCGACATCTGGGCAATTACCGCCAGCATCCATGGTAAAGCGAGGAATTTTCTCAACGATCCGTGAGATGAGAAAATTCCTGCTGCCGGCGTTAGCCACTAGACCCCGGGGAGACCCTCCAAGTATTTAATACATTTTTCATCTCTCTGGGTTTCTACTCATTCTTGTTAACTGGAAAATGTTGGCAGCTGCACTTTAAGAGTTAGTAATGTATTTAGTTTGATTAGTGGACGAGGTGGGCTCAGTGTTAGAGCACTTGATTCACTTTTTAGAGGTCCCGAGTTCGAATCCCGGACGTGACCTAAAGATTTCATCTTCTAGTTTCGCCGTTGGAGGGTTGGAATCGGGGATCCAGACCGTCCCAATGGCTGAGCCTTAGTCTCAAATAGATACCT
Organism: Gonocerus acuteangulatus; assembly: GCA_946811695.1. Classification (NCBI taxonomy): domain Eukaryota; kingdom Metazoa; phylum Arthropoda; class Insecta; order Hemiptera; family Coreidae; genus Gonocerus; species Gonocerus acuteangulatus. Next base: position 60,671,264 of record OX328131.1, read on the forward strand.
GCAAAGGGGAAATCAGAGGATCAGATCATATTACTGACTACAGTATCTCCTTAGTGCGTCTTATGGTCAATAATTAGATAAGTTTTAAGTATATGTCCTTCTAGACCATTATGGACTGTTGCGGGACTTTTAAGTATATTGGTCTGCGATTGTAAAAAAAATAAAAAAAAAAATATCAAGAGTACTAGGCCAATGGCCATAAACACTTTGAATTCTCCGGTTCCCGTTGATCACCGAAGTTAAGTAAAGTCGGGCGTGATCAATACCTGAATGGGTGACCAACCATGTGCTGTTGGCAACCTGTAGGTAACCCGGCGTTAATAACCAAATTGTTGATACACCGTTAAAAAAAAAAAAAAAAAAAAAAAAAAAAAAAAAAAAAAATCAAGAGTATTGCAATGATAAGCCCTGCGTTAATAGCCAAATTTTTGATAGGCCGTTAAAAAAAAAAGTACTGCAAAGATACAGGGGACAGTCCCAAATCCAATCCTCAACCGACGACACCTGAAGATAAATCTCCCAGTGCGCGTCCGATGTTCGAACTCAAGTCCTCCAGTACATAGGTCTAAAACTTTTTCACTAAGCCAAACTTGCTCTCTATACATTAAAGCATCCGAAATCTCTAAATATCCGTAAAAAGTCAAGTATTACACATGACAAGGTCGCTGCAACGAAATTCAAAACTGCACTACCAACTCTTTAGGCAAAACCTACCAATTGGATCCTAAGATTGATGTAGCTCCTTACAAAAGTCATAAATTCGAACCGGTCCGTCTCCTTGCTCGCGGCCATAATGGTGACGCCGTATTCAAATTTCTCCTCTCCAAGAGGTTTTATCAATGGAAATTCGGTCGTAAAGAAGGCTCTCGTCCGTCAGTCTTCCTAAGGAAGATATACAAATCTTATCATTAGACATTTTATCGCGGAATTTTTCTGCCTTGTTGGATCTCTCAATTTTCCTTGTTTATCTGCTAAACATTGTGGTTTCAGTTTGTGTTGAACCCTTTTATTATTTAAGAATTATCTTCTTTTTTTTTTTATTAATAAATTTTACGATCGGTCATCTACCCATCGTAATATTCCGTGATTCAGTTTTCACCGTAAAATATTTGTTCAGCCATAAAATATTTCATAAAGGCAACAAATAGGAACCCTACAGGTTCACTTAAATTTTGGGACCACATTTGCATGAATATCAAATTTACTTTAAAAAAAAAAAAAAAGGTTCATATATAAGACTATATTATCATCGCCAGTTATTTCCATTTTGGATAAAATGAATTTATAAATCTGTATTTTGGATTACGTTTTTTCCAGAAAGTTGGCTTTCTGATCACGTACTGAGTAAAACATTAGCTCCAAAATGTACATAATGAAATTAGAAAAATAAATAAAACCATTTTCAAGGCGATATCTGTAACTGTTTTTGAGAAAAGTAGATAAAACTGCATTTATAATTTCGGTTTGGGTACTAAAAATAGTTGAATTTAGTTGAAACATTTCCTACAATTTTGAAATTCATTTATATTTTGGTTATTTTTTGAGTTAAGAAAAAAAGTCATAAAAAGTTTTAGGAGTTTCGGATATTTTTTTAAAATATTTCGGCAAGTGTTAGTAAGTGTAAGTGGAAGGTGGCCATTCGAAAGGTTACTAAATTTTCAACAAGAAGTGTTCTAAAGCAATTTTTGATGGATCGGTCGCATTCATAGAAACAAGTGTTTACAATTTTGAAGTAGTTGATTTATTTACTTTCCATGTTTTTTTTGCAGTTCCTGAAAGTTGGGCTTTTGGTGTTTTTCAACTGCCTTTATTGGTGTTCTGCTGAGAACCCCAGGGCACCGATAAAGAAAGTTTTTGAATCGCGTCAATCTACGCAGTGAATATTTTACTTATTGTTAATTTTTTTATTAAGATGACCACAACGAATACCGAGTTTCGTTCCAATTCAACAAACATTGTATGGGCAAATAAGTACTTTGAGTCCGGAATACCCCCCCCCCCCTAGGAACCGATTTAGTTAATTTTTACAAAATATTTTTTCTCTGTAGATAATCACAAAGAATACCAAGTTTCGTTGAAATATAACAAAAATTACGGCTGGTATGGGCGGATAACTAGACCGGAGTAAACCACCCTCCAGATGAACCAATTTTCTTGATTAACGAACTCGTTCAATGGAGTCAACTATATACCAACTTTCGTGTCGAAAAAATAAAAACTATGGTTTGTATCGCGCTAAAGATAGTTCATGCAATGTTCGACGTGATTCATTACATCGGCATAATGTTTTTATTTATGAACCGATTGACATTAAACAAACACTAAATGTTAAGTGAAGCTTACCACAATATATAAGTGAAAACCGCAACTAAAACGGATAAGCCGTTTCTGAGATTAGCGCGCACAGGCGAACAGACAAAAGTTCTAAAAATCATTGTTTTGGGTACTATTGCGTTTATAAAGGCCCCTAATAATATTTTTTCTTATATATCTTCCATATAAAGACAGCAATCCGTTAAAATTTTATTGTATGTTTAGATATACAAATTTGAACCACCGTTATTTTCGTGATGTATGAGTTATGATATATGAAATTTTCTATTCAGCATATGTGAGTTTACTCCCAATGGAAGGACGGAGAAAACGCGCTGAAATTTCTTTCTACTATCACTTTATGACTTGATTTAAAAATAATCGAAAAATTGAATAAAAAATTAACTGTTATAATATTTTTTTTTTAAAAATTTAACTATTCTTCCAGAGTATCGCGATGCACGTATAATCTACAAACGTATCTCTTCTAACATTAATTACGTTCTACTTCAGACAGATATTGTTGGTTCAAAAAAATTTACAAACTCCTCATTGACAAGACATAATGCAAGCCAACGGAAAAAATTACCAGAGTACTCATGAGTATCGAATCTTACCAGAGGCGTATATGGAAAATAATTTCCGGGGGGGGGGTGCTGAGAGCATTTCGGAGGTAGGAAATATTAACAATCTAGAACTTGGAATAGTCAGCCAATTAAAAGACTATCACACCCAAAACAAATTATTTTTTCTGAACTAAGTAATCTTATTTGATACATTTTTACCGATTTCTGGGGTTGGGGGTCCTGCAGCCCCCTCAGCCCTTCCCTTATATACGCCCATGAATCTTTCCAGCGTCATCTGTGCTCACTACCAAATTAATATGTTAAAAGGTTTGAAAAACTATTTAAAACGATATAAAAATAAAAGATAGATCGCACCCTTTTAACCGAACCATCTTCTCATCCCCACTCCAAGTAAACCTACAATCAAGAAACAGTTACTTTCCTGAGGAGGAAGCAAGACTCATTAAGCAATAAAAAGAGCCCCCAGTTGCTTTTTTGGAGTCCCCCACAGAGACGTAGGTTTTTTTTTCTCTCTCTCCACCCAAGCCGAAGCAATAAAAGCGATGTCTTCTTTGAGATAGTGAGAATGTTGAGTGAAACGGAAGAGGTTATCGACCTTCTGGAGTACCCATATGTTCACTCGAGAAGGTACCGATGGGAAATCGTCAGCCCACATATGCCCCTATGTGTTTTGTTCATTTTGCCTCGCTAGGTGCATATTTGATTGTAACCGCTCAGTCGTGTTTAGTTGTCTGTTTGTTGTTGTTTTTTTTTCTTTTTTCTATTTGTTACCGTTTTATTGTTTTCTTTTTACGCTATCACGGTGTGGGAATGATATGGGTGCTTGTTGTCAAAGGGTATGCCATTTTGAAACAGTGTTTGGTTTTGAATGTCACTTGAATTGAAAATGAGCTTTGTCAACAGTAGGGGTTATAACTTCTTTACTAGAAAGATACAAGAACACATTAAAGTAAAGCAAGAACTCAAGGGAATATTTTCGATTTTCAATGAAGTCTATAATTTGGAAGTTTCGACATGGTCTTTGGAAGCCTTCCTCAGCTGAAACGCTCCAAAACAGCATGCCGAAACTTTCTAAATGAAGATTTTGCGAGAATCTGATGTTGTTCTTAGTCGAACCCTAAATATTCTTAATTAATCTTTAATATTAATTAATTAATTAATATATATATTATATATATATATATATATATATATATATATATATATATGGGGGCGAGGTTAGCTCAGTGGTAGAGCACTGGACTAATAAGCTGGAGGCCTGAGTTCAAATCCCGAGCAAGCACTAAAGATTTTCTCTTCTAGTGTCTTCGTTCTTGGGTTGAATTCGGCCTCCCTGACCGTCCCTAGGCCAACCCAGCCTTTAATTAATTTAATTAATAATGGGTACCTTGGGTGCTAATGACTCTAGCAGTCGATGCGGCCAAGGGGAAAATCAGGCGGCCGGAGCATAGTACTGACCACACTATCTCCCTAGTGTGCCGTATGGTCATGAATCAGATCCCTCTATAGTATCTGCCCCTCAGGGCCCTCGTGGCCTGTTACGGGACTGATTTTTTTTTTTATATATATATATATATATATATATATATATATATATATATATATATATATATATAAATGTATTAATATTTTAGTAGTAATTGATTAGTATTACTATAGTATTAGAAAGCATTATTAGTGTTAGTATGTAGTAAAGTTGATGGTTCTAATAAAATATAGCAAAATCGCTAGTATATATTAACAAAAATAAATAAATAAAAAATAACTTATTAAAAAAATTATAATAACAAAAATTGACTAAACAAAAAGGAGAAGAAAAACAAAAAAAAAAAGAAGTGAATGAAAAAAGTAATGACAAAAAAAATTAATAATAATGTCCATATCTGGTTCTTATGTCTATGAAATCATAATTTTTTCCATCATAATTAGAAACGCAAATCTGCATCAAACACACAATACTGTAAACACTGTTCATCTTAACATTAAACTATAGACGATTTAACTATACTCTATACTCTAACCCCTAACTACCTGCCAAAAAAAAAAAAAAAAATAAAAAAAAATAAAAAAAAAAAAATATAAATAAATAAATATCAGTTTCGTAAAATGCAACAAGGTCCCAGACGAAAAGCTACTGTAGAGGATTCATGACCATACGGCACACTAGGGAGATAGTACCGGCCGCCTGATTTTGTTCTTTGCGGGTATCCATTAATAAATTAATAAAAAGCTGGATCGGCCTAGGGATGGTCAGGGCTGCCGAATCCAATCCATGAACGAAGACACTAGAAGATGCAGATCTTCTGATTCTCATAATTAACATAAATAATTACAATTAACCACCGTCTAATGCTCTTGTCACTATCACTAAGATTTGTTCGTACATTGGTGTTATCAAACTCATCAGAAGGAAAAAACTTGTTCAGGAATGGATCTTCGTTGCTGTGCTGTGTTGGAATACGTTATATATCATGTCACAATTTGTAAAATCTATTTATATATTCAATGAGGATTTGTAAAATATAGTATATACTACATCACTTTTTGCAGAATAAATTGCTATATTTCATTACGATTTAACATTAGGAAGATATATTTTTACATTGTGTAGGTCCTATGTCGAAGATTAAGATGTTGTAAAAAGTTGGTAACAACTTAATTCAGTCCTCAAATATATTTTTATTTCCAAGCTACATAGAGTGCGGCATGACACACAGTGGGGCATCTAAATCTTAACCGATTTCAATGTTTTTTTTTTTTAAATGAAAGCTAATCAAATTTCAAACAACTTTTTCAGGCCATAGTTTTGTTTTTTGTATTCCTGTTTATTTAATTACGTGTAAATAATTCAACAAATTTTACAATCGAACATAAAATAATTAAACATTCAAACCCTGATTTTGACTTGGAAAAATCAGAATCTATTTTCAAATCCTTCAAAAATCATATTATTTCAATTAATCTCATTGTTGAATTTTTTTTTTTATAATTTATTTATGAGCACCCCGCATTGACAGCGTTTCGCCCAGATACACATATAAAATAGAAATACATAACAACAACAAAATAGTTACAATATTACATAATTACAAATCCAATTACATTATTGTGTGTTTTAATCTAATTATACAATTAAGTTTGTGAATAACATACAGCTAAAAGTAAAATTAACTAGTAAAAAACAATACATGTTCTATGCATAATATGACAACATACATAAGAACAATAGCCCCATGTACAATCAATAGGAAGGATCCTATGTAAAATAATGATGAATAAATCAATAAATCACGTCATGAGTGATGTTTATAAAAAGAAAAGAAAAAAAAAAAAAAAAAAAAAAAACTTTCAACGGCGATGTTAAAATCATAGTTTGGGTCGTCTAGACAATCAAAGACAATGAATTAAGAAAATTAAGTGGTTGTTGTAATAAATACTACACCCACATGTTGACTATTTGAGGAGTTTGGTCTGGGGTTTGTTAAATTTTGTTAAAAATATTGTTGTCTTTAAGAAAGGTAAGTATAGCGTTGATATGGTGACTGCTATCACGGAGTAGTTCGTTCATGTTTGTGTAGTTTGTTCATTGTTGAATTAAGATAAATTTGAGTTTTAATGATGCCAGTCTGATTTTTTCCAAGTCTAATCAGGCTTTGAATGTTTAATTTCAACGATATCAGTGCTCATTTTAAGTTAGATGAAAAATATAATATTATTTTATGTTCAATTTTAAGTGTTTTTGGACTATTTACACGTAATTTAATAAACAGGGGAAACAAAAAACACGAATCTGGCCTGACAAAGTTGTTATACATTTTATTAGCTTGCATTTAAAAAAATAAATAATAAAAAAATAAATAAAAAAAAAATAATAATAATAAAAAATGCATTGAAATCGGTTGAGATTTTGAGGCTGTAGCTTTTTTTGAAACACGAAATGTCGTTTGGCCCCACTGTGCGCCGAACACTAGGTTATTTATATTTTGTTACAGAAACGTTTCGGCTATCAGCCATTTTCAATCTGTATAATTTTCCATTATCTCCTATTTATTACATTACAATATCTAGAATTTATTGTTATAAACAAATTGAAAAATGTATTAATTTCTTATTAAAGAATTAGTCTCCAAACATTGCTAAACAAACGAATTAAAAAAAAAAAAGTTCATAAAAGCCTTTCTCTGCCTAACACTCCGATCTTCAAGAAGCTAAACGACACAAAAACTACATACAGTTACATCACGCCGGAGTGTAAAATAATTAGCTCAAAAATCGCCCGAAATTTTCCCCGGGTGCTTTTTCTGTGCCCATAAACCGTCGTGATGTTTCATGAGTCCCGCCATAAACACAAGGGGCGATTTCATGGCTCCAAGTACATACTTCAGTAATTAGAAAGCAGAGAGCCAATTAAACCTTACAAACGGTGGTTATAATTTCAAACGTTTTTTTTTTTTTTTTTTATTTTTACGCTAACTGGCTCCTTCGGAAATTCATTAATACACTTTTGATTTATATTTCACTTAAAGAACCAAAACCGAAATTGGCTGCATAATTATACTTTTTACTCCGGGGGAAATGTACGTTTTCTCCGTGCTAAAAAATATTTTAAACGTGCAAGCTCCCTACTCGTTTAGGGAATTACCCAATAGCGAGTTTTACTGCTGAAATATATAATATTGCGGTTTATTTTATTCCTCATCATCATAAAATTATATTTTTCATATCAAATGTTTAGAAAATCTATCTTCTACTTAATTTTGGCCAAAGCTCTGAAAGCAAGGTGCTCCGGCTTTTCACGGCCTCAACATGAGTGAGAGTATGTATATATTCTTGTCAATGGGGGATAGTAAAGAAAATGGTGGAATGGCTGTGCTTACGGGACTGATTTTTACCTACAAAATAAATGTAAGGTTTTAATAAGGTAGTTTTGGAATAATTTAATGATAATAATATGTATAATAATAATTTTAAGCTTTAATATTTAGTTGTTGAAAAATGTGCCAGAATGAAAATGCCTGGAATGCAGTGTTTAATAAAGAGGCTGCTGGTTTTAAGGTAAAAGAAGTTTCAAATTATATACATATATTGACATAGGGTCTTTATATTAATAAAAATGATGGAATAAGAGAGTCGATGGTGAAGATAACACTTTCTTTATTTTTCTTCTAGAATTTGAAAATGGCCTGAAGGCCGAAACGTAATGTAAAATGGAGTTGATGTAAATAACTGAAATATTTATTGTCTGAGGTGTTGATCATTAAAAGGCGTTTTATTGATTGTTGATCATTAAAAGGCGTTTTATTGATTGTTGATCATTAAAAGGCGTTTTATTGATTGTTGTCCATTAAAAGGCGTTTTATTGATTGTTGATCATTAAAAGGCGTTTTATTGATTGTTGATCATTAAAAGGCGTTTTATTGATTGTTGATCATTAAAAGGCGTTTTATTGATTGTTGTCCATTAAAAGGCGTTTTATTGATTGTTGATCATTAAAAGGCGTTTTATTGATTGTTGACCATTAAAAGGCGTATTATTGATTGTTGACCATTAAAAGGCGTTTTATTGATTGTTGATCATTAAAAGGCGTTTTATTGATTGTTGACCATTAAAAGGCGTATTATTGATTGTTGACCATTAAAAGGCGTTTTATTGATTGTTGACCATTAATAGGCGTTTTATTGATTGTTGACCATTAAAAGGCGTATTATTGATTGTTGACCATTAAAAGGCGTTTTATTGATTGTTGACCATTAAAAGGCGTTTTATTGATTGTTGACCATTAAAAGGCGTTTTATTGATTGTTGACCATTAAAAGGCATTTTATTGATTGTTGACCATTAAAAGGCGTATTATTGATTGTTGACCATTAAAAGGCGTTTTATTGATTGTTGACCATTAAAAGGCGTATTATTGATTGTTGACCATTAAAAGGCGTTTTATTGATTGTTGACCATTAAAAGGCGTTTTATTGATTGTTGATCATTAAAATCTACTTCAAAGATTTAACTAGAATACATCGAAATACAATACGACGAAAATGGCAGCTAGACTGAAGTAATATGAAAGACAACAAACTAAGACAAATCAAACATATACTTACTGACTGGCCAAGCGCGTACAGAAATTCCCGGAGAGAGGAAATAGTTCTTGCAAGACTGCGAATATGCCACAAACGCATTACACACAAATACTTGATGACCAATACTGAAAGACCAACATGTCTAATCTGCAATACAGAACTAACAGTCAAACATATACATATATATATATATTATAGCGAACTTAGAAATACTTCGGGACATTACTGACCTACTTACAGCCACTATATCGACAATATTATTACACACTTGAAAAATATTAACATATATAACAAAATATGAAAACATCCGCAACTTTTTTATTTCAAAATCCAATGAATATTACTTAGTTTATTCAATGTTTATTTTTAATTTTTTTTTTATCTGTAATTTTATTTATTCTGTTTAGATATTTTTTTTCCATATTTTACTTTAGATTCTATATTAGTGTCGTGGTATATCATCACTATGAGCAACTATTAACAGCAATCGTTGCCACTCACAGACAATGTGGAGCATCGAAAAAATAAAAATAATAATAATAATAAAAGGCGTTTTAATTTTATTTTGTATATTGTCTACTCGCTCTTTCACAGGCTCAAAGGTCCGATTTTGAAAATACTTTGTCGAATTTAAAAGATCAAATTCGTTAACCAACGGAATCTACTTACCGGAGCACTGATTTATGGACGAAATTCGCGCGAAGAAATCGTTGCGCTTACTGCTTTTCGTTTTTTGGCGTCCTGGTACACATTTTATAGGTTCTCTGGCGTGGGAAAATGGTTGAACCCATTTTCAAGACGATATATTTAACTGTTTACGAGAAACTAACTAATATCTTTAACTGTCGACTAGTTTTTCCAACTAATTTTCGGTTCGGGTACAGAATCGTTTGATTCAGTTGAAATATTCCCTACATCTTTGAAATTCATCCAAATTAAGATATTTACATTTTCGTTTCATTTGGAGTTAATAATGAAGTCGACAATATATATATATATATATATATATATATATATATATATATATATATATATATATTAACTGATTTGAGCAGCTTTAGGATTTTTGTTTATTTTCTTAGATATCTCTAAAACGGTTGGAAAATGGTGGTAAATTGAAAAAATCATTTAAAAGCTTAATGCATATCCTACAAAAATGTTTCTGAAGTAATTTTCGATGTGACAATCACATTCGGAGAAATAAGTGCTTGAAAAATTGAAGTTGTTGGTTTAATTTATTTGAACGAAGCTTTTTGGATATTCAAAACTAAAAATATATGTTTTTCAAATATGGTTTTTCTTTTGTAGGTTTTAAAACGCTTTTTGTGTCGGACTTTTATGTTTTTGTAATGGTTGAAGATTCCATTAAAATTAATGATTTTATTTTTTTTTTTTAAGTTTGAAACATTGTTCCGTACTATTCCTGGCTTATACGGCTGATATCCCATCTCATCCTGAAACATCCATCCACATGTATGCTGATGACACTGCTATCCTTACTGTCAACCAAAATCCAATTCTTGCTTCTAATTCCCTCCAAGAACACCTGTGCCTACTTCAACCATGGCTAAATAAATGGAGAATCAAAGTAAATGCAGAAAAATCTAGCCATGCAACTTTCACACTTCGTAAGTCAAGCTGCCCGCCAATAACCCTCCAAAACATTATAATCCCGCAGAAATCGCAAGTAAAATACTTAGGCCTGATACTAGACAAACGCTTAACTTGGAAGCCACACATAACTCAGAAAAGACAAGAACTAAACAGACGTTTTAGACTTTTATCACGCTTATTGGACAAACGCTCAAAACTATCATTGACTAACAAACGACTTATATACAATACCTTACTCCGACCAATATGGACTTATGGACTAGAACTATGGGGTTCCACTAAACCTTCCAATTCCTACAGAATGCAAACAATACAATCCAAAATCCTTCGAAAAATATCCAATGCTCCTTACTATGTCTCGAACCTAACCCTCCATAATGACTTCAATATCCCCTTTATCCAATCCCTGGCCAAATCAGTCTATCAGAAGTTCCATTCCAATCTCCCAGGCCATCCAAATCCTTTGATAAATTCTCTATCCTCGTTCCAAAATCCACAAAATCCCCATAGAAGGCTGAAGCGGAGGTGGCCAAGAGACAATTTGCTTTAACATCTGCAGTGCACAAAGTGTCTTATATTTTCATTTAAAATTCTTTACAGTTGTTCCATTATTATTTTATATTATCTTTTTATTTATTTATTTATTTTTTATTTAATGCATTACTATTGTGGGTTTTGTAATTGTTCATATTCCCACATCAAGCCTCACAATGCCATTATAACTGAACCAGCAATATTACTAGAAATATGTTAACTCATATTGTTGTAATAATCAATAATAATAAAAAAAAAAAAAAAAAAAAAAAAAAAAAAAAAAAAAAAAAAAAAAAAAAACTTTAAAACAAATGTAGTATATATTGCTGTTATGTCTTACCAAACATTGTCATGTATAATCTGGCTATCTGTTCCTCGCTGAGTAAAACGCACTATTTACACAACTACTGCGATAAGACATTACACACTATCAACGTATCGCCAAACACGAATTAACGCACTGTCGACACTCTTTGCACAAATTAACCTCCCGAACTGCGAGGGTGTCCTCCCAGCCCACACCCAACGCCACGGTTCCTACTTCCCACACTCAGCATTGTGTTCCCACTTCGACACGTGTGGAACACGCGACCAACCCCTCATTAAACTGTCATAATCAGCCGTATAACGGGATCCGATGTTTATTCAAAGCGAAACAATCTTCCCAATATGTTTAGTATACGCCGCGGGTCGCTGTATAATATTTGTCATCTCGGCCGTGGAAACGCTCGCTCCTCCATTGATTGTTCTTTGGCTTTGTCGTCGGATTCGAATTTCATTATCTCTATATGGTATGACCTAGTCTACTTATTTTGAGGAGGCCCGGTGGCCGTGAGCGTTAAGGTGTGAGCACTTAAAACTCCGTACCAAAGGGTGTTGGGTTCGATTCCCACTAGGGGTGGTGGCATTTCTTTAGAAAAAAGAAAAGTCATCAGCCCAATCCTGGTTAGAAAACGGTGGTAATCTATAGATAACCCGTCCTAAACATTCGTAGTTAATAATAAATGTACGTTACAATTTAATAAATAAAATACTTATGTTGAATGCGCTTCATCAATTTACATCTTAACATCCTTCACTTTGCCATTTCAAAACAAAACAGAAAAGAAAACTGTAGTTTTGGCGAAGGTTGTTCGATAGCTCTGGAATGCCGATTAAATATTCTCAGCAGCATTTGATAAGCTATTCAAGAAGTGAAAAATAACGTACGAAACATGAGGGAAATCTTGCAAACATATTGAAATGAAAATAGGATTATTCTTTTTACCTTTTGCCCAACTGAAACTAAATATAGTCATTAAATCGAAATATATAAACAAACTCAGTGTTTATTATATATTTATTTTCTACGATTTTTCTGGAGGCAAAAGGATTCTTTCCTAATAGAATAACGAAAAAACAACAAAAAATGTAGGTTTATGAATTGAAAAGAAAATAGTAATAACGAAGGCCAAGCGTTCATAGACGCGTAGAATACACTGGTTCCTGTTGATCACCGAAGTTAAGCTACGTCGGGCGTGGCCAGTACCTGAATGGGTGACAGTCCAAGAGCTGTTGGCATTAAAAAAGGGTGGAAACCTGTAGATAGCCCGGCATTAGTAGCACAATTTTTGATACGCTGTTAAACACACTCACAAAATAAAATAAACAATTGTTAAAATAATTTTGTTTGTTTTATAAGTTTAATTCGGGCAATTTGATGTAATCCAATTCACATGATTGTGGATATTTATTTATTAACTCTTTAATTGTAAATCCTTTTTTAGTGAGCCTTTACGTCAGTCGTCAAAATAATAAAATTAACCAGCACAGAATAATATAAATGAAAAAGAATCAGAAATTATGAATACAGATTGAAAAATAATGGCATTAAAATAAATATGATCCCTAACACAAACAACTTCACAGTGTTCATATAATTTTATTCCGATTTATTGACAGAAGTAATCACACTCTTTCCCAGACGTCTAATTTTTAAAATTACTGAAACAAATATGTAATTTCTTCAAATGTTTTAGAACCATATTGATGTGTGACCCGTTTTCAATTAGTGTGACAAAGTAATGTCAAAGAATTGTAAGCAGATAACAACCCAGCAAGATCAGAGACCTGCTGGTCCTGTGCAATTGTAAGCAGATCACAACCCAGCAAGATCAGTGACCTGCTGGTCCTGTGCAATTGTAAGCAGATCACAACCCAGCAAGATCAGAGACCTGCTGGTCCTGTGCAATTGTAAGCAGATCACAACCCAGCAAGATCAGAGACCTCCTGGTCCTGTGCAATTGTAAGCAGATCACAACCCAGCAAGATCAGAGACCTGCTGGTCCTGTGCAATTGTTACGCTGAATCAATCAGCACTGAAATATCGTCGATACAAATGCAAAGTATCGAATGTGAAAAAACACATTTTTCATTTTCAATCTATACTGATTACTGTTGGACTGAGGATATTTAATGGGAAGAGAGCAACCTCAAAAATGCCCAAGATGTAATGAACCCTTTACAATAAAGCATTTAATATCCGAATGCCACCAATTCAGAGTAGAATTAAACGAATTGAATATCCCTCCAGGCATAAGAGAGGCATTAGCAGACAATGCAAATATGCTGGATAAAATAATAAGTTTTCTAAAAAAAGTTGAATTATACAACGAAATATAAAAAAAAAAAAAAAAAAAAAATGTATATATATATACAAAAAGTAAATAAATAAATAAAAAAAAGAATAAGGAATAATTAAAAAAAAAAATAAATAAATAAATAAAAAAATAAAAATAAAAATTTATTACTTATATTTAAAAAGTATTTATGCGTGTATATGTATATATGTATATATATATATATGTGGATGTGTATATGTGTGCATGTGTGTATATATATATAAATGTGTGAATATCTAAAGAAATACGATTCATTCAAATAGAAGTTTCTATACTAGTAAAAAAAAATAAAAATAAATAAAATAAATAAATAAATAAAAAATAAAAATAAAGCAAGAAAATAAATAATAATAACTGTAAACCATAAGTACATGTTTTCCAAGAAAATAAAAATGTGAGTGTGACATAAATGAGATCGGGCAATGATGCTCTGAAAGCTGTTTGCCCTAAAGCCCAATCCATCCATCCATACTGTTGGACTGATATACGGCAAACTCTCGAATCTAAGTTCACTCAGTGAAAGGGGAGAGTAACCACTGTCGAAAGGTAGAATCTGCCGACTATTTGACTGTCCAAAAGCAAAGTAATGAATAAAACATGAAGATTAGATAGTTAGCCGTCGGGGTGATAAGCCAACAGGGAATTGTTGGGGTTTGGCTAAAAAAAACCTCAATACGATTTTTGTAAAAAATCTATATTCAGGACGTTTCCGCTACTCTTAGGAAGCCTTCGTCAGCTAAAATGACCAGAAACAAAGATACGCTGGAAGATCCCAGTTTTCTTATAAACTTTCACTATGGTTACTTATGTGTTAACTTTGGTCTTCCTCTGCCTTTGGTCTGGCACTTTCATTGGTACTTAGTATCTTATTTCTCTTTGAAAAATTAATTAATATTATTATTAGCACCTATTTACATATATAAACGTCAATAAAAATTGTTTTTTTTTAGGTTTCTATTGATTTTCTAGAACTAATTTCTAGATATACACTAATGTTCACTTTACCTGTTTATTAATAACATAATTGTTCTAATAATTAAAGAACAAATTGTTCTTTTATAATAAGTTGAATTGTATTTATAGAACTGTCATTTGTCTTACTGATAAACCTTTTTTCTGGGTATTAATTTCTGTTTTTTCTTTGTTTCTTGCCATTTTAGCTGACGAAGGCTACCAAAGAGTTGCCGAAAGTTCCTGAATATAGATTTTTTACAAAAATCGTGTTGAGTTTTTTTTTTTTTTTAGCCGAATCCCAACTATTCCCTGTTTGCTTGTAATGAATGAAAGTTTTTTCACTCTGGAAAGTGGCGATTTTTACATTCGATAATTTGCATTTGTTTCGACGGTATATACATAGGTTCCAAGAATCCTAGCGTATGTTACTGTGAAATGGTACAAACAAGGAGGAAATTGTTTTTCCACATTTCAAATTACTAATAGATTTTTTTTTTTTTTTTTTACAACAAGCATTTGATATCATACACGATTAGGTTTAAAGGAGTTGACATATCATCAGCTGTCATATCAGCTGATAGCATTATTCCCAAGATGTCCCAGTGCCCCTATCTATTAGCCCTGCATATTAAGAGGTAATTCTGATGGATAGCAGTCCATGTAGGACATGTTATGAATGCTAAAGAGTTCCAGCTCCATTTGTTATTGGCAAGCTAAGTCCTTCCGCCCACTCCATTTGTCTCTTTCCCCGAAGCCCCGTTCCCACGGTTCAGCCCGCACTCTTCCACCCGTGTTCTGAACACACACTCCTACTTGTTAGTATACGAAGGTCACTTCTCACTCCTAATTAAGCTTAGTCCACTAATAATACAAACTTTGGTCTAATTATTTCTCTTTGTCGAGTTATACAATTTTCAGAACAA
Source organism: Gonocerus acuteangulatus (assembly GCA_946811695.1). Lineage (NCBI taxonomy): Eukaryota > Metazoa > Arthropoda > Insecta > Hemiptera > Coreidae > Gonocerus > Gonocerus acuteangulatus. The sequence goes on from OX328131.1 coordinate 60,686,928, forward strand.
CGTCCTTTAACTAATGTTTTTGTTAGTTTAAACTGGAATCACCTTTAATTATTCACGAACGCGATATAACTTGACTGAATGTGTGAAACATTTTTTCTAAGCCAACATAAATGCACCGCATTAGGCTGCACCTACTATTGGACCCGTTCTTTTCCCTATTTGATCCGATTTCGTTTGACCGACAACGGCCGACGTGAGTGCCTACATTGATCCGATCTTATTAAGCACAGCTCGTCAGCAATGACCTCTTAGTGAAGTGAAATCAGTAATTATTTTAAGAAATACCACCTAATAAGCATAGAAACCTTCGATTAGGTTGAATGGTGGAGGTAACAGAAGCAATAGTATTCATACTTTAAAACTATTTATAAGAAAGGTAGCTAGAAGGTTATAAGCATAGGAATTTTATAAGCATTGAATGGTTATAAACATCATTCCAAGTAATTAAATAAACAAGGGAAACAAAACAACAAAAATGAGAATTGACAAACATATTCTACATTTTATTAGCTTTCATTTAAAAAAAAAAAAAAAATGCTTTGCAATCGGTTAAGATGTAGATGGATGGATGGATTGGGTGTTTAAGGGCAGAAAACATCTAGGTCCTCACCGCCCTGAAGTGTAGTGCTAGAGAGTCGTGTATATGTCGTGAGAGGGATTGTAATTTTGTGTTTAGGACAGTGCATGACAATCAACTGTAATTTTTATGACCTGTACTCTTTTTTTTTTTTTTTTTTTAACCTATGTCATTGCTTACGACTAACTTGTTAATTAGATACTAATAGAACTATTTGCACTAAAACTAATACTAACATACAGTATAGCACTATTAATACAGTTAAGAGACTTGTTTATAATTTTTTTTTTTTTTTTTTTTTTTTTTAATGCATATACATATGTATATGTATATCTTTTTTATATGTATATATCTATTTTTTCTGAGTAATGTTGTATATATCCTTTTTTTTTTAATGCATATATATATATCTTTTTTATATTTATATATCTATTTTTCTGAGTAATGTCATATTTTTTTTTTTTTTTTTTTTTTTTTTTTTTTTTTTTTTTTTTTTTTTTTTTTTTTCTTTTTTTTTTTTTTTTTCAACACTAACGAATACAAACTAAGTAACTAATACAAACTTAACATAACTATTACAACTATTTGTACTAAAACTAATACTTTACTGGATGCAATGTTAATACTAAAACTATACTAAATAACAAAATTTATAGTAATACCAATTCTAAAACTAATCTAGCACACGTATATGCACATACACCCACGTTCATACACATATACACACCCACATACATACATACACACTTACACGCACATGAGTATATACCCGTGCACGTATACATAAATATATTTATTTATTATTAAATTATTATTTTATATCATGAGATATAATTGCGCCTTTATTAAGAATTCCACAACTAGGCCAACTGCTTTGCCATCGCCCCGCAGAGCTTCTGTCAAGTTCCTTGGTATTCCCAGCTGTTGGAGCATCAGCCTATAACGAGGGCAGTCCTCGAAAATATGTTTCATAGAGATCAGCTGATTGCATCTTCTGCAGACAGGTGGGATTCCTCTAGACATCAAGTACCCATGAGTCAGCCTAGAGTGGCCGAGTCTGAGCCGAGCTAGGACAACCTCCTCTCTTCTTGATATTCTGTTTGAGGAGGACCAGGCACTCAAGTCATGCTTGACTTGCTTAAGTTTTTGTTCTCCGCAATCCAACCACGTCTTTCTCCATCCTTCTTCGATCTTGCATATTGCTGGCGCTACTAGCTCCCTGGCAGATAGAGGAACCCTGGTAATGTCGCTCAAACTGTGCGCAGCCCGTGCAGCTTGATCGGCTTTCTCGTTGCCAGGAATCCCACGATGTCCGGGAATCCACATTAGATGGACAGCTTTTCCACTGTCTCTGAGAGTTCTGCTATACTGAAGGATTTTTAAAACAAGGGAGTTTTCAGTAAAAATATCTTCAACCTTTTCGAGAGCACTTCTTGAGTCGGTGCATACTATGATGTTCTTCTCTGGGGCTTCCTGAGCTAGTTGCAAGGCAGTGGCAATTGCAAATAGTTCAGCAGTGAAGATATTACATTGGGGAGAGAGTTTAAACATAAAAACTATGTCAGAAATGACCACCGCGCAGGCAGTTGAAGATTCTATCTTGGAACCATCGGTGTAGTATACCCTCCTCTCTGCGATACTACCCAAGAATTCGCACAGATAGGAACTCAGCTCGATGTCTGTCATAGAATTCTTGTTTACGGCCAAGAAGTGGCGTTCGGGCGGTGTGAAGGTCCAAGGGGAGGCATTTGTAGAGAGGCTGGCATTTGTAGGGGAGGCATTTTCCATGTAGAGGCTGGAGATCTTCTGGAAACACAATATGTGGTTTGGCACCATTTTGCTTCGTCGATCCGAAATCGGTCTAGAAACAAACAAGTTTGAAGGGCCTAGAATAGGTGCCCATCGGATAGGGTCGGGTCGGGACCAATGCAGCCACCTCCATTTAGATGCATGTGTTAGTTTTTCTTCCGACAGTCAGTGGCTATCGGATCGGATCGGATCGGGTACAATGTAGGTGCCCCCTTAATCGAGTAAGGACAACGCCCGAGACATTTCGGGTATAGATGACGTTTAGATTTTCGAAAGGGCGAGTTAACTCGGGCACTAAAAATTTGATCGATATTCAATGCCTCCGTCCGTAATATGTACAATATACTTTAGTGCTTATTACTAATTATTGACTAGACAGGTTTTATTAATTTTGGCTAGATGTGGTGTTTTTTTTTTTATGAAACTTAACAAAAATCTGGTTTCGTTCTCGAAAAAAAAATAGTATTCTTGCACCTTACAGGGCTACATCTAAGCTAAATTTGAATATAAATTCAATCACTAAGTATTTAATTATATGTACATATATATATATATATATATATATATATATATATATATATATATATATATTGATTCTTGTGAAAAACGGACCGATATATATTTTTCAATTTTTCCTTGTTTCTTTTTCTGGCAGGGGTTCGATAAAGCACTAGACTCTTGGTTCACATTTACTACTTTACTTGATATGTTTTGCCCGACATGTTTCGTGCCTTTGTCGCACCTCTTCAGGGGCTTTCCTTATCAGGAACTCCTCTCGCCATGTTGTCTAGCTTGAGTCAGGCGCAATACTGACACACTGTAAATGTGAACAAAGAGTGTACTGCTTTATCGACCCGCTGCCAGAGAAAGAAACAAGGAAAAAGTGGAATATATATATATATATATATATATATATATATATATATATATATATATATATTCTTGCTTTTACCCGGCGTGCTATGCTAGACCTACTTTCTGCATCTATAAAAGCAAAAATAAATTAGAAACCAATAATTAATATTAACATCTAATAACGGAAATCTGAAACTATTTGGGTTCATTGTTTCGAACTCGTGATCTCCGAACTGTGAGTCATAGACCATTTTAACCTAGTCTTTGACTCTCCCCGGGTCAAGACCTACATGTGTGCCACGTTTGGTCAAAATCGGTCAAACGGTGTTGATTTGTACAAGGAACAAACATACAGACAAAGAGCTGGTAGATGTTTTTGACCTAGCCTATGAAACTCCCCGTATCATGGCCTACCTGTGTTGCAAATTTTGTTAAAATCGGACGAAGGGTGTAGATTTTTGTATGGAACAAACATACAGACAGACAGCTGGTAGACGTTTTTGACTTAGTCTTAGAGACTTCCCGTATCAAGACCGACCAGTATTCTAAGTTTGGTCAAAATCGGTCAAACGGTGTGGATTTGTATAAGGAACAAACAGACAAGCGGACAAACAGACAGAAACGAGATTTATATATATATATATATATATATATATATATATATATATATATATATAGATTATAAGCAATTTGTGTAAGCAAACCCAAATACCCAGCTCCTGCGTGGCCGACTTTTTTAAATATCAATTCGCTCATTAAGCGGCTAAATGTATGTATATATATATATTTTCTCCTTATCAATTTTAGACTTTCTCTTATCTATTTTGGAGATTATACCTCTGTGACTATTTATAAATAGGAACCACTATAATTTCTCGAAGAATGATGACTAAAAGTGAAAATTCAACCGAACATTCCTCGCGGGAGTTCATTAGTAGGAGAACGACACTTAAGCAATTAGAAGCCGAGGTTTGGCGGTATAATAGCAGCCAGGCGGGGTTCCGAAATCGGGCTGTATTTAAATATCGGGTGATAGCTGCTTTCTCTTCACGAGTCCGAGGATATCGTCCGTCAGGAGTTGATGGGACGTCTTTATCAGATGAAGGAAATCGGGACATATTTCATGTGCAACCCGAAAGAGTGATACGCTATCGATGCTTAAAGGTGATCTGAACTGCCGGCGAAATCATTGGGATCCCTTAACTGAGGAAGCTGACGTTCCAATGTGCGGTGAAACGTTTGATCACCACATTGGCACGGTCATATCCATAACGACTGAAAGCATCTAGTTACACGAACCGTATCAGTCTACGAGAATCATTGAATAGAATATCATCATAATACGAAATATTAAAAATAAAATCCTTTCACCATCACCGTAATTCCAAAGTGCGATGCTGCTGGCAGAGAAGGAAGATCTTCGTCAAAATAAAAAGGTCGCAAGGGATGGTTCGATGGTGAAAGGTAGACATCAGGTCACCAGTATGTACCCTAAGGAAGGTATTCGGCTGACAGCCTGCTGTACCCGAGACGTGGCTAATCCTATCATCACATTACACAATACAATGTAAAATGTAGAATGTAATATACCTGTAAATAAAAAAAAAAAATAATAAAAAAATAAAAGACGTGAAATTCCTTCACAATACATTTCATTTTTCATGCTAAGCGTTTTCAGCAGCTCCTGCTAACATCTTATCATCTTATGAGAGCTGTAAAAATAAAGTAAAATACGAATAAATAAATACAATAATTTTTTTTTTAATGAAAATGAAGTGTAAATAGTTAGCCGTTGAGATGATAAGCAATCAGGGAATAGTTGGGATTCGGCTAAGAAAAATTCAATAGTATTTTTCAATAGTATTTTTGCAAAAATCTGTATTAAGTGCCGGGCGGTAGAGAAATACCAAATTTACCATTTGAGTGACCGTGGGGAAAATATATAAATAAAGAAAATAAATAAAGAAGGTAGGGAAGAAACTTAATGGGAAATAGAAAACCTCCGCCAAAATATATTACGATCAGGGTTCATTACATGACCCGTCGAGATTGATTTTCGGAATAATTCTTGTGTTTGCGGGATATCTTTTTAGGAATTTTGACTCTTGAAACAGCTGCTCACTGCACATATAAAAGAGTAGAACTTTTCATGTTTTGGTTTTATAGGTTATATGAAGCAAATTATTCAGGAATACAGCCTACACTACACAAAGTTTGAGAAATGTTCTTAGTCTTGCAGCTCCTGCGCGACGGAATTTTCTTTTATTTAGCCATTGCGGAAATGAAAGAACGACTTGTTCAGCCTGGCGTATCCTCCTTTTTTTCACAGCCGGACTTAACACTTGTCGGCGATCTCCACCAGCCCGTTCCATGGGACCAGATATATCGGGGGAGACACGGAAGAGAGAGTACAGCCTACGAACCCCGTGTTTATTTTGGTCCGAGCTAGGGGGAGTCCCAGGTGGGAGACAAGTGTTGGTGGAATACCACCTGTCCGGTGGCTTACCGACCGTTAGGCTTCCCGCCAGTTTTCGATAGTCATTAATGACCGGTCTCGTTTCCAGAGGTTCCATTATGTCGTGCATGCTGTTGTACCAAGGACGATGGACGGGACTACAAGACTTTACATTATCCAGACCGGACGTTTAGATACGACTCTCACTGTCGACCTTCGGCTACATAAATTAAGGCCTCGGGTACGATCCGAGAGGAGAGCGATGAGCGATAAGCGAAAAGCTTCAGAGCGACGTCGCTCACATTAATGTTCAGCTGGAGTGCAGTACGAATGAGGGAGGACTGGCTACAATAGGCATGAGCGACAATGGCACGTCACTTGCAGGTTCTCAGCCTGTCGCTCATCGCTTGGTTCAGACATTACAATTTTTCTCGTCGCTCACGCCAGACATCATATTTTGCGTGCTACAATAGAGGCTACAGCCTCTAAATCTTAACCGATTTCAATGCATTTTTAAAAAAAATGAAAGCTAATAAAATTTAGAACAACTTTATCAATTCACATTTATTTCCCTTCTTTATTACATTGCGTGGAAAGATGTTTATAACCATCCAATGTTTAAAACCTTTCAATGCTTATAACCTTCTAGCTGTCCTTCTTATGATTAATTTTAAAATCTGAATACAAATAAAAGAGGAAATTGGATGATAGTGATTGTGAGCTTTTAATTTCGAAGTACAAAGTATGGAATGACACAGTGGTTATAAAAATACAACCATAACCAAGAAACTATGATAAGAGGTTGGAAACGCATTAAACATGCAAAGTAAGATATTTTTATTAACTAAACATTTAAAATATTATTTTTATTATTTAAAAAACATATATTGGAGTATGAGATGACGGAGGCTAAAGGAAATTACCGCCCAGCTGCTCTGTAGCGTAGCCAGTCCCCCACTTCTGCTAAACACTCGGTCGCTCTGTCGTTCTGTCGCTCATCGCTCATCGTTCGACAAACATTAGGAAGCAGAAGTCATGAATGGTCTAAGAGAAAAAATCACTTTTTCATAAAAATCTATTTATTTAGTACCCGCAAGTCAGAAAGCTGGTATTGTTCTTTTAGATGCTCATAAGCTTTGAAATTTGTGAAGATGCATGGGATGCGAATTGGAGAAGGGCCCATTGACATGAGGAGGGAGTGTGTGAGATTTGTATGGCCAATTCTCAATCAAGTCAAGACCACCTCTTGTCTCATTTGTTGTTCTCTTCCATTAACACATGCTTTTATCATTTGGAGGTTGTTTTCTGTCACATCTTGCCAGGCAGTTTGCCAATTCATCCATATAGAGTCTTTACCATGGGCTATTAAATCATTTTTTTGGAAGGGAATGCCTTCTCTAATTGCTTTCCTTGTTAAAGTGCTAACTTTCTTGTTTTTGTTCGGTTTTTTGGAATCCATGTAAAAGTCACCTTTCGTTTCTGCAGACGTAATTCATAAATTATTTGAAATATATTTACTTTAAGAGGATATAAGAGTATATGGATCGCCTATCACTAGCACAGCAGAAACCAGTTCCAGGTTTCGTCGGAGTATTGATGTACAAAGCTCCATTAATATTCCTAGCAAAAAGCTCAGCTGTTTAGTTGCTGCAAATCGCCGACAGCAACAACAGCTGCCTTCTTAAGCAATAACTGCCTCCGTAAAGGAGGAAGACGACAATACCCCAGGAAGACGACGAGGGCCCAGAGGGGCAGATACTATAGAGGTATCTGATTCTTGACAATACGGCACACTAGGGAGATAGTATGGTCAGTACTATGCTCCGGCCGCCTGATTTTCCCCTTGGCTGCTTCGACTGCTAGAGTCATTAGCACCCAAGGTACCCATTGGCAGGGTTGGCCTAGGGACGGTCAGAACCATGAACGAAGACTCTAGAAGAAAAAATCTTTAGTGCTTGCTCGGGATTTGAACTCAGGTCCTCCAGCTTATTAGTCCAGTGCTCTACCACTGAGCTAACCTCGCCCCCACAATACCCTTTAGATGGTTAAAAGTCACGGACATTCCCCAAGTCATTTGTTCTTGAAGAAGGCTAACAAAGAGCATGCTGAAACGTTGGAAATAGATTTTTGTGAAAATCATACGTACTTTCTTAGCCGAATCCCACCCACTCCCAAGGGGGATCCTATTGAAATTTACATATCTATTTCTTAGGGAACTCATTATAATTTCATAGGATTGAGGATAATTTGAGGTATATAATGAGTTAACCTTTCCTCCTTTTCCAATCCCGGGTCGAATGAGATTGACCTTGTCACATAACCAGGCAAATATTCTTAGATAAAAAGTACCCCTAAAGACCCCTACCTTAAATTCTACCCAGATTATCCGAAATCCTTACAAAGATCAGACAATCGTTCTAGGGATCGACGCTGCCAGGCAGGTAGGAAAGCACTACTAAATCCTCTACGGACAAAAAGGGTTGCCATTTTTTCAAAGCGAAAAAAACCCTGAAAAACCATTTGTCACTTCCAAAGAAAAGTTCAGCACTGCAAAAAGAGTCGAATTCTAGATTGAAAAAAAAATTGCGAAGAAAAAGGAGTGATCGTGTTCTCAATAGCTCGGAATAATGTGGGGTTAGCAGTACCTGCCAAGGGTTCATTCGCTCTGAAGATGCATTTTAGCAAATAGCAAGAAAGAAGGAGCTCTCGTGTGCTGAATTGGCGTTGAACACAGCGTATATATTCCTTAACAAGGAGGTCAACCCCACCCCCACCCCAGAATGTTTAAATTAATTTATATAAATACAAAATTAGAATTTCAAACTCTTTCACAGTCCAGGCAACGAATAGTTATAGATGTAAATTTTTGGGACAAAATTTTTGACTCCGTGACTTTGTTTGGACTAGTTAGGAGGTCAACATATCAAAAGTCCCCGCCCGTGGCATTTGAGCCGGGGAAGGTTCCATTTTTCGGGTTTTCACTTATGTCTCGGAAACCCTGCGCCCTAGCGACATATCCACTATTGTAGTACTAGATTGTAATTTTGTGAAAAAAACGCACTTTCTCGACCGGATGTCTCTTCGACGATGAACTTAAAAAATAAATGCCGGTTATAGGGTTGTAGAAAATTACATTCGCTTCAAGAACATATATATATATATAATTTTATTGATGTTTTCCGGTAGTGGGGTTGCTTAATTCCAGAGGGCGAAACAAAATTCAGTCTTCCCACAAATTTTCTTTATTTTGCACTAGGCCTTTCAACACAAATGTGCCATCATCAGGTGCTGGCATGCATGTTCATTTATGTTGTTACAGCATAATGCTGTTCCGGTAGAAGCTCAACAAGCTGTATTCATTTTATTGATGTTTTCCGGTAGTGGGGTTGCTTAATTCCAGAGGGTGAAACAAAATTCAGTCTTCCCACAAATTTTCTTTATTTTGCACTAGGCCTTTCAACAAAAATGTGCCATCATCAGGTGCTGGCATGCATGTTCATTTATGTTGTTACAGCATAATGCTGTTCCGGTAGAAGGTCGACAAGCTGTATTAATTTTATTGATGAATTGTGTTTCACCCTCTGGAATTAAGCAACCCCACTACCGGAAAACATCAATAAAATTAATACAGCTTGTCGAGCTTCTACCGGAACAGCATTATGCTGTAACGACATAAATGAACATGCATGCCAGCACCTGATGATGGCACATTTGTGTTGAAAGGCCTAGTGCAAAATAAAGAAAATTTGTGGGAAGACTGAATTTTGTTCCACCCTCTGGGATATATATATTACTTCACTATTTTATGTATTTTCCTTCAAACGTTAAAATAATTTCAGTGTACATCGTGAAATCTGAACGAAGAGCCATACAGGGAGTGTATTCTTAGATTGACATCGTCCATGCGAAAATGTCTACAGAACCTTTTTTTTTTGTAGAGACTTAGGTAAGGTTATCGTATATATATATATGAGAAACCCGAAAATGGTCCTCACCCATGAAGGGCACTCATACGAAACGACCAGCTTAGTAATGCCTTATGCTCCTGCCAAGACATTACTCGGCACCATATGGTATGTAACTGTCATCATGCGATCCTTCGTCCGTCTGTCTGTTCCCGGCTCCCTTATGCTGTCTTCGCTAGACCATTGTAATTCTGCTTTTTACGCTCTGACCCACTTCCATCCAGTCCTGTCATTGGATTAACTGTTGTTTTATCCGTCTGAATAGGTTCTACGAGTCTTGGTGTACAGGTGACGAATGATGTTCAAACTAAGGTATTCAAATTTTGGTTGCGTTTGGTGGTAAGGGAAAAGGTTAGCGCTTACCTTTTTGCTTTAATAGGCTTGGAGGTAAGCTTTTTCCAGGTTTCTGAACGTAGGAAATATAATGAAACCATATCTCTAACTGGTTTTAAGAAACGTTGAAATAATTTGTTTTCCTAAGTAATTTTCTATTCAAAAACAATTGATTCCGTTATAAATTGTTCAAGAAGTTTGACAATAGGTTAAATTTTGAGCCAAGCAAGTATTAGATTAATTACAACCTACACACAAAAATTTGATTCCAGGATAAAATTTAGTATAATAATAATTTGATTTCAATGAAGACGTAATATCAATTAATTTATTAATATTCAAATTTACTTGGCCATTAATGGAAGAACACACAAATTTAGCGTCATACATGACCCAATAAATAATTAAATAATGTTAGTAGTTTTAGTCATATGTTATGTAAATTTTATAACTATAGTGTAATATAGTATAAATAGCAATACTGTAAATAATGTTTAGCCCTGAATTCTGATCACAATTCTATGAAAGTTTGTTTTATGTTCTCTTAACACTTTTGTTGTATTTAGTTCTATAAGTTTGTATTTGTTTTATAAATCTGTATTTGTTGTAGTTTAAAAAAGAGCAGTCGCCGTCGTTGGTAAGCTCTTAAAATAAATAAAAAAAAAAAAGATTTAATACATATTTTATCACAGTTTTGGAATTTTCGTAAATATTTTAAGTATCTCGGAAATAGTTGGGAAATCGTGGCAAGTCGGGACAAAAAAAAATAATTAATTTTCGATATGACTAAACTACAAAAATACCTACAAATTTGATGGATAACTATAAATACTCTATAACATATTGAAAAATAAAGCATAATTAAAAATTAGGAACTCATTTTAAAAGGGATAAAAAAAAGTTGAAAATTTCTACAGATGAACATTATTTTGGAAAATTGTTTACAAAAACAAGCATTTTTAAATTATCAAACGTGAAATGACGCTGGTCTTATTTCATAATGGGAGTATACAGTGGTTCGGTCACCGATCATCGACAAAATCAGGCCCATTTTTTTTTTCTGGTGATTTCGCATCGAAAAAAATTCGGCACGTGTCCGAACGTTTCGTCCAATTTACCTAAGGAGCTAAAAAATAAAATAAAACAAGGTGAAAATTCATTATTTTATATCTCGAGTTTGGAAAATGATCGACATGATTCTATCGCTAATTCATTTGTTTCAGAGAGTAGATTAAAAGAATAATACAATTGTTAAATCGTAATTTGTTATATATATTTTTTAAAACGCATCTGCTCCAAGACCATTAGCGCCGAGGAAGCATGGCTGCCAGCCACCTTGCTTTGAAATTAGAAACTTCACAGTGATCTAGACTTAATGGGTAAAGTATTATTTTCTTTCTTGGTTTCTCCCTCATTTTTCCAATTACAAAATAAAAAAAGAATATTAAAATATATAGCAAAAATATGTATTCATGGCAGTATATGTAAAAATATGGATTTTTGACAAAATATGTAAAATAAAAACCAGTTTATAAACTTTGAAATCACATAAAACGTACAGAATTACATCAACAATAACGATTTAAGGATCATAAAAAATATGTAAATACAATAACATCCGTTCTCTAGTACTAACAAACGTAATCTAATTGTTTTACACAAAATTGATGTAATAAGAAATAAACTGTTAATCGCACAACTGCAAGTAAATTGCCAATTAGAACTAAGACGTTCAAACACTGTAAAACCCGTTGTAAAATATTGTAGTCTGTTGCTAATAACTATCGGATCTCTAAGGAGTTTATTGCGGCCCGAATTGGCGGAAAAACCAGGAGGCTGACGGGTTTCGGTAGGATTTAGTAGGAACAGGTGGTTTTACGGTTGTTGTAGCTAAGGTAAGATTCGCCGTAAGTCAAGGCGGTGGCTATTGTCCGAATCTTGATTAGGGGATGTTCTGTTTGACTTCGGTCAATTCGAAATGTTCCTCTTTAATTATGCCAGTCCGTCCAAATTCTCTTCTTAATATATTCCTTAATTGGGCCTTCAGTTCCATAGCTTTTTTACCTTCCAAGTTTTTTTTTACTTGTCCTTCCGGCTTGGAATGAGCTCAAAATTGTCCGAATCTCAAAGAGTAAAGAAGTTATCTCAAAGAGTAAATAAAATACAATGAATAAAAAGTTCAATACTCTGGCCCCAGGAAAATCGGCGAAGTTAAGGAACGTCGGCGGCGTTTGGTGCTGGGATTGGCGACCGCTTAGTAAACCCCTGTGTATTGGAATTATATATATATATATATATATATATATATATATATATATATATATATATTTATAACAAACGTTTTGTATGGGATGCTAAAGTATCCAAAAACAAAAAGTTTCAATTCTTCGAAAAAAAAAATGGCGGCGCAGTGTCTGACGAACGGAACTCGGGCGATAGACTGCAGGCGGTAATTTTTAATCTAGAATAAAATTATTTCGAAAGAAGAAGGTTAAATCTAGTAAAGTGCGTAGGCTTTTAAAGAAATAGTAATTTTTTCAAAAATGGTGAGCAACTGTTCATTTTTTATTAAAAAATCCGTCGAAAATCTGTAATGAATCATTTAATGAAATAAAAAAAACGTACGTACTTTACTAGACAACATCATTAGGAATCCGCAGTTAAAATTTGTAGTTGATCGGGCAAAAATCGAAGACGTCAGAGTATCGCCTGATTTGAAAAACATGGCTTTGGTAAAACGACTTTAAAGTTTAATGTTCTGAAATGTTCATATTTTTGCTATTTAATTTTTTTTTTCGTACTTTCTTCTAAAAAAGATATAAAAAAAAATGGGTTTTAATTTTGAAATGTATTGAAGGAGGGCAAAAAAAAAACTTAAAAATTAAAAAGTGACCAATCGAAGCACGCTCAAGACATTATCTTAAAATCAGCATCGCCTTCCTTCGGCATCGGGACTTCAGTCGGAAAATCGTATTTTTTGGCGATTTAAACATTTGTTCTTCAGATAAACACTCTTGGATATCATTTTTAATTATTTAAGGGAGAATTTTGGACCAAAAAAAATGGTAAAAAAAAAAGTTACAAAGTAGAATTACCCCGTAATACCCCTAAAGTATTACCCCATAATACCCCTAAAGTATTACCCCGTAATACCCCTAAATTATTACCCCGTAATACCCCTTAATACGGCCTCCGTAGTGTGCCGTATGGTCGACTGATATAGCTTTGTTCTATGTTCAGTAACTAAACGTTTAAGCTCAGAAAACTCAATTTGCCCCGAGCGGAACCCAACATTATTTTAGAAATGCCCTGTATTTTGATTAAATTTGCCAATATTGTACTATTGTGAGTAATTTTACGATAAGTCGATAGTTACTTTCTTCTTTAGCGCGTTTTTTTTTTTTTTTTATATTATATCTTCTTTTATAGCCTGGCGTGTTTCGTGTGTTCTCTCTCACCACTTCAGGGGCTTAAGTGTGGATGCGGTATGTGGTTTAGTCCTAGTAGACACAGAAATCTCTCTACCAATGGTCACCATTCCAACAAACAGAAGGTAGTACAAAACCTATTCAATTTTACACTAATTTATATCAAAATTCCATGAGATATCCATCGAGATAGGCCGTCACGACAAACGGGACGGAACGGCCGTGCGTCAGTTGGTCAGGAAACGCATATGGCGAAACACGCCGGGGTTGAAGAGCCGTGAAAGACGCTTCTGAATATACTCATTTCGTACGGTCTTGGCTACGATAAAGAAGTGACAGAAGGCGTCGCACATGGCGTTCTGCTGGACCGAACCGCCTAAATATTATACCACAAGCTGTGTAATTAATTACCCAGAATTACATCTTAAAATAAGATATCCATAAAGCCAATTATCTTTGTATACAATGGCTTTTAGCACTTTCTTAAGCAAAAAGTGATATACCTGTTGAGTTATTTTATTTATTTATTTTTTTTTTATGGCCCATCTACATCTAGGTCATTAGCGCCGACATCCAGGGTGCAGCGAGGAATTTTACCAGCGAGCCGTGGGATGATAAAATTCCTGCCGGAGGTGGGGAATCGAACCCACCATCTCCCGCTTATGAATCCAAGGCGCTAGCCATTAGACCACGGGAGACCCCTCTGTTGAGTTATTATTGTCCACTCTGTGGTTGAATCAGTTCTTCAAATTTTAATCAAACCTACAAGAAATAAAAATGAAAACTATTAAAATTCACACACTCACTATATACTAACAATATTGTATTTAAATCTTATTTTACGTAGTGTATCGCCATAGTAGCGACCCCACAAATCTGCGCAAATAATAAAATTCTATTAGATCGCGGTACAGTACGGCCAAACGACTTTTGGTTCAAAAACGACTTTTTGTTTGACGTGGTTCAAAAACGGCTACAGCCTCCAAATCTTAACCGATTTCAACGACATTTTTTTTTTTTAGATGAAAGCTAATAAAATTTAGAACAACTTTGTCTGGCCTGATTTTTGTTCCCTCTGTTTATTAAGTAAAGTGTAAATAATTCACGAATTTTTACAATTGGACATAAAATATTTTTCATCTAACTTAATATCAGCACTGATATCGTTGAAAATAAACATTCAAAACCTTATTTGACTTAGAAAAAATCAGACTGACATCTTCAAAACGTAAATTTATCTTAATTCAACAATGAGATTAATTGAAATAATATGCTTTTAGGGTTAAATAATATCAAGGTTTGAATGTGTCAACGATATCAGTGCTGATATCGTTGAAAATAAACATCCAAAACCTTATTTGACTTGGAAAAAACCAGACTGACATCTTCAAAACGTAAATTTATCTTAATTCAACAATGAGATTAATTGAAATAATATGCTTTTAGGGTTAAATAATATCAAGGTTTGAATGTTTAATTTCAACGATATCAGTGCTGATATCGTTGAAATTATACATTCAAAACCTTATTTGACTTGGAAAAAACCAGACTGACATCTTCAAAACGTAAATGTATCTTAATTCAACAATGAGATTAATTGAAATAATATGCTTTTAGGGTTAAATAATATCAAGGTTTGAATGTGTAACGATATCAGTGCTGATATCGTTGACACATTCAAAACCTTATTTGACTTGGAAAAAACCAGACTGACATCTTCAAAACGTAAATTTATCTTAATTCAACAATGAGATTAATTGAAATAATATGCTTTTAGGGTTAAATAATATCAAGGTTTGAATGTGTCAACGATATCAGCACTGATATCGTTGAAATTAAACATTCAAAACCTTATTTGACTTAGAAAAAATCAGACTGACATCTTCAAAACGTAAATTTATCTTAATTCAACAATGAGATTAATTGAAATAATATGCTTTTAGGGTTAAATAATATCAAGGTTTGAATGTGTCAACGATATCAGTGCTGATATCGTTGAAAATAAACATCCAAAACCTTATTTGACTTGGAAAAAACCAGACTGACATCTTCAAAACGTAAATTTATCTTAATTCAACAATGAGATTAATTGAAATAATATGCTTTTAGGGTTAAATAATATCAAGGTTTGAATGTTTAATTTCAACGATATCAGTGCTGATATCGTTGAAATTATACATTCAAAACCTTATTTGACTTGGAAAAAACCAGACTGACATCTTCAAAACGTAAATGTATCTTAATTCAACAATGAGATTAATTGAAATAATATGCTTTTAGGGTTAAATAATATCAAGGTTTGAATGTGTAACGATATCAGTGCTGATATCGTTGACACATTCAAAACCTTATTTGACTTGGAAAAAACCAGACTGACATCTTCAAAACGTAAATTTATCTTAATTCAACAATGAGATTAATTGAAATAATATGCTTTTAGGGTTAAATAATATCAAGGTTTGAATGTGTCAACGATATCAGCACTGATATCGTTGAAATTAAACATTCAAAACCTTATTTGACTTAGAAAAAATCAGACTGACATCTTCAAAACGTAAATTTATCTTAATTCAACAATGAGATTAATTGAAATAATATGCTTTTAGGGTTAAATAATATCAAGGTTTGAATGTGTCAACGATATCAGCACTGATATCGTTGAAAATAAACATTCAAAACCTTATTTGACTTGGAAAAAACCAGACTGACATCTTCAAAACGTAAATTTATCTTAATTCAACAATGAGATTAATTGAAATAATATGCTTTTAGGGTTAAATAATATCAAGGTTTGAATGTGTCAACGATATCAGCACTGATATTAAGTTAGATGAAAAATATAATATTATTAAACGTTATGTGAATTATTTACACCTAATTTAATAAACAGAGGAAACAAAAAACAAAAATCTGGCCAGACAAAATTGGTCTAAACTTTATTAGCTTTTATTTAAAAAAAAAAAAAAGCATTGAAATCGGTTAAGATTTGGAGGCTTTAGTTTGTTGTGCAAAGCGAGAAGTAGTTTGGCCCCACTTTGCGCCGTCTGTACATGGAAGATAAATAGGGAAAAATTGGGGGGGCTTTGTCAATGCAATAGTACCCAAAACAATGATTATTTGAATTTATGTCTGTTTGTCTGTATATCTGCTGTCTGTCAGACACTCTATACACACTAGGTTATAACAATCCCTAAGGGTTCAGCTTAGTGGCTCTGTCTACATCTAATATCGTGTATAGAGAAGCATTACTGTAAAGTAGATTTTTTTTAATTACCCATTTGACGGGGTTTATAATCCAAAATAAACCAAACATTCTGCCCTAAGACACTAGGGGGACGAAGTAGCGGATACAGCTAGTGTATTAATAAATATTGCTAAATCCACTGGTACATTTGGGAGCATAGTGATAAAATAAAAGTCCGTCACGCAGGAGCTGCATAACTAAGCACTTTCCTCAGAATTTGGGTAGTGTAGTCTGCTTTCCAGAACAATTTGCTTAAAATATCCTACATAAATAAAATAAAAACATGAATAGTTCTCTCTTAAATTTGTAATGAGTAACTGATCAATTATTAATTTGCTTCCAGAGTTATGTTTACACATGGTACCTATTACACTACGTAATAAATACAAAAAACCTCATATCGTATTTTGATCTAACGCAGGAACAGTATAAAGTCACTCTAGTGCTAGAAAGCGCTCCTTGCGGCGGCTTTGTGAACCTACGTCAGGCGGCCTTTTCTATTGAAATATATTACAAATTAAACCCCGGCTTTCCGATTGACCAATTCAGCTCATTTTTACAACACTTCTTTCTCACGAGTTACCCACGACGTATACCGCGTTTCGTTACAATACAGCAGAAATTACGACCGGTATGAGTATATTAGGAATTTGGGTCCGGAGTAAACCCCCCCCCCCCTTCTAATGAACCGATTTAGTTTATTTTTACAACACATATTTACCTGTAGATTACCACTACGAATACCGAGTTTCTTCGAAATATACCAAAAATCACGGCTGGTAGTGGCGAATAGGTATTGTGGGTCCGGAGTAAACCCCCCCCCCTTCTAATGAACCGATTTAGTTCATTTTTATATCTCACTTTTCTCTCTATATTACCACTACGAATACCAAGTTTCGTTGAAATATAACAAATATTACGGCTGACATGGTCAAATTAGTGTTTTGGGTTCGGGGTAAACCCCCCCTTCCGGTGGACCGACTTTGGTGGTTAACGAACTCGTTCAATCGTTTTCTAATTGAATGCTATATACCAAGTTTCGTGACGAAAAAAAAAAAACTCTGGCCGCTATCGTGTTAACAGACATATATATATATATATATATATATATATATATATATATATATATATGCATATATATACATATATATATAGATATATATAAATTTTATATATATCTTTTTCATGGGTCATTTTCGGTGTCACTAGGTAGGATCGATAAAGATTTGAAGAAATTTTTCAAAAATTCCGTCATGAGTCCAACCTCAATAGCTACTTTCCTTCGGAGGAAAGTGCTAAAACAGACCAATGTGAAACGTAGTAAAATGGTAATTTTATTCAATTTGCTTTTCAAATCCGTTCCATGCCTTCATCAAATGGATTGTCATTTGAGACGTTTTTGAATTTAGCATCCAGAATTTTGAGGAGTTGTCCGCCATGATGTAATTTCATGAGGTCATACGCAGTAATTGTAATTAATGTCTTTACTTTGTTCATTCTTTTTGATAAAGTTAATTTTTACTATCTTGTATACGTATTTGACTACTTTATTAGTTGATATGTTTGTAGAGTCGTAATTTATTTCATAAAACGTAAAAGGGCTCACTAAAATTCACACACGAACACCTCATGACAGGACTTGACAAGCCAACTTGTTATATATGGAATACAGGCTTCACTGTAAAACACCTACTAACGGAGTGCAGAAGACGACAAAACCTAAATATCCAACATGACATGTACGAATTGTTGAGGGACAGCAGCCAGTACATAAAAACAATACTTTCTTACTTGCAGGACACTAAACTATACACTCGCATTTGAAGACATCTGCTGAATAACCAGAGGCTTCCAGGCATATAACAGGCAT
Source organism: Gonocerus acuteangulatus (assembly GCA_946811695.1). Lineage (NCBI taxonomy): Eukaryota > Metazoa > Arthropoda > Insecta > Hemiptera > Coreidae > Gonocerus > Gonocerus acuteangulatus. The sequence continues at coordinate 60,705,464 of OX328131.1, forward strand.
TTCCAAACCTCTGGAAATAATTGAATCAAATACTCGTCTTAATGCTGGTTCATTGGACCATACAGGTACTACCTAGAAGGAGTGAAATCACAGTAGATTCCAATCACTTATAAATAGATAAATAATATAATTCATACAAAACCTTTTAGCACTTTCCTCCGAAGGAAAGTAGCTATTGAGGTTGCACTCATGACGGAATTATTGAAAAATTTCCTCAAATATTTATCGATCCTACCTAGTAGACACCGAAAATGACCCCCGTTAAAATTTATATATATATATATATATATATATATATATATATATATATATGTATGTGTGTGTGTGTGTGTGTGTGTGTGTGTGTGTGTGTGTGTGTGTGTGTGTGTGTGTGTGTGTGTGTCTGTTAACACGATAGCGGCCAGAGTTTTTGTTTTTTCCCCACGAAACGTGGTATATAGCTTTCAATTAGCAAACGATTGAACGAGTTCGTTAACCACCAAAATCGGTCCACCGGGAGGGGGGTTTCCCCGGACCCAAAACACTAATTTGACCATGCCAGCCGTAGTTTTTGTTATATTTAATCGAAACTCGGTATTCGTTATGTTGATCTAAAGAGAGAAATACGTTGTAAAAATAAACTAAATCGGTTCATTAGGAGGGGGAGGGTTTACTCCGGACCCAAATTACTAATTTGCTGTATTGTAACGAAACGCGGTATACGTCCTGGGTATCTATTAAGGAAGAAGTGTTGTAAAAATGAACTAAATCGGTCTATCGGGAAGGGGGATTTACATTGTACTATGTTTAAATTGAATTGAAACAGGTTTTATTTATGTTTTTATTTTATTTATCTATATAGGTTATTTTAAGCAAATTATTCAGGAATGCAATCGACACTATCCAATTCTGAGGAAAGTGCTTAGTTATGCAGCTCCTGCGTGACGGACTTTATTTATTAGAACCCTTACTGCTTTGCAAAGGACTACCCCAATATATTACGTAAGAATGTATATATTCTTGGACTTTGAATTATTAAGAATTTCAAGGTTATAGTTTCAATCTTATGGGGAAAAAACAGGATTGCGTATAAAAGGAGCACCTGATATATCACATTGAATAAGAAATTTTAAAAATTCGCTCAGAAAAAACTTAAGAGGCGCCACTTGGGACAGTTGATCTTATCAGAATTGTAATCGATATCTCGGTAAAACATTTTAAAAAAATAAACAAAGTGCTCTTGAATATTAAATAATTCTCAAGAATTAATTTAAATGTCACGGATTCTCAGGAGATTAACAAGCCAAATGTTTGCAGTGCAGCCGATCCGGCTACGTTGTCACTGTTTGCCTTTATGGGTTATTGATTATATTTTTATGTTTGTTTTTGATATTTTTTCTTAATTCAAAATGGATTATATCTGTATAGCAGGTTTTTCTTTGTTGCCATTTTTGTTTATTGAATTACATTAACATTTAGACGTTAATGAGATAATATATCGCCGCCGCTTTGAATTCGCTTGCACATTTGAGAAGTTGTAATGTATAATATGAATAAAGGATATACAGATAGCTAAAATTCAAAAAGAAACGAGAGAAATTCCGTCACACAGGAGCGGCATAAGTAACTAAATTTCAAATAAATATAAATAATTTATAAATAAATATAAATATAATAAATTTACCAGTTAGTCAATTTTTCTGTACTTCTTATGCTATACAATGCCATATCCGCGATGAAGAAAATACTGATCAAAATTAAATCGGACACCAATTAGCCATTTCTCCATAAAATTATCAACTCTTTATTTCTCCACCCTCCACTTTTTGGCCTATGGTAGTTTAATAAAATACAAACAATAGCTTAAAAATATTATAAGTTAATACTAAACCTACCCCAATCTAAGAAATCAGAGTTCTATCCGCATAGGAAAAATTACTACAATACGAAGACAAGGTATAGTTGGGATTCGGCTAGGAGAAAAACGTCAGACTTTCAGGAAGAAATCTGTATTTGGACGTTTCGGCTGCACATTGGCAGCCTTCTTCAGCTAAAAAAAATACAACTTATAAGTAAAAAAATAAATATAACACTTGTAAGTAAAAAACAGGCAGAAATGAGCGTAGTATATACATCAAGACAATAAATTTTAACCAATCTTATTTTTAAACAATGAAAATAACAATTTTTAAACAATGATTGGTTAAAATTTATTGTCTTGATGTATATACTACGCTCATTTCTGCCTGTTTTTTACTTACAAGTTGTATATTTATTTTTTTACTTATAAGTTGTATTTTTTTTAGCTGAAGAAGGCTGCCAATGTGCAGTCGAAACGTCCAAATACAGATTTCTTGCTGAAAGTCTGACGTTTTTCTCCTAGCCGAATCCCAACTATACCTTGTCTTCGTATCTCTGCAACGGCTAACTATCTCCATCTTCACAATTACTACAATATTTCAACAACGGCAGCACAGAGAATCGCAGGATGGTGGATGAAACTACTTGGCATGTTAAACAAAAAAAATCCGAAATGATGTTTTCAAAAGTTACTATCACTGGATTCAATCAACCTCAGAAAACTGGGAGACAAAGCTAAAATGCATTCTAGAAAAGTACAAAATCATTTACCACTTTGCAGCTCGAACCCCAAATTTCACATTACCCCAAGAAATTTCCGAAAAATAAGATCAGTAAAGTTGATTAAAAAAGGTCCAGATAACATCAGCACCATTCCTACAGCAATATACACAATGCAATTCGCATCCTTAATAGCTACTTACAAAAAAATATGGACCTCTGTATCCGCCGACAAAGATACTAAACACAAACGTCCGAATTGTATACTAACCGTTGACTGTAAGAAGAAGACGTGGAGTATCTTCTGCGACGTTGTCCTGAGTACTCCAATCTCAGAAATACACTAAAACTTATTAAGGAAGAACATACTCTAAATTCGTTAACGTACTATTTGTTGACCATCACAAACATCAGTGATATAAATTTTTTTTTATTAACCTATTTGGAAAATGCCGTTAAGAAAAGAGACAATGGTAACATATAGATACCTGCATTAAAATAATTGTATTTGAAGACAAGGTATAGTTGGGATTCGGCTAGGAGAAAAACGTCAGACTTTCAGGAAGAAATCTGTATTTGGACGTTTCGGCTGCACATTGGCAGCCTTCTTCAGCACTAGAGAATGCCTAGGGGGGGGGAGGGGAGGGGAGGGAGGAAGACCTCGAGGACAACTTAGGTAACCATGGTTGAATGTATGTTGAGGACAACTTAGGCAACCCTGGTTACCTAAGAAAAACAGTATATTGTCTTATTTAGCCAATCAGAAGAGTTTAGCTGATTTATATTACTGTAAGGTTATATTCTTTGTACATAAATATTATACCATGAGGGTTAAATAGTTAGCCGTCGAGATGATACGCAATCTAAACCGAATCCCAACTAATCCCTGATTGCATATAAACCTAATTAACTGATTGCAGCCACATAAAAAAAAATTAACAATTATTATTGCCATTAAAGCCAACTCTCACCCGTATGCTTTTAAACTGGTTATGCCTATTTTTTGCGTATTCCAACATCCCCCCTCTTATTGCACCCTCTTCCATGGCATTTTTACTGCTCTGCAGGTGTCGGCAAATCATTTCACTGCCAGGAACGTATCCATTGTTGTCAGGATTGGAACCCTTCCTGTTCCGTAAATAGAAATCACCATTTCCCCACTTCTACTCCTGCCAGGTGGTTGCAGGTTATCGCCACGTGTGGAGTCGCCAGGTGATGTTTAAAACTAGGTCGAATGGACAACTCTAACTCACATGCTGGGTAATTTCATATTAATACAGGAGGATAATGTGCCCTCGTAAAGGCAGGTAGGAAACCCGCTAAAAAGGTATATTCTTTTCTCCGTGGATGTTTGCATTAAGTAGCAACTGGTAGTCCAAAGTCACTGCGCTGCAAATATATATATATATATATATATATATATATATATATATATATATATATATAAATAAATGTTTGTTTATTCAACACAATTCGTTATTATTGAAGCTTAATAAATGCAATCTAAAGGGTTAGGTCCGCTAGAAAATATACTGTTGTCAAAAGTTGCTTGAAAATGACATACTTACGTGGAAAACACTCGCCCACAGTACTCGCACAGATGCCAGTGACGACGGTCTCCATCAACAGGTATGACTTACTAAATGTCCTAAAAAAAACAGTTTTGAAGTCATTTTCGATGGTTCGGTCTCATTCGGAGAAATTGATGATTAAAATTCAAAAATGACGGTTTGATCTCGTTCGGTGTCGGAATGCCTCAGGTAATTGTTGTAATGATTTTTTTTTTTTATTTTTTGTTTTTTTTCTTATAAATACAATGAAGTGTAAACTGAGTATTGAAGTAAAGCAAGGTAAGAACATAGAAAACACCGGGGGAGGATGTAAGGAAGTTTCCACTTATTTCATTGTATATTTTCACACTTGAAATTTTTCACAAAATATGAAAGCCATACTAGCTGTTTCTATCCTGAGCTTTCCAAACGACACTAGGGATAAGAACGGAATCTTGCTAAGATGACGCAGTTCCTGGTAGTCAAAATTTTATTCATTTACCAATTTTGTTTCATGAACAAGTCAGTTTTAGCATTTATACTATTGAAGTTCGCAAATATTCTCCATCCCACATGAAATCCCTACGTATCCCTACTGTGTGAAACGAACAGCCTTACTCCAAACACTTGTGTGACAGGAAGTGTTAAGAGTTCTGCCACGTGACAAGACCACGTGGACCTCGGAAATCTTATTGTCTAATACATCCTCTGATTCCATCCAGATATTGAGGGTTCGGATCCCGGAGGTGTCATTAGAGAACCGTAGGAAGAACAACCCCGGATGTTCTCCCCTCGACGGGAACATTTGAATGACATACGCAGGTGTCCTACATCACTACGTCACTAGGAAATCTCCCTTAATTTGGGGTTGGTATAGAAATCCTTGGAAATCTCCCTTAATTTGGGGTTGGTATAGAAATCCTTGGAAATCCGAAGAACTAGGCAAGGAAGGGTGTCCTACGTCATCAAAGATCCTTCCTAACCTCTTCGGAGTATCCGAATCTCCATGGGTCGAAATCCAAATCTGCAGGTCCCTAACTCGACAATCTCCAGGTCGAGTACAAATAAACATAATAACAATTACAAGAATCGCATATGAACCTATTTTTAAACAAAGGTACTAAAATACACTCAAGGATGCACAAACCTACAGTGGATCCCTCAGAATAGTGTTATTCTATCCCATCCCATTAAGAAATTTGGCGTATCCTCCAACCTAAATATGAATGAACGCTGAAAAGCGTGTTCCGTCAACCCCTAAGTCATCCAAGATCCTCTCCAAGCTCATCCGAGGATCCAAACCTCCGTGGGTGGAAATACAAGTCAGCTCGTGGTTCTAGACAGGTCCGTAACGCAATGATCTCCAGTTCAAGCACAAATGTACATAAACAAAAATCAAGAATCGCAAAGGAACTCTTTCTTAAACAAAAGTATTAAAATGAGCTAAAAGATGCACAACCCTACAGTAGTTTGCTCAAAAAAGTGTTATTCTATCCAATCTCATTAAGAAATTTGGCGTACCTTCAAGCTCAACATGAATGAACGCTGGAAATCAGGTGCCATTAACTCCTAAGTGACCCAAGATCAATCCAAGCTCATCCGGGGAGCCAAACCTCCGTGGGTGGAAATACAAATCAGCAGGTGGTTCTGGACAGGTCCGTAACGCGATAATCTCCAGTTCAAGCACAAATGTAAATACAAAAAAAAAAAAAAAAAAACAAGAATCGCAAAGGAACTCTTTCTTAAACAAAGGTATTAAAATGAGCTAAAAGATGCACAGCCCTACAGTGGATGGCTCAAAAAAGTGTTATTCTTTCCCATCTCATTAAGAAATTTGGCGTACCTTCAAGCTCAACATGAATGAACGTTGGAAATCAGGTGCACTCAACTCCTAAGTCAACCAAGATCCATTCCAAGCTCATCCGAGGATCCAAACCTCCGTGGGTTGAAATCCAAATTTGCAGGTGGTTCTGGAGAGATCCATAACTTGACAATCTCGCACAAATGTGAAGTACAAAAAAATCAAGAACCTCACAGGAACTTATTCTTAAACAATGGTACTAAAATACACCCAAGGATGCACAACCCTACGGTGAATGGCTCAGAAAACTGTTATTCTGTGTTCCTGGAGATTGTCCATTAAGAATTTCTGCGTATCCTCACCCTTGACATGAATGAACGTCCTAAAGCAGGTGCCATCAACTCCTACGTCATCCAAGATCCTTCCCTATCTCCTTGGAACCGCCCTAGGTAGAAATCCAGATCTGCAGGTGATCCTGGACAGGTCCGGCACGCGACTCCTCCCAGGTGATATCCGACGACAATGAACGTGGCGGGTATGATAAGGAGGCAGGTGATACCCGCATACATCTGCTCCTAGCTACATCTCATCTAGGCCAGGAGGACATTTATATGTGTGTCGCTGGTCCACTGCAGCTGCTTAAGTTTCTAGTCTTTTTTTCCCTCCGCTTCAAGTGTCTGCCAATTATTTCCATTTTAATATGCATTAGATGGGCGTTGTAGATATCTCTAGGATAGCCCCTATCCCTGCCTTTTCACCTAATAAATTAATAGATTAAATACATAACCTAAGGATGTTCTCTTATTTTCATCTGCAATAAACGCGATCAACATATTTTTTTTTCATTTATTCGCCGTGAAATACATATTTATTACTGAATTAATCTACACTTCATCATCATTTATTTTTAAAAAAAATAATTAAAGAAAAGTGTAGTAATGAAAAATTTATATAAATAGCAAACCTTTAGTTCTGCGGGTCATAATTCAATAAACTACTAAATAAGATGGTCAAAGAAGAGATATAAAAATAATGTTAAATAAAAAAACAAAACAACCTGAATAGTGTCATAATAAAAAAAAAAACAACAAAAAAAAAAAAAACTTTCTCCTTAAAATGGCCTGAAACCTAAAAGAAGATTTCTATGAATTCGGAGGGACAATGAAATAATAATAAATACAATTTTATAAACAAGTTTTCTTGTTATATTATTATGCAAAATATCTTAAAAATAAAAGAAAACAAAAATCCCAGATTGTGATATTCCCTTTTAGATATCTGTGTTGGCTGTGTCTGTGTGTGTATATATATATATATATATATATATATATATATATATATATATATATATGGCATAAAACTGATAAAACTAAAATTAAGTTTTATGCCAGACTCCAGAGAGAGAGTACATGGTGACGAGAGTACTTCCTAGCAAGAAGTGTCCCTGAAGAGGAGCGAAAATATGCACGAAACATGTCGGGCCTAGTAAATGAAGTAGTGTGAAGGAATGAAGGATTTCTGCTGTTAAGACCCCAAGCCACCTAAAATTTGAGAGAATACATATATATATTTTGGGTCATTTGCAATAATAAATATATATATATGTATATATATGTATGAATGTATGTACAAATTTGAAAAACCGTCATTTTTTTGATCGATTGGTTTGGAAACGTGAAATTCCCTAGTCGGAACATCCGGATTGCATCTCTAGGTAAACATGGTATGGTTTTCGCCTTCAGTATTCTGGTTGATAGAAAATTTATTACTCCCCAGTTTGCAAAAATTATAATTGATAAAAAGATCTATATAATGATATTCTATACTGCCACATGCTGAAATTACGTTGTTTGCCATGTTCGTGTCCATTATAATTCATAATTAATACCATTAATTAGCATTTCCAATTAAAAATTAGTTATATAATAACATATTATTAACTGGCGGCATATTCGAAAGGCTTACATTATATTTTTCTCTTATTATATAACATTATTAAAAAAGTTTTTGTTTGGTAGTTATATCGGTTAGAATAAACATCAGAGCACAATATCTTGACCAGTTTCTGAACATAAAAGTCGAGAGAACGCCCTGAAAAATTGTTTAAATGTCCACAGTTATTTTGTTTTTATTTTTTACTTTGTGTTTTAACAGTTTCTATAGTCATTATCGCGGGGCTGCTATTGGTCACAAACGTTTGTGATCATTCACGGTGGATTTCCGTAAAATATGAGGAATGCTATGTACAGCAGACCGCACACCAGAAAATTGATTTTTTGGCGAAATTCACTCCGTAAAAACCCGCGTTAAAACACTGTTTTAAAATGATATATGTAACCTAATTTAATGAAAAGTGACAAAACTAATTTTTTTTTCTAAAAATTCTCAAATCTTACATCTATCTAAACTAAGATACATAAATTTTGGTTAACTTTACAGTTGGGGGGGGAGTATGCTCACTGGTAGAGCACTCGACTTATATAATGGAGGACCTATGTCCAAAAATCGTGCATCCACTAAATATTTTATCTTGTTCGATTTGGGGTCCCAGACCTTCCCTAGTACCATCCAGCCTTTAATTAATTTATATATGTGTACCAGCATTGGGAAAAATCAAGCGGCTGGCAAATCAGTCCTGACCATCTCACTAGTGTGCCTTATGGTCAAGAATCAGATATCTCGAGATTCGAGACTGATTTGTTCCTCTTTTATTTTATTGAGCAACTCGAAATTTTATATATATATATATATTTTTTTTTTTTTTTTTTAAATTTTGAAAACGGTTAAAAAAGAGTGAGAAATATAAATTCACCACTTCAATGCTTACTAAATTGCATATAATACGGTTCCTTGGGGTCTCCCGTGGTCTAATGGCTGGCGCCTTGGATTCATAAGCGGGAGATGGTGGGTTCGATTCCCAACCTCCGGCAGGAATTTTATCATCCCACGGCTCGCTGGTAAAATTCCTCGCTGCACCCTGGATGTCGGCGCTAATGACCTGGATGTAGATGCGCCGTAAAAAAAAGAAAAAATACGGTTCCATGCGATTTACGATAGGGAAAAATCGATGCTTACATGTAAATATAAATTAACCCTAAAACGAGTAGTTTATTAATTTTATTTTTTTTCAAGAACACAGGAATTCTTAGACATCTTAATTGTTCAATAATGATAATTATAATTTCAAAAAAAAAAAAAAAAAATAAATCATAAATCTATTAATATTGATCTGTAAAAAGAAAGTGACCGAGTCATACAAGAAATATCCATTATACACCCACACATACAAGTTTGCTGAGAAATTAATAAGAAAAAAAAAATCTATTTATGAATATTTCAATAAAAAATTTCGAATCAATTAATAATTTAAGATTACCTTGTAATTGATTGAATACTCTCGATTTTCGATATATCATCATCAGGTGTTAATTTATTCATAACGAGAACACTTGTCGAATTCCAAAGCTGTCAGGGCTACTGGAAACGCGCAATGAATATCCTTCATTAATTCAGTAATTATTCAAATAAACTTATTACAGTAAGTGCATTTAATCGATAGTGCAGATGCAGTTTGCTTTATGCAAATTTATGGATTTCAATTAACTGGTAATTATAAATAACAAACTGGTTCTTCTACGTACAATGTATCACGCGTTGCTAAGGCTTCACATTGGACCCGTATTTCTTCCGATCCGATCCGAGCCGATAACGGTTGACCGACGCCGACATTAACCCATTAAATCCCAAGCCTATTTCTACTGGATTTTTTTTTTTTTTTTTTTTTTTTTTTTTTTTTACATTTTTCATTATTTATTCCTCTTAGCACTTAAAAGAATGTATAAAGACCAAAAACAAAAAATCAGCAATTATAGTTTAGGAGAAAAAAAATGTTCTGTTTACACAACTTTGGGAAAAGCTAGGCATATCAAAAAATACCACGATTTTATTATAATATCGTTATTTATTTACTTTTTGAATTTTATATTACTTTAAACAATATTTTATATAACTTTGTCTTGAGTTGAAAACATAATTATAATTTAAAAAAAATAAATTGAGTCAAAAAATTATTTTTATGAAGATTTTTTGAGAATTGAACCATCAAAATCCTGCCTTCCTTCTTCCAAGATTTGGCGAAAGAAACCATCTGATCGTTAAGTAGATAATAAACAACAAAGAAGATGTCGCCAATGCTACTCACAAACAATATTCATTTGCAGTAAATGTTAGGTGTCTTTACTTGTGCAATGCTTACAAAAGTTTCAAAAAAATAATATTTTGACTCAATTTATTTTTTAAAAAATTGTAATTATGTTTTCAACTAAAGCCAGAGTTATATAAAATATTGTTTTGAGTAATATAAAATTTAAATAGTAAATAAATAACGACATTATAATAAAATCATGGTATTTTCTGATATGCCTAGCTTTTCCCAAAGTTGCGTAAACGCAACATTATATTCGCAGGGCCACAGAATTGCCATAAAAATTTTAAAAAAATCAGTCCCGTAACAGGCCACGAGGGCCCTGAGGGGCAGATACTATAGAGGTATCTGATTTTCGACCATACGGCACACTAAGGAGATAGTATGGTCAGTACTATGCTCCGGCCGCCTGATTTTCCCCTTGACTGCTTCGACTGCTAGAGTCATTAGCACCAACCAAGGTACCCATTATTAAATTAATTAAAGGCTGGGTTGGCCTAGGGACGGTCAGGGAGGCCGAATTCAACCCATTAACGAAGACACTAGAAGAAAAAATCTTTAGTGCTTGCTCGGGATTTGAACTCAGGCCTCCAGCTTATTAGTCCAGTGCTCTACCACTGAGCTAACCTCGCCCCCCGCTATAAAAATTTATGATCGCAATTACTTTTATTGGTTACATTTCTTATATGTTCATGTAATGATTATAGCAAAAAAAAAATTTTTGTTTAACAAATGCATAGATATTTTGGGCAAATTTCTAACACACTTCACAATTCAATTTTTTTAGCAATAAAAAAAAAATAGCAAAACATTTTATTAGGGCTTAATACTTTTTTTCCTTTTCTTTAAGGGGTTGCCTTGTTTGAAAACACTATTCAAAAATTAAAAAAAATCGTTAAAATAATGTTGCGTTTACGCAACTTTGGGACGAAATCGGTTAATTGCACAAAAAATCATATTTAATTTTTCATCTAACTTAAAATCAGCACCTCTTAATTCAACAATGTAATTAATTAATCATATGTAGTATGGATAATAATTGTAATGATTCTGAAATATTATCACTGATATTGATTTGTATAAACACTATTTTATAAATCAGTCTTGGATGTGGAATGTGTTTCCATTCATTACGAAGACTACTTGTATAAAGATTGTAAAACTTAGACTTCTTTACAAGTAATTTCAGGGGGTCTTTTGAGGGGATTTCGTTGTTGGACTGGTTTATCGATTAACATATTTTACAGTCATGTACCAATACCTATTTGGAGAGGATTCATAATGCTACTGAGCCAGAAATCGCTGAATCTCTGCGTTCTGTAATTCTGTATTCAGACGCAATGAACGCGGCAGCGCTTCAGAACATTTTAAACGCTACGCATAAAGCGCCCCGGTAGAATCGGCCAAAGAATATCAACTTTGAATCATGAAAACCTCAAAGTATGCACCTACATTAGACCCGCATTTCTCCCGATCCGCTCCAATCCGATATCGTTTGACCGACAGCGGCCGACATGAGTCAGTAATGAACTCGAAGTGAAGTGAAATTGAGTGATTAATTTAAGAAATACTACCTAAGTAGCGTAGGAAAATTCGATTAGGTTGAAGTTTGGAGGAGTTGAGAGGCCAATCAATCTTCCAGAAGTATATCAGTCCTGAAAAAAAAGAATCTTAGTTGGTTAATTTTTAACTGTTACACTGCGATAAGCATTAGTATCCATATTTTAAAATTATTTATAAAAGTAGCTACAAGGTTATTAGCTAATTATAAACATTTGAAGGTTGTAAACATTGGATGGTTAAGGTAAAAAAAAAAACAAAAAAAAAAAACAAACAATTTGAGTCGACAAAGTGGAGGCTGTAGACCGTTTTTGAAACACAATAGGTATGTCATTGCGTCGTCGGTCCAAAAAATGTCTGGAAACAAACAAGTTTGAACGCCCGAGAATCAGTGGCCATCGGATCGGATCGGGTCGGGACCAATGTAGGCACCTCTATTGAGATAAATGTGTATGTTTTTCTTCCGACAGTTGGTGGCTATCGGATCGTATAGCATCGGGACGAATGTAGGTGCCCCCTAAGCCAGTAGAGATAGGAATCAAGTGTACGTGGTTAATTATTATTTAGAAACCAATAAGAATTTTCGTAATATTTTAAAATGCAAGGGACGTTTTAGTATTAATAAAAAGATAAACTTTAAGATTTACTCCCAAAATCTTGGAAAAGTTAAAATATTAAATATATAGAATTTTATTGGATATGAATAGTTGTAATTTTGATGTAATTATAAATAAAATATTTTCATTTTTAATTTGATGCTAATTAATTGCCTCTCTCTATTCATAAGTGTATTTATATGCATTTCATCGAGCATAAATTGAAGTAAACGTAGTTTCATCGGAAATAAAATAATTAACAATTTAGAATATGAACAGATGTTATTATTTTTATTTGAACGTTTTCAACGGGTTCTTTATATCTCATTAAACTCAAAACATCTTAGGAATGAGGAGACGTTCTTCGTTAATTTACCGCCTCAGGTCATCCAAGACAGTTTTCCAGGTCATAAACTTCCAGAGATCCATGACCTGGAACCTCGTTAGGACAAGGGTCAGTCGTAGTTCATTAGCGGTCTCCAGAAACAGGAGATCAGAACCTAGATCATGGGAGCAGGCAGAGGTGTTTTCGCTAAATGTTATTTTTTTGTTGGGTTGTTTCATTTCAGTGCAGTGTTAAGATTTCAATTCTCACAAGACTTGAGTATATGTGTCTAGTAAATTTTGTGGTTCTATTGTAACTATAATTTAGGCAAGTGGAGTAGATTAAATCATTATGCGTTCTATATGTAACTATAAGATATGTTTACACACTTATCAGGTCATCCCATAAGTAATGTTGGTCTTTGTCGGTGGACTGTAAAATGTGTCAATCCAAGTTTTTCTGCTAGCTCATTTACTGTTACAACAGGATTTTCTTCTACAGTAGCCTGCAGGAGTTGGTCGTCAAGCTCTGTTGCTAGACCTGTACGAGGCTAGCCTTCAAGCTTGCGGTTTCCCACTCGAAATCGTTCAAACCAACGCTGCACTTGTCGCTCACTACTGATATTTTCGCCATATATTTCTGCAAATTTTTCGATAAGTTTAAGCAGCATTTTATCCTTTATCGAATTCCCAAACCATAACGTAGCGTAAGCGGTGTCTTGAGAAATCCATTTTAAATAAAATTGTTGCCCAGAAAACATTCACCATACAAAACATGATAAATAGGATTTTTTTAACGCTATAATAAACAAAAATAAATTAAAATGGACTTAAACAGACAGATCATTAAAAACACCAACTATACCAATAGTTAAAAGCATAAATTCACGCAATTCCTTACAGAACATGGACCGACCGCACAATATTTGAGAAGGTTTCAAATACAAAATAACAATAAATGTAAATGAGACGAACGGACTACACGAATATTTACCAACATAATGTTTATTCATGCACACTATTCGACAGAAACACGCTACAATTAATAAAATCTATAACATTAAAAGGGGGTAATTGGTCAGAACAACCAAAAATATTTTTTTTAAATAAATTTAGGAAAATTTTATCAAAATATAGTTGTGGATAGTTATGGATGTAGCAAATTAAAAATAGAATTTATACTTTCATTTGAACAATAACACTGTTCTGCAAAAAAAAAAAAAAACTGTTCTCCCCTCCCTTGAACAATTTTGCCTGTTTCTCATGTTTTCAGGTGTGCTGAGTCCGAATCTGAACTCAGAAAAATTCTATCACCCTCTGATTTTGGGAGAAAAGAGGAGAAACTTGGAAAAAATGAAAAATTGTATTTGAAAATTACTGTCTTTATTATAACAGATTTTTTTTTTCTTTTTCAACGGTGAAACTCAATATATCTGTACTTTCAAATTCCTCCGGCTCTAGTGAAAACATAACATCGGTTGAAATTATCTTTCATTTTAATATTATTCAATTGTAGTTTTTATTATTATCAAAATGTTCATTTATTAAAACATTATTTTAATTAATTTAAAATCACTTATATCCTACCTAAAATGTCAAACTATAGAATATACAAATCAGAGCAAACTAGGGATCTAACCAATTGACGAAATAATATATTGAAAAATATACTTTATATAAGGCATTAAAGGCTATTCTAAAGGGGTTCGAGTTGCGACAATTTGCCACATGCCGTTTCGTCCACAATCCAAGAGTAATGTCTAGAATTCGAAAAACAAAATTTTTCATATTCGGTAGTTCCCAATGGTAGAGACGATATGTTGAAATTCTCATTATATCAAGCATAAATATGAAATAAAATAATTCTCATTACATCAAGCATAAATATGAAATAAAATAATTCTCATTATATCAAGCATAAATATGAAATAAAATAATTCTCATTATATCAAGCATAAATATGAAATAAAATAATTCTCATTATATCAAGCATAAATATGAAATAAAATAATTCTCATTATATCAAGCATAAATATGAAATAAAATAATTCTCATTACATCAAGCATAAATATGAAATAAAATAATAATTATTATTTATTTATTTATTCATTATGAGCTACGCAACTTTAGCGATAAGCTCATGATCAGAAAAATCTCTGTCTAGACAAGAAAAAAAGAGAAAAAAAAAAAAGAAAAAATAAAAAAACAAAAAAACAAAAAACAAAACATAGAACAAAACGAAGACAAGAACATCCAGAACAATTTGATAATAATTTGAGTGACTTTTCACTGATGTGTGCCAATATTCGCGCATACATATGGGTTATAATGTATGCCTATATATCATATCAATACAATACTCATACATAATTTTTAAGTATGTTCATACATCAAAAATGAAATCAAGTGGAAAAAAAAAGAAAAAAAAAAGTAAAATATAAAACTAAGTGGTCACATTAAAAGATAAGAAAATGGCTAATATATAAACAAATAATAAAAATGATTCTGTTGTCTCTGATTAACTAAAAAATAAAAAATAAAAAGTAAATAAATAAAAAATAATAATAATAATAATAATACAAGAAAAAAAAAGAGAAAGGAGGAAATAAAAAAGAAGAAAAAGTATTATATATAGCTACTTACTAAGAAAAGTAAATTCAGGTTATTTCAATGTGTTATATTTTGTTATAAATGTTGAGTGTCTTAAAATGTCTAAGTATTGTGTCGATGTATTGTGTGTGATGTTCAGTCAGTAATTCGTGAAGGTTGTGAGGAATGTCTAAGTCACTTCTAAGTCTACAGTCTGTCAGTATGTGTCTAACAGTCAAAGTCTCATTACAACTTGGTCTCTGCTTGTTTTCCATTAAATAAGAATGGGTTAGATGGTATAATTATTATGCATATTTAGGAAGCCTCAGCAGCTTGGGCTTTTGAATGTTGAATTAAATTGTTGACCATTTGCAGCATTATATTTAACTATTTCCGTTGCTCCGAACGATGTCATTGGGAAACATGAATTGAATATTGTAATTATCTTCAGAAACGGGTCAGAATCTGGAGCAATATTTCTTTTTGTTAAAAGATCTTATGTTGAAAAAAAACTACATGTTATAATTAAAATTTATTTATTATGATTATACTAATATCGTTATTGTAAAATGGGGATTGGTGGTAGAAGATTGAAAATTTTGGGGTGTATGTATTTTTTAATGCCGAATCATTAAAAAAAAAAAAACGTTGTCGAAAAAATGAAAAAATAAATAAATGTGAGGCACCCTTAACACTTAGGAGTATCAATATTAGTTATAAACCTTTTCTCACTGAATATGCATATTATATTTCATCAAAATCGGTTAAGCCGTTTGGGAGGAGCATAAACACTAAAACTCTTACCTGTAAGAGTCTCATCATAGACTCCAAGAGAGAGCTAGTGCTGGGTCCTCGGGCTGTCCTCTGCTCCTCTACTTTGGATCGCTCTTCTCACCTCACCTTTATTTTTTTCTTGTAACATAATTATTTATTTTTAATTCGTTTTTATTAAAACAACTAAAGAAATTAGTACATAGAATGCTCAATTGACTCTAACATACCCTATAAAAATGCAAATTATTCATGAATAATCTGGTTCTGTAAATGCGAACCAGCATTATTTACATTGTCTCTTTGGTGAGGTGCAGCTTCTCTCCATGTCCGTGGGCCGGGTTCCGCCGGGTTCGGTCCTGCCGTGACATCGCTGTACTCTCTGGACTGTCACAGTCCCGGGCTCTGGAGATTGTGGACGCCCTCCCGGGGGAGGGGGCGAGCACAACTCCCTGGAGAGCCTTGCATGATTAAGTTTCCCCTCATAAAGCATTTTTAGAAAGAGAGAAGTGCAGCGGTGTCGCGGTGGTTCTGGGGTCGGCTGGTGCCCGTTCCGCGGATTGGGTGGGAGGCTTTTAGATTTAATTTTTAAATTAATGCTTTCAATTCAATTCTCAATTTTCCATTTAATGAAATTAAAACAATATATTTTTGATTTATTTAGGAAGTACCTTCCTTTCGTTGGGTGCTCATGACCTCCCACGGTTGAATGCACCCTTAATTCCAATTTAAAAAAAAAACACTAAAACTGTGACACGGGAATTTTATATATTAACTTTGTTAATTTGTTTACGAAAGGTAATTATTATTTCTTAGTTATCAGTGATGAATCGCCGTTGTCGCTGTCAAACTTATGTATACATTTTTCGTTATCTATTTTACCTTCTGAGTTATTAAATAAGATATTTTATCCTCTTGGTTGTTACAATTTTAATTACAGTTATTTGTACATTCTTGAGCAAAACTAATAATCTGTTAGCTCCTTTTGAAGTAGTTGGCTAGAGAAATACTTCCACGGAGGACTCCTGCGTTTCTGGAGTTGTGATTTTTGAAACATGTGCGCAACATTAGGGTCGGCTGGGATGATTGACAAATGGTCCACAAACTCCACGTGCCTAATCTGTCACACACTTCCTACCCTCCCTTTCATCTAAGGAAACCAAAACTTCCTATAGGAAATACCTCTGAAATTTGAAATCAACCAGAGTAGTCCTGATGAGAAATTTGGTATTCTGGTCGACAATATGTTAATCCATTAAATAGAAATATCCTAGGTGGGGCGATATCAGACTGAAAAATGTGTGCTTAAGTGGTAATAATTACCTTAAGAGTGTTTATGTGAAGGAAAAGTTTTCAAATGGGTAAAAAATACAATTTTCCGAGTGAAAACCGGACGCCAAGTGAATACGATGCTGATTTGAAGATAAATTATCGAGCGAGCTTCGATTGGTCCCTTTATAATTGGTAAGTTTTTTTTGGTCCTCTTTTAATAAATTTAAAAATTAAAACCAATTTTAATAATCTTTATTACAAGAAAGTATGGACAAAAAATTAAATAGGCAAAAAATGAACATTTCAGAACATTAAATTTTTAAGTCGTTTTTTCAAAACTATGATTTTCAAATCTGGCGATACTCTGGCGTCTTCAATTTTTAACCGATCAACTTCAAATTTTAACTGCAGCTTCCTAATGATATTTACTAGTAAAGTGCATAGTATTTTCGACGGATGCTTTAATAGATAATGAATAATTGTTCACCATTTTCGAGAAAAATTAATATTTCTTAAAACTCCTACGTACTTAACAAGATTTAACTTTCTTCTTTCGAAATAATTTTGTCCTAGATTAAGAATTGCCACCTACAGACTATCGCCCGTGAAAAAAAGGGGGTTTCCGTTCGTCAGACACACCACCGCCATTGTTTTTAGCGCGGTTCCTCCCCCATAGGGAGGAACCCCGCTTATAAGGTTGATACAATGAAACAATCCGAAAGTGCCGACTAGAAAATTTCGCGTTTCAGAACCCCTGGAGACCGAAAATAACGGTGGTTCAAATTTGTATATATATATATATTTGTCTGTTCGCTCATTTCTGGCTTCCCTAATGGTCCGATTGTGATGAAATTTGGTACAAAAATCCGTCGTCCAATTTGAAAGGTCAAGTTCGTTAAACAGCAAAATCCGCCTACTGGAAGATGGCGTTTGGGGCGAAATTCGCGCAAAAAAAATCGTAACGCTTTCGTTTTTTAGTTCATAAGCTTCTAAGTACTCGTTTTATATGATTCCTGGGCTAGGAAAACGAATGAAACCATTTTCAAGGCGATAGCTTTAACCGTTTTTGAGAAAATTGGAAAAATATTTTTTGAATACCGTTTTTGGTTTGGGTACTTAGAATCATGGGATTCAGTTGAAACATTTTCTGCATGTTCTACTTTCATCAAAACTAATATTTTGAAATTTTGGTTACGTTTGGAGTTAAGGAAGGGTTAGAATAAAATATTTTATTAACAGACATAAAAAGTTTTACTAACTTTGTTTACTTTCCTTAATATCTCGAAAAAGGTTGAGAATCTTGGTAAACGGAAGAATACCATTAGAAAGCTTATTACATGCTCTAAAAAAAAGGTTCTAATGAAAGTTTTGATTAAGCGATGTCAATCGGAGAAATAAGAGCTTAAAACTTTAAAGTAATTGATTTCGCTTATTCGAACTGTTCTTTTTGTCTGTTTTTTATTCCTTGTTATTTAATTGCTTATAGTTGGATAATGTATTTGACAATAAAACTGGTTAAGTAAAATAACAAAAACAATTTATTGTTAGAAATATAGATTTCCAAGATTCCAAGACCTTGTCACTAGCGGGTCCGTTTCTATTTGTCTTTGATTTTGGTACCTACTAAGAATTATCGGATTCAGTTGAAACATTTTCTGCATGTTCGAATTTCATCAACACTAATATGTTGAAATTTTGGTTATGTTTGGAGTAAATAAAGGGTTAGAATAAAATATTTTATTAACAGACAAGAAAAGGTTTGGTAACTTTGTATACTTTCGTTAGTATCTCGAAAACCGTTGACAATCTTCGGAAGCAGAAGGTTACCATTCGAAAGCTTACTAAATGCTCTAAAAAAAAGGTTCTAAAGAAAGTTTTAATTAGGCGATGTCAATCGGAGAAATAAGTGCTTAAAACTTTAAAGTAATTGATTTCGTTTATTCGAATGATACTTTTTGTCTATTTCATTCCTTTTTATTTTTAAATTGCTTATAGTCGGATAATGTATTTGACAATAAAACAGATTAAGTAAAATAAGAAGATCAATTTATTGTTAAAATGTAGCGTTCAAAGAGAGAGATCCCAAGGCTTTCCAAATGCCTCTGTGCGGAGGCCTTTCTGCCCGACTTATGGGATAGCTGACCCATACAGGTAAGATTGTAAATCCAAGACCTTTCAAGACTGGTTAGTTTGAGATTTCATTTGGATAGGTGTTTCGCTATTGATCTAAACAAAGTAATAACTGTTTCTATTCTATGCCTTTATAAACACTAATTTTGATTTATTTGTTATTTATAAATTGAAGAAAATGACTTTGATTTTTACCGCACAAGGTAGTATTAAACCTTAAAACTTTAATAGAGTAAGTGTCTTTCTTTGTAAAAGAACAGAACTATTCACTTTTTTTTTTATTTATATATGTTATTTTAAACAAATTATTCAGGAGTGCAGTCCACACTACCCAAGTTCTGACAAAATTGCTTAGTTACGCTGCTCCTGCACGACGGAGTTCTTTTACTGTTCGGATTGATTTTTATAGGCACATAATATATTTGAATCGATCCATGCAAAAAGAGTTTCAGTCCATTTTTTTTCCAAATATGAGTTAGTGATGGATTCGTTGTCTCTGACGGTCACTACACATTTCTATGTTAGGAGGACTTTAGTCCAATACATTGTTGCCATAGAAACACATGTAGCAAAAAAATTCATTATAGCACATACCTTTCGTTTACGCCAAGGTCTTCAGGCTCCAGTGTACCTTCCCAATCCTGCCTATCCAGGAGGGAAGGTCCCCATCAAGCAGAAAAACATTGAAGGCATTAAGAAGTTGACGATCAGAAGAGCAAAAGAATTTTTACTAGGTATACTAAATATTGGGTTGCTCAACAACTATGAACATAGATGAAGAAGTTCAAGACGATTAAGCATTACATTACTCATTTAAAGAAATTTATATCATGCAAATATTTCTTACATATTGTACCATTGATAATAAACTGTTACTCAATATATCCTACAATGTGTTTTACATTATATTAGACCTTATATTTTTCAAGGAAGTACTATTATTATATTTTAATAATATAATGCATTTGTTAGTAATAACCAATGTTTCATATATAACTTGTGTCAGTATGGCGTACTCAGACAAAAAAAAAGTAGGACAATAATAAAACAAATGAAGGGTGTATACAGTTTTTTCTAGTTTTCTCAGAACTTTTTTTTTTTTTTTTTTTTTTTTTTTTTTTTTTTTTTTTTTTTTTTTTTTTTTTTTATTGAATATTTACAATCTGTATACATAAATACAATAAGTAAATAAATATCTCATACATAGGTATACACAAGGAAGAACAGAGGGGAGAAGGCAGCCATTTCTGTCACTCCCTAAGGAATGAATAATGTTTTTAAGTGTTACAGTTGGTCCCTAGGCCACTTTCTTTTCAGGCGTCTCGGGGGATTGGAAGGGATCGCATCTGTGGAAAGGGATTGGGCAAGGGGATTGGGATGAAAGGATAGCTTGGAATGAAAAGTGGAGAAGCGGGTTTTAGCTAATTCAGCGACAAAGGGAATTTCGAGGTCTCGGTGGATGATATTATTGTTGACGTATGTCCAAATCGGTTTAATAATCGTTTTGTAGATTGTTAGTTTGTTTTCAGTACTGAGTTTTGATTTGGGACCTATTAGTCGTCTAAGTAGGCCGTAGCGTCTGTTTAGTTCTTGTCGTTTTGTTTTTGTGTGTGTGTTCCAAGTAAGTCTCTTGTCGAGGTGGAAGCCTAGGTATCGAACAACATCGGATTTGGGAATGAGGGATTCGTTTAGGGTAACAGATGGGCACTCACTGCGCCGCAGTGTGAATGTGACGTGCTTACATTTTTCGGCGTTAACTTTAATTCGCCACTTCTTTAGCCACATCTCGATTTCCAATAGATGATTTTGGAGGGCTTCTGAGGCTTGCTGCGGGTTGGCAGAACATGAAAGCACTGCAGTATCATCTGCAAAAGTTGTGGTAATGGTACTGGGATTAGTGGGGATATCAGCGGTGAAGATGGAGTAGAGGAGAGGGGCTAGGGTGCTGCCTTGGGGTACTCCAGCAGACACGGGGCGGGATGTAGAATTTGAGGCATTGTACTTTTCTCAGAACTACTGATTATGGACTGAAGCTCTTTTTGCACGGATCGATTCATTTATAACAATTATTTGATTCTATCTAGTTATTAGCATAAAAACATTTACTAACAAGTGATTTCATCACAAAGACCGACACAGTACTGTACACGAACTGATGCATTTTGTAAATTGATACAAGTTTAATACAGCACACAACTGAGTGGAAAACATTTCATAGACGAAGTTGTTAACAGGGGAAAAATGAACAGGCCTAAAACTGTAACAATTTAAATTTATGCCTAATGTATTTATGTATTTTTAATTTTAATGGCCCTCTATAAATGTCGATAATTTTGGGACAGGTTACCAATCTTTCTTTTTTTCGAAAACTCAACCGAACTCACTCCACTCCTTAACAGTCACTGCCATCGGATCGCCAAATTCACCCTTAATAAATAATAACAATAATAATAATAATAAGTGGGTGGCAACCTATAGATAGCCCGGCGTTAATGGCCAAGATGAGATGCGCCGTAAAAAAAAAAAAAAAAAAAAAAAAAAAAAAAAAAAAAAAAAAAAAAAAAAAAAAAAAAAAAAAAAAAAAAAAAAAAATAATAAGTGTATTGGGACGAAGCGATGTTGACGGACCGAACTGTCCATCACAATAAGCCGGATATTCTTATCATTGATAAAGGGAATAAGAGAGCTGATATTATTGATATCGCTGTCCCGAATGATGAGAATATTCGGAAATCTTATGCTGAGAAGCTTCGAAAATACCAGGACTTGGCCATAGAATTGAAAGATCTGTATAAGTTAGATTCCGCAAGGATAACAGCTATTATTATATCGGCTAATGGACTCATCCCAAAAACCACAGTCTCAGCTACAAAATACTTGAAAATCTCGGAGGAACTGATTAAAGACGCACAACAAGCGGTACTGCTCGACACTGCAAGAATAGTTCGAAAATTTTTAAACGAACGCCCGTGACAAGAAACATAAAAATATAATAATAATAAAAAAAAAAACTAACATGAACAACAATTCTTTCGGTTGGTAATAGCCCCCGAAAGAATTTACTCCAGGAAACTGAGAAGACACCCCGTATGTTAATAATAATAATAATACGTAAATAATAATAATAAATAAAGCTAATTCCCATAGATCGCTGAAGTTAAGCAACGTCGGGCGTGGCCAGTACCTGAATGGGTGACCGACCACGTGCTGTTGGCTTTATAAAAGCGTGACAATCTGTAGATAGCCCGGCGTTAATAGCCCTATTCTTGATACGCCGTTACAAAAAAAAAAAAAAAATAAAAAAATAATAGCTAATTACAAAAAAGAATCGTCTACGTTTGATATTATTTTTCTACTTCTCTATTTTAAAGTCAACTGTGGTACTAAAGAGATATCTAATTATTAACAATATGGTGCACAAGGGAGATAGCGTGGTCAGTACTATGCTCCGACCGCCATATTTCCCCCTTTGCGTACTCATTAACCCCCCTCTGCGTACTCATTAACTACGAACGAAGACACTAGAAGAAAAAATCATTAGTGCACTTTTGATCCTCCAGGTCCGGACATCATATTTTAGTCTTCTCAATTGTGCATAATGAATTGTGATTCCATTTGGTCATGTTCAAAAAAAAGTGAATATATATGTCATTTGCTTATAAGCTCCCAAAGAATATAAATGTTGTTAAGAATCTTAGAACAATATTAATTTACGTTTTTGTTTCAAAAATTAAATTGATTTTTATGCCAGTGGTTTCGTCCTTGCAAACTTGTCTCATTATCATATTCTCAATTTAATCAAAACGTATGACACTTATCTGCCTTCTTTGTTGATAAAAGCAAAACCTTTTGACAGAAATATATGATTTCTCGCATTTAAATATTCGGTCATTTGTTTTATTCTCATAAAATCCGATTTGCGACCGTCTACGACTTTAATTTATGTGAAATATTTTTTGTGGATTATTTGTACAACTTCTTTGCATATAGCTGTCTCGAGTTGGTTTTTTCAAATAGATTCGGCCTTTTTAGAGCGTTTCCTCCCTCCCTCCATGAGGAAACCCGCTTACGAGGTTGACCTCTTGATGCAATCAAGTGCCGACTAGAAAATTTTCCAGAACACAAAGATCACGAAAATAACAATTGGTTCAAATTTGTGTGTGTGTGAGTGTATATATCTATCTGGTCGCTCAAAAATACTTTAGTACTACTACTACTTAACCACAAGAATCTGCCAACCAGGACACTATTTTATGGCCAAAATTCGCTCGAAAAGATCGTTGCTCTTACAGCTATTCTTTGTAAAATTTCAGTAACACTCTTCATAGTTTGTCTGTCTTATGTCCAACGAGCGGCTTGGGCTGGGGGATGATAGGTCAGTGAGTGAGTGAGTGAGTGGTATTTGACAAATATATCTATATATATAAAAATCACGTGTCTGTCTGTTTTTCTGTTTGTTTGTTCCTTATACGAATCCACACCGTTTGACCGTTTTTTACCAAACTTGGAATAATGGTAGATCTTGATACGAGAAATCTCCTAGGCTAGGTCAAAAAAATCTACCAGCTGTCTGACTGTATGTTTGTCCCTTATACAAATCCATACCGTTCATCCGATTTTGACTAAACTCGGTACACTTGTAGATCATAGTCTGGGGAGTGTCGTAGGCTAAGTCAAAAACGTCTTATAGCTGTCTGTCTGTATGTTTGTCCCTTATACAAATCCACATCGTTTGTCCGATTTTGACTAAACTCGGTACACATGTAGATCTTAATCTGGGGAGTGTCGTAGGTTAAGTCAAAAACGTCTACCAGATGTCTGTCTGTATGTTTGTCCCTTATACAAATCCACATCGTTTGTCCGATTTTGACTAAACTCGGTACACATGTAGATCTTAATCTGAGGAGTGTCGTAGGTTAAGTCAAAAACGTCTACCAGATGTCTGTCTGTATGTTTGTCCCTTACACAAATCCACACCGTTTGACGGATTTTGATCAAACTGGGCACACTGGTTGGTCTTAATCAGGGGATTGTCATAGGCCAGGTCAAAAACGTCTACCAGCTGCTGTCTGTATGTTGTTGTTTTTTTTAATAAAAATCCACACCGTTAGACCGATTTTTACCAAACTTGGCATACATGTATGTCTTGATACGGGGGGGTGTTATAGGTTATGTCAAAGTCGTCTAGGACTCAGAGTTGGGAGGTCACAGGTTCGAAACAGTAACAGATTATTGTTATAAGATTTTAATAATACTTATTTGGTTTCTAATTTATTTAGGCTTTTCTATATGTAGAAAGTAGGTGTCGCATGGCACGCCGGGTAACGGCTAGTAGTAGATAAATTTAACAGTTTCATTCACGACCGCATTGTTAATGTTCAGTTATTTGATAATAATGATAGTGGTAAAGTGGTTTTATTTTAAACTAATCGTTTCGCTAATTGACACCTACATTTCATTAGGCTGTGCGCTAATACAGAGGAGTACAGCGATGAAATTTACAGGATAGAAAATCTAATACATGCACTTTTAGGTAAAACTAAGCTGAGCAACGGCCATATCCACGTAGAATGCAGCGGTTCCCGTAGATCACCGAAGTTAAGCAACGTCGGGCGTGGTCAGTACCTGAATGGGTGACCGACCACGTGCTGTTTGCACTATAGAAAAGGGCGGCAACCTGTATACAGCCCGGCTTTAATAGCCCTAATGTTGATACGCCGTTAAACACACACTCACAAAAAAAAAAAAAAAAAAATTAAGGCCAAAATTGAAACCATTTCCAATGTGGCATCTGCATGCGTTTTTAAGAAAAGTGAATAAAACTAGCTTTCCTAAAAATTTTCGGGACAGAATCGACGTAGTGAGTTGAAACCTTTTCTAGAGTTTAAATTTCATCCCAACTAAGAAATTTAAATTTTGTTTACGTTTGGAGTTAAGGAAGTATTAGAAAAACACATATATGGCCTTAGAAATTGTTTCGTTTGATTCCCCACGTCTATTTATTTGGGAAACGAGTATATGAAAACCTGGTAATGATTAAAAAGTATGAGTTACAATTTTTTTCGAGCAAAGTTTGCACAAGAAGGCCTGTATCGGTGGTCGGATTCTGCTACTAAAAGAAATTCGAATACCATTATATATTAATCAATGTACAATTTGAACTTCCAACATTTTTCTGATGGATTGTGAAACGAGACATTTCTGGTCGGTTCTTCCGGATTGCGTCATGAGGTAAACCTCATTAGCGGGGTTCCTTCTTTTTGAGGAGGAAAAAATTGGAGTAAAAATGTGACCGCTATGGTGTTAACAGGCACACACACATATATACTTATAAATACATATATATATATATATATATATATATATATATATATATATATATATATATATAGATATATTCCAGAAAGTAAAAACAAATTCAGTCTTTCTACAAAATTTCTTTATTTTGCACTAGGCCTTTCAACACAAATATGTCATCATCAGGTGCTAACAACAAATAGAAACATACATTAATATTATCAGACTCAAAAATTAGTACATTTTTTGGCTTATAGTACATTACAAGGACAGTGTATAATTATAATTTATCAAGCTAACGGTGATTGTATGAAATGGAACACGTATAATTTTATAAAATGGAATCCATTCTATACTATAAGCCAAAAAAATGTACTAGTTTTTGAGTCCAATAATATTAATGCATGTTTCTATTTGTTGTTAACACCTGATGATGACATATTTGTGTTGAAAGGCCTAGTGCAAAATAAAGAAATTTTGTAGGAAGACTGAATTTGTTTTTACCTTCTGGAATTAAGCAACCCCACTACCGGAAAACATGAATATATATATATATATATATATATATATATATATATATATATATACACTCACTAATATTATGATTGAACACAGATAATTATCATAAAATTAAAATTTTTGCTTTGGCGATCACAAGGGACAAGGTTCTCTTCCGAATTAAGAGGATGAGAGTGGAAATAAATCTTACTAAGTCAAGGTCATTGCAAGACATCAGAATAAACAGTGACTTTTCTGAGTGGCTGCTTTTTTGATAGAATTTTATAAAAATTCTGGTTCAAATAAATTATGTAACAAGAAAAACTAAATTCAATCATTACCTCTGAGGTTGAAGGTCGCCAGATGTAGTGTCAAACATATTGAGACATTAGTATGTATACTTTATGCATTTTCGTGCGAATAAAAAACAAAACAAGATTTTGAAGGAATTCGGACGCAAATGGGAATAACATCTAAAATATGCACTCGATAAAGACATTACTGCTCTTCGAAGAAACCCAAACGCCCAAATTTAAAGCTAACCAACAGCTGTCACGCGGAGATCAGATGTAGATATGATGGACGGAAAGGGGAGCATAAACCAGTGAAATTGCCAAGAAATCCTCTGAAGACTACGAGTCACCTGTTTGGGTTGTCACAGTTAATCAGCATTTAACGGTTACGACGGTCCGAAAAGCCGCGCGGACATAAATTCAACAAGAAACCTCCTCATGTCCGGAGTTCCATCTTGCCAGTCGGAATTGGGAATGACTTCGTTAGCTCTGTCCGAATCTTGATTTCTCTATGAATAATAATTCTACAAAAAAAAAAACCCTTTTACTGTTTACAGTGTTAATTTAAAATTGTAAAAATAAAGTGAGAGTGAGTAATATACAAACAAAACTAAAAATACAAATAGGCAGCGAAATCCTATTAGCTAGACAAACGAGGTTGCTAAATTTGACGAGAGGAGGCGCCAATCGCTGCCTCCCGTTTAACCGGTTCTGACGTTTTATTCTTGTCAATTTAAAAGGGCGGCGACCCTCCTGAATGTTTTACTCGAATTGTTTTTGCTTTAACCTCTGAATTGCAGTAAATTTGATGAAATTTTGCAACAAATAAAATATACTTTGTCGAAAACGAATGGTCAAATTTGTTAATCAGCCCAGCAGAACACAGAAAACTAATTGTACCTCTTACAATTTGCGTTAATGTTCTTACGCATGCAATTTACACCAACGGAGATGCGGGTTTATTTATTTGAGTATTACTGTCCATTATAATTAACTAAACATTTTAGGGGGTTATCTATAGGTCATTAAGGGGGCGAGGTTAGCTCAGTGGTAGAGCACTCGACTAACTGGAGGACCAGGTTCAAAACCCGAGCGCGCACTAAAGATTTTTTTCTTCTAGTGCTGCCGTTCGAGGGTTGGATTTGGGGTACCAGATCGTCCCTAGGCTCACCCAGCCTTTAATTAATTTAATTAATAATGGGTACCTTGGGTGCTAATGACTCTAGCAGTCGAAGCAGCCACGGGGAAAATCAGGCGGCCGGAGCATAGTATTCACCACACTATCTCCCTAGTGTGCCGTATGGTCAAGAATCAGATACCTCTACAGTATCTGCCCCTCTGGGCCCTTGTGGCCTGTTACGGGACTGATTTTTTTTTTATGATCTATAGGTCATTACCCTTTTCTAGCCAGGATAAGGTTAATGCATTTTCTTTTTTCCAAAGAAAAGCCTCCACCTCTAGTGAGAATTGTACTATGAGTGGTCGCTAATTAATTTTTCTTAATTATTAGTATTTAAATTTTAACATTATTATTGACAAAGGAATTTTAGGACAAGTGATCTATATTTTACGACCGTTTTCTAGACAGGATAGTGCTGATGCCTTTTCTTTTCCTGAAAGGAAAGACACCACCCCTAGTGGGAATCGAACCCACGACCTTAGGCACGGAGTGCATACGCCTTAGCACTCACGGCCATTGGGCCTCCGATTTCTTAATTAAATTCATGTAATTTATAAAATAGATCTGTATCGCTTAAGAGTCTCTACACGTTTCAGCTTAATTCATGGTCATCTTCAAGTATCTAACACAGAGTACTATGAGAGTACCATTTACTTTCAAAAGGCTTTATGGGCTCAGCATTCTTTCAAAATGTTTTAATAGAAAGATTTTAACAGAAAAACGTGAATTAAAGCCTAGATCTAGCTTTAACTTTGTCGCATTGAGAACATTTTGGGAGGGGAGAAAGACCTAATTTAGTAGATAAGAATAGGTCAATTTGCTATGGCCTAGTCTCAACCTGGATTATACTATCTGTTATTTTCGGTATTTTCTGCTAGCCGAAAATCGAATTCCAAACGTCTTCTTAATCAATAATAATTAATGATGGCTTATTATTACTATTTGATCACATTATTTCCCATTTATCGTTGTCTTCCAACAGAATTGTTCCAATCTCTTTGGGATAGCAATGATTATGGAATGACTATTTATCCACGGTCACCTAACATTTATGGTGGACTTCCTCCTTGCTCTAAGCATTTCTTGCTGAAGAAGGCTGCAAAAGATCATGACGAAACGTTCGGAATATAGATTTCTCTAAAAATCTGACGTTTTCTCTTAGCCAAATCCCAACCATTCCTTAACTTCTTGGAATATATTTTGTCTATGCTCGGTATGGTGGAGGTATTAAAAAAAAAAAAAAAATCTACACTGACGTGAGCAGATATATACTTCTCATTTTATTTATGTCTGAAGAATCTTAAACTTTTATGAAAACGGAGCAAATGACTATTCTACTATTAATTTGCCACCTTATGTTTTTTTGTGTGTGTGCGTGTGTGCTTCTGCTGCCGAGGCCATTAGCACAGCTACCTTATGTGTACGAAATAAGAAGAATTTGTACTATAGGTTTTCCAAATTACTTCAGTAATCATGATGAACATTAGCGACTAAGAAGTCGCTGTTCCTGTTGGGTTCCTTTACTGACGTGTAGGATTAATTTATCTTCTGCATTGCATAAATGTAAAACCTTCAACCTAAAAAATACAAATTTCACATTGATTGATTGACAGTAATCAATAAATCATCCTTGTGAATATACATTAATTTCAAATCAAGTATCATTTACATTTGTGCATAATAAGGTGAAGTTTTTCTGGAACATATTGTACTTTTTACTTGTCCATTTTATATGAAGGCATAAGTAATTTGGAGCCGGATTACCCCCGTCCCTTACACTTGACTTTGTCAAATTTTGCTGGTTAGCGAACTAAAGCTACAGGAATTTTCTAAGCCAAGTTCTACGTGCAAAACATTTCCATAGAAACTTTGTAATTTACCTATTCTGAATTTTGGAATAATTTTCAGTATGTATATTATTTAATAATCGTGATAGAGAAAAATATTTCTTACTGTTGTTAAATTTTGGAAACGTGTGTAGAATCTGTACGTTATTTTTATAATTGCTCTATATCTTTTTGACATCATTCGTCCAAGAATGACTGCAACTATTTATAATTTTTTTTAACTTTTATAAATGTTTGTAGTTTCTACAGCGAATGTCTGGCTAAGATGGAATCGCTACATTTGCGGGCTCTATAATCAATATAAAATAAAACAAGTTTTGTCGCTAAAATAATAAACAAAAAGTTGAACTAACAGGAACGCTTACAATAGAAACAGTTAATTTTTACTGAAAACACATGTACAATGAAATCTCGAAGTGAAGCAAGATGTTCCACAACAGACAGATAAATAAAATAAAAAGATAAAAAAAAAATATATATATATACAAAAAATAATAATAAAAAAGGAATATATATATATATATATATATATATATATATATATTGTTTTAAATTGCATCGCTGGGTATCACATGTATGTATGGAACGGCTTCTTTCTCCAGCGGTGTCGCTCCTCTCTCCATCGCAATATTTCGTCGGGTTCATCTCCGACTTCTTCAGGCTGCTATGTGTCGTCCTCGGTGGTTATCAAGGGAATGAATTTTTCCCGCATTTTCCCTCCTTTATAGCCCTGCTTCGTAGACTATGCGGGCCAATGGTGTAGGGGGTCCGTGGGCCAATAGGGCTCGAGGGCTGTCTTCGTCGTTCGTCCGTCGTCTGTAGTTCGTCAGTGGTCCGTGTGGGGCGCTGGTCGTCTTGAGTCCCTGTTTTCTCCTCTATCTTCTTAAGGATGGGCCGCCAAATGTCCGGTAGGATGAGGCCATCTTCCCTATTGAAGTTTACCGGATTCTTATGTAATACGTAAAGGAGGGAAAATCCGGGAAAAATGCATTCCCTTGATAACCACCGGGGACGACACATAGCAGCCTGAAGAAGTCGGAGATGAACCCGACGAAATATTGCGATGGAGAGAGGAGCGACACCGCTGGAGAAAGAAGCCATTCCATACATATATATATATATATATATATATATATATATATATATATATTAAAATCACATCAATATTATATTAATCAAGTTTACGAAAAGATTGTAATTAGTCTAACTTTATTATAATTCTCTTAATTTAAATTATAATTGTCATAGTCTTAGTTTAAATTATATAGTCTTAGTTTAAGTTATAATAGTCTTGATTTAAATTATAATTGCCATATTGGATTTTAAGATAATGACTGAAATGATCTTTAACTAATAAATAATATAATCTGTAACTAATTATTTTTAACAATCTGTAACTGAACGAAGCATAACACCATTACACACAGGCAAAGAACTACACCTATCCCACTAACTCACAGACGTCTCAAAATTTAATTAAATACCTAAAGCAAATATTTATAAAAGAACCCAAACTTTTTGGAACCAACATATTGGAAGGCGCAAATAACCTAGTTGGAGAGCGCCAAACTCCATATCTATCTATCTATCTATCACAACAGACAGTCTCTGTTTTGACAGTATCCAAAACAGAAATGACTCAATTTAAGAACCGATTGCTCCAAATGAAATAGCTCCATCAAAAGAACCTTATTTCTAGGCAATTTAGTAAGTTACTGACAACGATTATAGTTTTGGCTTTGAAAATGGTTTAATTAAATTCCCCAGTCGAATTACTTATAAAACGTGTCAAGTAACACAAAAATATAAGCGTTACGATGTTTTTCGCAGGAATTTTGCCCATATTTCGGTGGACGGATGCTGCTGGTTAATAAACTTGATCTTTTAAACGACACGTGCTACAAAGTATTTTTGAGCCAGCTAGAGAGTGAACCGACTATATATATATATTCAAAGAACGTTATTTTCGTGATCTATGTTTTTTGAAACGTGAAAGTTCTAGTAAGCACTTCTGAAATGATCATCATTACATCATAAGCTATGTAGGAAAATGTGCTCACTTTAGGTGGGTTAGTTACTTTCAGGAGCACGTTTTCCATCTTCTGCAACACTTCATGGCATGTCGACCTTTCTTTCTCGATAAGCAAATTGGTTTCGACACAAAAGGGCACAACATGGAACCCCAATTCTGATATGCAAATATTGAACTTATCCAAGAATTTAGGCATGTAAGGTTGGCCGTTAGGGCTTTATTCTTCACTTATGTAAAGAAATTTGTCAAAAACTTGTTCATAAATTTTGAAGAGAGTTTTACACCATTTTGTTACTGCAGTAACATGGTGTAAGACATTAGAGAAGAGTATTGCTGCAGTAACATGGTGTACGACATTAGAGAAGAGTATTGCTGCAACATGGTGTAAGACATTAGAGAAGAGTATTGCTGCAGTAACATGGTGTACGACATTAGAGAAGAGTATTACTGCAGTAACATGGTGTACGACATTAGAGAAGAGTATTGCTGCAACAAAAAATTAAAAACAAAATCTCAAAGTAGCAGGAAAAGTACCTCCGAAGATGACGTTTGAAATATGGAAAACGCTGCCCACGTGTCCTATGCCACGTGACGTTTTCTTCGGGGGCACTCATTACAGGAATGAAGACATCTGGAGCTCATCGAAGCAAGATTGGCACGTTTCAGGGTGATTTACGATTTCACGGAACCTTTACGGGCTGCAGCTCAATGTGGCACCTTGGTATTTCATGTTTTCCAAAGTTTCCAAATATCCAGATTTGTCCACACTATTTGATGACGTTTGTACCACCAAATAATGGTACTACGTGTTATTTTGTATTCAAAAGGAAATTAACATGAAAAGCGAAATGAAAAATAATGAAGAAAGTAGCAATTGTATTTAAGAAACTAGTTATAATTACGAAAACAAATAGAACAAAATAAAGAAAATATAAAAATGGACTAATAAGAAAATGCTCTCAGCAAAAAAAAAAAAAAAAAAAAAAATCTTCTATCTGGAAACTTTATTAATCTGTGTGTGTGTGTGTGTGTGTGTGTGTGTGTTTTTTAATTTAGATTTGTTACTTATACTTATTATTTCGAAAATAAACAAATGATTAACAATGAATAAAAAATAATTTCGTTTAGAGCCTTCTGCTAAAATTCAGGAATATAAATACGCTTTAGGCCAACCCGACAAACCTATTTCATGTACTGTATGACATACAGTCTTCTTTTTCGTACATCGCTACCGCTCATGCGCGTACGCCAACGGACACTTTGTCATCGCTAAAGCATATTTATGCTAAAAGGCGAGTTAATGTAATTTTGCTAATTACACAGATCGACAAAAACAAAAAAACAAAACATGAGATTTGTTGACTTTTTCTTATAGCTTTTTCCACGTTGAAGTCGAAAAAATACTCAAAAAATTGCATCAAGACCAGTTTTTTTTAGCGAAACTGATTTTTTTTTTAAACATATCGCTTGTGTTGTTATTGAGCGATAAACCTCTAGTTCTGTAGTTGACACCAGATTGTCAATCTTATGAATTGCTTATGGTTTTCCACTTCTATATTTAGTCATATATCTCCCATATATGATGC
The DNA here is from genome assembly GCA_946811695.1 of Gonocerus acuteangulatus. Classification (NCBI taxonomy): domain Eukaryota; kingdom Metazoa; phylum Arthropoda; class Insecta; order Hemiptera; family Coreidae; genus Gonocerus; species Gonocerus acuteangulatus. The sequence continues at coordinate 60,738,554 of OX328131.1, forward strand.
AAAATGAATGATAGAAAGTAACGGAGAAGGGGATGGGATAGAATTGAAGTACGAGAGGTGTATGGATACCCAAAATCGTCATAACAAGTCGTAATTTTGATTTCTATCCATTTTGTTTTAAACTTGAAACAACGAGGTTTCTTCTTTTTTCTTTTAGTTTGTACATGATTGAAATAATTGTATTTTTATGCCCTCATATTTTGCAAGAGAACTGTACGTGATAGGCAAAAATTGACTCATTTTTGGATTTAGCACACCAAAAAGCATTAAATGTTGCTTAACGAGCATTGAATGTTGCAGCTGACTAATACTCTTCCGCAGACCTGTGTTTTCTATCTACAATTTAAAACATTCTGCATCATAAGTGGACAACTGATCTGTAACTAGTCCAGAGAAAAACTGAAGAAAGGGTGAAAAAATATGTGAAGGGCTCAGTCCTAGTTAACGAAATGCTAATGTTGAAACTCAACTTTTAACAAAATAACTTAATAAAAACATTTTTGTTTTATTTTTGTTATGTTCAACATTCTTTTCTTCTTATTAGTTACAAAAATATTTTTGTGGTGAAATTGTTTAAATTATTGTAAATACTCTAATAAATCGGAATGCCGAAAATGTTTAGTTAACTTTACTTCTTTTGGAGTCAGAAAACCTTTTTTTCGTTAAGAAAAACAGATTGTTTACCCACCCATACCCTCACAACTTTGAATATTCCATCACTCTCTCCTGCTTCCTCAATCGTCCTATCTAACATCTTAAAAAAAAAAAAAAATTTAATAATTAGTATTTTTATAACTAAAAAAGATAGGGATCCATAAAGGAAGGAAATTTCACAAAAAACAAAGCTTGAGTGAAAGGCTTAACAAAATGCTGGGTAAAAATTTATACCATGTATTTTAATGGTGCTTAATTTACCTCACATCCTAATTATAATAATAATCATTAATTTATCTATATGGTAAAGGAGTCTCGTAAAGTCAGCTATATCGAGAGTGGTTAACAGGATGAGGGTTCAATGGCTGGTATTGTACTTGCTTGTTTTAGCTGCCACAGGTGTCCGTAATGGTCGCCGTCTTGAGAATGCGCTGTCCGGACACTTTAATTGGTCCCTTCTCACGTCGGGAGTCCAAGGGAAGGTGTTCGAGAGTGCAGAAGGCTGTTCTGAAGGGAGAAGAATGACAGAGAGAGAGGCCGATAGTACTAGAAGAGGGATGTGGAGTGTGTGTATAAAGGAGAGAGTGAAAGAGGGTGTGAGAGAGAGAGTGTGTATGAGAGAGTGAGGGAGAGAGTGCGAGGGAGATGGAGTGAGAGAGAGTGGGAGAGATAGGGAGGGAGAGAGGAAACCGCGGAGTGGTGTCAGGTGTACGGCTTAAGACAATAGCGTATTCCTGCATAGGTACACGATACGAGACTTCCCTTCCTCCATAGTCCTACAGCTAATGGAATGTCCTCAGGTTCCTATAGTCTCCGGATCCATATTAACAAATATAACATGAAAACATTAACAGATAGCGCGTTTTCTTCCTCCGTCTTTTGGTATTTATGTGTAGGTATATAATTAATTTTTTTTTTTTTTTTTTTTTTTTTTTTTTTTTTTTTTTTTAAGAAAGCATTGTTAGTGTTAGTACGATGTAAAGTAGATGATCCTAATCAATCTAACCGCTAGTATATATTAAAAAATAATTATAATAAAAAATACAAATAAATATGAGATATAAAAAAAAATAAATAAAAACATATATATAAAGAAAAAGAATAAACAAAAGAAGAAGAAGAAAGAAAAAGAAAAGATAAAAGAAAGAAAACGCATGAAATTACTAACATGTAAAAGAAAAAAAAAAAAAAAAAAAAGTAATAATAAAAAATTAAATAAATAAAATAAAAATAAAGAAGGAAAAAATTTTTAAAAATAATAAAAAATTTTTAAAAAATAAAATAAAATAATTAAATAGATAATATCGATGGCCTAGAATGAAAACCTTGTATCTCAAAAATAAAATTAAATAACTTTTTTACCTAATTAGATGGATATTATGGTTACTGAGAAACCCGCAAGGTTTGCTTCTTCGTCAATATAGTCCAGGATGAGTAAGATAGAGTTTCTTTGACACCCAAGGATTGTCAAATAGAATCTTATCCATCTAATAACGTATAAAAGTTATTAACGTTATTTTTTAGATACGAGGTTTTCATTCTAGGCCATCGATATAACGAATATATACATTTTTAAATGTGTTTTCCTTTCTCTTTAAGGACATCTGAATCTGGTTCTTATATCTATGCAAAAATAATATTTTCCAAGCAAAATTAACAACTGCAATTTTAGATACACAACCCTGTCTCTAACGAACAACACTGAAAACACATCCTAACATTAAACCCAATTCAATTATACTCTAAGGGCGGAGATGTCCAAGCAGTTTTCTATCCTTAACCAACCTAACAGTGTTGGGCATTATTCGAATAAATTATTATTCGAATGATCATTCGAATAAATTTTTAGTGAATGATGAATAATTCACTGAATTATCTTATTCACACGGAACATCATGAATTATTCACAGAATTATTCGTTATTCATTATTCGTTATTCATCATTCATTATTCATCATTCGTTTATTATTTATTTCTAGTTGGTCTACTGAATAATACTACTCAAACACACATATATATACGTATTTTTGGCTGCAAACATTATAATAAATCTATCGTTATTGACTAAAACATGTTTATTCTGAATGATCATTCGAATAATTTGTGAATAAAACATAAACTTCATTCACAGAATAACGAATCATGAATAAAAGTAATTATTCTTCATTCATGAATAAAATAATACATTTATTCATTAATCATTATTCATCATTCTGAATAATTTTTGCCCAACACTGCAACCTAACCTAACCTCCCTCCGTCTTGTAGGACCCGCTTATTGACCTCAAGACGCGCTCCGGAAGTCCCGAATAGAATATTTCACGTTTCAGAACCAATAAATCACAGAAATAATTCAGCAAGATGGACTTGTTGCAATCCCGCATGCGCGAAATTCTGAGGGAAATATTCCCGACGGCTCCGCCATTTGTATTTCCATTACAATGAAAAACACTTTAAACTCAATAAAAACTGATTATGTCTCGTTTAGGACCAGGGAAGGCTTTGAAAGGTTAGGCAAGGGGGGTAGTGATTAATATATATATCAATACTTAGCCAATGCAAAGGATAAAAACAATTTAAACTATAGCCTGTTCAAATAGATGGTTTAGTAGAGGAAAATGGACGTGGCCTATATTCTCCGTGCAAGAAATTGGTGGTAAAAATTCTCTCTGTTATAACCTTATCACTAGGAGGTTTAGAACGTTTTTAGTCTTAGCTGTTGCTATGCATTGATAAATATTAGACCCTTTTTCCTTTATCTGACCTCGCAAGCCTTCCCTAGCCTTAAACGAGACATAATCAGTTTTTATAATGTTTCACGTATCGTGTTGTTGCTTGAAATTAATTGAAAAGTATTTAGAGTTCTTACTTTGTGATAATTCATTGAAAATAAACTTTTCTTATTTGTGTTAATAATATTAACTTTCACTGCAAGGGGCATTATGTAATCTATTAGCATAAAGATTAATTCTTCATGCAGATGACACAAAAAACAAAAAATACAAAAAACAAACCGCGCATCCTTCACCTTTACTTCGATTCTCCAAACGTCATAGCAAATAACAAATATCAGACATGTAGACTACGACAATTTCTGCATATTAATTGAAATTTAGAAAGGAATGCAATTATGCGTCTCTTGATGATAACTTATTGATCGCTAATCATATATCGCAAACATTAAATAATCATGATTACTTAGTCATCAATCTCTTGATTTATAGAAGCATCGCGAATAAAGAAACTTGTCATACAAATATAATTTTTGAAAATAAATATTCAATCAATTAGTTAATAAAGCAGTCACACATTACGAATGACGACATCATTTTTGAATAATATTCAAAATAATCTTCATAAAAATGAATACACATAAATATATATATATATATATATATATATATATATATATATATATATATATATATATATATAGGTAGTTGGTAACAGCTTATTAAGTCTTCAATAGTTTTGTATTTTAATTACATTTTTGTCGTGGAAACGTTTCGGCTATAAGACATTTTCAATCCAATTGTCTGTATGATGTCTGCTTCTGTAACGGAGGACTTAGTAGTCTTGCACCTCTAGTCCTCCGTTACAGAAACAGACTTAAATATATAAAGTAATATGTAATAATTGAGGTAATAATAATATCATCCACGAAATAATTGAGACATGAACCATACAATTTTATAAAAAATGAAATTTCCTCCTCAAATTAAATAATAACAAATTTACAAGCACATAACCTGAAGATATAATGTATATATAAAAAAATAATGCAAAATCATACAGACAATTGGATTGAAAATGGCTTATAGCCGAAACGTTTCCACGACAAATATGTAATTAAAATACAAAACTATTGAAGACTTAAAAAGCTGTTACCAACTACCTAGAACTTCTTAGTTTTCAACTTAGGATCTACAACATATATATATATATATATATATATATATATATATATATATATATACATATATATATATATATATATTTGATCTTCTAGTCTCATCGTTCGAGGGTCGGATTCGAAGTCCCAGACTGTCTCTGTGCCCAGCCAGAATTTAATTAATTTACTAATGTTTTCCTGCTAAGTGGAAAATCCTGCAGCCGAAGCACAATGCTGACCACAATATCTCCTTAGATTGCCGTGTAGCCAAGAATCATTATTATTACTTTATTTGACAAGATCTAACTAAGGACGTGGCCCCTTATCTTTTAGTGTTAAGTTAACCAATAATCCTATTCCTTAAACATCACCCATCATCCTTCGGGTGCTGTATATAGTGTTTTCGTTGTAAATAAACGAATATAAATATCAATAAATACAAAATATATAAAAAAAAAAAAAAATTAACATAGAACTGACGACAAAAGAAACTACCGTTCAATGTTTTGATTACATCCTAAAATCTAAAATAGAATTTAAATATATTTTCACTCAAACACAGTGATTTCTTCAGCAGGAATGTCATTAGGCCACCAATTGCTGTTTCCAAGAGCAGAAAAAGTCAATGTGTCAATTAACTTTGGAAGCAAAGCCTTAAATCAGGGATCCAGGTACAGGAATGGTAGCAGAACGTACATCAGCAAGACTTCTTCCCACGTTTTTCTCCGCTCCACTGGTGTAATTTAGGACGAGGTTGTTTTGAGCCTTGGGGTCGGGGAAAAAACTGCCCTCAGAGCAGAAACATTTGAATGGTCAGTGGGAAGTCGCATTCGCAAAAAAATATATCAAATCAGGAAAAGGGGAAGAAAATGCCAGTTTTTCCTCTGTGTCATTTGTGGCGGAACGTTCTGTAAACAAAAAATAAAAAAAGAACTTTCTCTTGAACAAACCACCAAAATTACCGACTGCTTGTCTCAGGTATTTACATGTGCCACTCAATGCCTACCTTATACACTGCACTCAAAATCAGTTCTGTTTTGACAACATTCCAAAATCCATTATATCAGTGTTTCATAAAATGTTTTTTGCCGAAAAACCTCTGGGTACCTGCTTAAGAGATATAATTTTTTTTTTTTTTTTTTTTTTTTTTTTTTTTTTTTTTTTTTTTTTTTTTTTTTTTTTTTTTTTTTTTTACGGCGCATCTACACCTAGGTCATTAGCGCCGACGTCAAGGGTGCAGCGAGGAATTTTACCAGCGAGCCGTGGGATGATAAAATTCCTGCCGGAGGTTGGGAATCGAACCCACCATCTCCCGCTTATGAATCCAAGGCGCTAGCCATTAGACCACGGGGGACCCCCTAAAGAGATATAATGGATTTAGTTTTACTTATTGGATTTTTGAGAACCTGCTACATGGGCTATTTGCTCTATTGAACAAGTAGAGCGCAAGCAACATTTTTTAAGTAAATATGGAATGGTTGGGATTCGGCTAAATAAACCTCAATATGATTTTGTTTTAAAAAATCTATATTTCGGACGTTTCGGCTACTCATTGGTAGCCTTCGTCAGCTAAAATGACAAAAAAAAGAAATTAATACAAAAACTAAAAAAATTATGATTGTGATAGGTAACAGAGCTATAGATACAATTAACTTATAAAAGAACATATCGTCTTAAATTCTTAGAATGAAAAAGTGAATAGGTACAATAATTGATTTTAATAGTAATTAGTAACGTTAATTGATTTTACAAAGAAATAAGAAGCTACATACCAATGACAAATATAGTAGCTAATAGTAACATTAATATATATTAACTGATTACATACATTACTGATGATTAACTATATTTGTCATTGGTATGTAGCTTCTTATTTCTTTGTAAAATCAATTAACGTTACTAATTACTATTAAAATCAATTATTGTACCTATTCACTTTTTCATTCTAAGAATTTAAGACGATATGTTCTTTTATAAGTTAATTGTATCTATAGCTCTGTTACCTATCACAATCATAATTTTTTTTGTTTTTGTATTAATTTCTTTTTTTTGTCATTTTAGCTGACGAAGGCTACCAATGAGTAGCCGAAACGTCCGAAATATAGATTTTTTAAAACAAAATCATATTGAGGTTTATTTAGCCGAATCCCAACCATTCCATCTTTACTTATCACCTCGACGGCTAACTATCTAATCATCATGAACATTTTTTAAGAAGTAAATAACAGGCAACTTAAAATTGCAATAAAAAAATCAAAGCAATACACTATTAAATTTAAAAAATGAACAAAAAAAGTGGAAAATAAATAAAAATAACAAATATAAAGTCTAAAATTGTAAAAAAAAAAAAAAACTAAAAATCATGGGCGTATATAAGGGGGCCTGAGGGGGCTGCAGCCCCCCCCCCCTCCCGAAATTTTGATTTGATGGTAAAAACTTGTCGTAAAACCCTTAAAAATAAATTAAATAAGATCTCTTAGTTCATAAAAAATGTTTTATTTTACGTGTAATAGCGTTTTAGTTTCCTAAAACTATTCCAAGCTCTAAATTTTTAGTATTCCATACCCCGGAAATGGTCTCAGCCCCCCCCCGAAATTTTCCCAGCCCCTCCCGAAATTATTTTCTATATACGCCCATGCTAAAAATATCATAAGTACCTAAGAATTGTTTTTCGCCTTCATTTGTACATGAATAAATTTAATGAAAAATCCATTTTTAATTATAATTTAAAATTCATTTTAGCAAATGAACTTCAGAACAAACTGGATAGTCCTAATTGGACAGACATTTTTCGGGCATTGCGACTGTCACGTAGTCCGCGAATTTATTTTTATAGGTATTGATGCTCTGCATCTGAAGGGATAAGCACTTTAATTCATAGACAATTACACAAATTCAAAAAATTAAGCAGGTTTTAGAATTTATACTAACAGTTGAGGGAGAAATTCCTGAACAAGTTCACTTTTTTAATTAATTAATATTTCTGATAATTATAATATTTGAAATAGTATAAGTACATATTAAAGAATGTTATGTCTAATAAATAATAAATATTTCGTTAGTTTAGGTAATAATGTTAATAATAGTGAAATAATTTAAATGATGAAAGTTCAAAAATTAAATAATACAAAAAAAGTAGGTAAACAAAAATAAATAAAAGAGATTAAGAGTACCCATTAGGTCAAGGTATATGGTATTTTGTTAATAATTTTGATATATTTTATATTTGAAGGTATTTAGTCAATATGATGGCTGTCGGCAGAATAAAATTCATTGTCAATCTTATCAATCGTAATTAAACAATAAATGATTCTTTGCTCAAAATTACAGAATTAGCGAATAAGGCGGAGGGTCAATAAAAATACACCACTCTTTTTATTTCTCTTCCCTACATGTTTCGCGCCATTTGGGCGCCTCTTCAGGGAAGTATACTTAAAACCTAAAATCAGCCTCCACTTGAGGAATAGAACCTCATAGGAGAGAGGTGGGTTGTGTATAGATTTTATAAAAAAGTGTTATAGGACTATATTTCATCTGGAAATTAAAATCAATTTTAAAGATATGACATTGTGAAAAAGGACATTGTAGACGACGCACAATAAATTGTATAAAGATATGACGGATCGGTTATCGATCAGCTGACTATTTGACACCATATTGGATTCGTTCGGGGGGCGAGGTTAGCTCAGTGGTAGAGCACTCGACTAATGAACTGGAGGACCAGGTTCAAAACCCGAGCGCGCACTAAAGATTTTTTCTTCTAGTGCTGCCGTTCGAGGGTTGGATTTGGGGTCGCAGATCGTCCCTAGGCTCACCCAGCCTTTAATTAATTTAATTAATAATGGGTACCTTGGGTGCTAATGACTCTAGCAGTCGAAGCAGCCAAGGGGGAAATCAGGCGGCCGGAGCATAGTATTGACCACACTATCTCCCTAGTGTGCCGTATGGTCAAGAATCAGATACCTCTACAGTATCTGCCCCTCTGGGCCCTTGTGACCTGTTACGGGACTGATTTTTTTTTATTGGATTCGTTCAATATAGGAAAAAGGTGGGTTGTGTACAGATTTTTTTAAAAAGTGTTATAGGACTATATTTCATCTGGAAATTAAAATCAATTTTAAAGATATGACAGATCGATTATCCATCAGCTGACTATTTGACACCATATTGGATTCGTTCAGTCAATGACCAGTCTAGACGAGGCCCTGCAAGTGGAAGGTTCTATTCCTTAAGTTGAGGCTGAATTTATGTTTTAAGTATATTCCCCTGAAGAGGCGCCAAAATGGTGCGAAACATGTAGGGAAGAGAAATAAAAAGTGTGAAAGTGAGTGGCGTAGTTTTATTGACCTTCCGCCTTATTCTCTAATTCAATCTTAGTTCAGTCATCTTAGAGAAAAAAAAAAAGTTCGCAAAAACAATGCGCAACGGTAGACCACAGGGGGACCATTATTTGTGTAATATTATATATTTCTAATTAAATTGAAATAATACAATAATAACTTAATAAATAAATGGTCGAATAAATAAAATAATAACATAATAAACTAAAAAAAGTCTAACTCGCATCAACTGCGGCATTTAAGAGTTTTGATCATATGCCTAATATATTAGAATATAATGGAATAAAATTTATTTTTTAAAGATTTACAATCTTGTACAAATTATACATATATAAATATAAATAACTTTTTCACCCACATGAGTCCAGTTTATTATAACTCTACAATGACTTGTAATAAAAAAAACAACTAAATAATAATACTTCATTGCGTTTCAAATGATTTATCTTTACGTTTTCAATAAAACCACAAGAAAAAGGAAAAACATAAACAAAAAAAAAACGAAAAAAACAAAAACAACCTTGATGAATAGTAGAACAAGAAAAGAAAAAAAGAAAAAAAAGCAATTAATTGAACTGGCCATAAATATCTTTATTCATAGAACTTGATTGGTGAGTGGATCATCATTGATTAAGGAATCGAGTGAATTGGATGCTGACATTATGAAGGAGTAGATCTTGTTGAGTTTCTCTCTGTTATCTATTTGAAGTATCTCTTGTATTTTGGGCAGAGAGAAATTATCTTAAATATTTGTGTCTGTTTTCTATTAGGTTTTCACAGTAGAGAAGGAAGTAGAACAGGCTGTTAGAGATTACTTGGTTTAAGTGCAGGTTTCCTGGGCTTTTAAGTAGAAATTTTTGTTTTCCGTACAGAGCTTAATAAGATACCTGGATGCCTAATATATTTAAGAAACCAAAGAAGAAATCATTTGACATATCTGTTTCATTTTTAGATAATTAATTGTTAAGTTTAAGACATGACTTTGTAAATGGCTTATTAACCTTTTGGATTAAGAGTAGTTTCATTATTAGAATTGCTAAGATGTATTCAAGTACAAGGGGAGTGACGTCCCTAGAGAAATCAAGCAGGGTTGTAAATTCTGTGAGTTATTAGCTCCTCGGAGCCAAGCTAAGCTCCGCGGGGGAGGGAGTTAGGTTTGCTTTCAAAATACTGTGGGTTTCTTGTTAATATAATGTTTATCTATTAGAAATATATATCTTTTATAATTCAGCTAAAACTAATTTGATAAATGAATTATGAAGCCACGGTTGTTCCTCTTACGGTTTCTTGAAAAAGAAAAGAAAAAAGTAAGTCACGGAGGAGATGCATAACTAAGTACCATCCTCAGAATGGTGGTAAATATACACCGTATTATTGCATAATGCGCACATTTTATATCGCGCATATTATATTTTATGGACGACTGACAAAAGAAATAGAAAAGGACTGAAAACAAACCTTGTAAGAAGAATAACAAATATATATATATATATATATATATATATATATATATATATATATATATATATATATATATATATATACGAATAAAAAAAAATAAACTGTCTCCAAGGACCCAGAGGGGCAGATCCTGTAGAGATATCTGAATCTTGACCATTCGGCACGCTAGGAAGATATTGTTGTCAGTACTATGCTCCGGCCGCCTGATTTCGCCTTTTTCAGGTACCCATTAATAAATTAATTTAAGGCTGCGTGGGCCTAGGGACGGCCTTGGACCTCGAATCCAACCCTCGAAAGGCGACAGTAGAAAATAACATTTTTAGTGTTTCCCGAGTTTTGAACTCAGGTCTTCCAAAATATTAGTCGATTGCTCTACCACTAAGATAACCTCGCCCCCATATAAATTTTAATGGAGTCATTTTCGGCAACTAGAAGGATCGATGAGGAAATGTTTTTATTGAAGAAATGTTTCAAAAATTCATTAGAGAATGCAACCTCAAAAGCCGCATTTATTCACAATTGATAAAAGTATAGTAGGTACAATTAATGTGACTCCTGTTTTTTTCGGTTGCCAATTTGATAGATATGGAGTTCAGTTTTTTAGAAGACAATTCGTGATGACCATTCGTCATTGTATTAAGCTTTGACTGCTCTTGGATAAAATTTCGAAAGATTTTCGATTATTATAAAAAAATATAAAGGTATCATTTCAGCCAAAGGTCATAGCCACGTTGAATGCAACGATTCCCGTTGATCACCAAAGTTAAGCAACGTCGGGCGTGGGCATTAACTGAATGGGTGACCGACGACGTGCTGTTGGTATTGTAACAGATTGGTAACCTATAGATAGCCCTGCGTTAATACCCCAAGTGTTGATAAGCCCTTAAACACGAAAAAAAAAATCATTTGAATTCTGTCAATCTCTGTACTTTTTTTTCATATCCTTTGGAAATAATGATATTTTTTATTTCTGCAAAGGATACCTATGTAAACAAATATTATAGTGCTTAGATTGTGGCCAGTGATATTATGGCACGTCAATTCCCTTCTGACGGGCTAGCTTATACGATATACGAAGCTAGTAGAGAGATGCTGCATCTGAACAGAAGACCATGGCGTACAGACGGACGTGCACACTGCTCCGTGTGCAATCTTCAAGAGGAAGAAGACACTCTGCACTTCATTGCTCGATGTCCTGTAATGAAGGAGTTCAGAAAATTACAATAAAGCAAAAATCTCCTCTCGTCGGAAGATGTTAAGTTAATCCTTGACGGAAGGAATTGGGACACTCTGTATAAATATTTAAATAATACGTTCAAATACAGGGAATTACTCATTAACCAGTTTAGTTATTAATTTAAAGTTTATAATTTTGTTTACACGTTCTATTGTTCTGTTCGCTATTTAATTATTTGTATATTTGTACATTATTTATATATTTGTTTTGTTCTTTTATTATTATTTTCTTTTCTGTTTTTATATATTTTTCTTTTCCTAAGTTTTTGTTAAAAAGGAGTATATAAGTTTCTATTTTATTTAGTTTTAACGATTAATTAATTAATTTTTACATGCATGGCCGATGGACACTGTCCAAGCCTATGTAAATTGTTCTGTTATTATTTTGTTAAATAAAAATCATTCATTATACGATATACGATCAGCTAATATTCTAATTTATTCGAAAGCAGATCAGAAGCTGCGCTAAGCAGCCATGATCCAGTTTTCGTTTGATAGAGCCATCATGGGCCTTGTCACGGAGAGATGGCCATTTCAAACAAATTAACGTCAGCCATAGGAAAAGAGCACGATTTAACTAATCATTCGACTTTCACTAATAGCCCAATGTGTGATTAATAAGTCATAGTCACAAATGATAGTCATACTCACAAACGATCCGAGTGACTAATGATTGTGCAGTTCTAGATAGAACATACAGAATTATCCCAAGAGTATGAGAGTTATATTTAGTAACAAGATCTAATGAATAATTAAAAGGGTTTTAGCGTGCTTTAAATTGTATTTACAAAGAATTGTATTCTATATATTCTATCACTTATTTAAAACAAATTGTTCTTAATTTTTTTATCTATTTATTTATTTTAATTTATTAATTGTTGGTTTGGCTATTTTGACTTCTTGTAATAATACACATACCTATATATATTATCAGGTCATCCCATAAGTAATGTTGGTTTTTAATATTCTGTCTGCTTATGTTCCATCCTTTTCAAATTATTTTTGTTTATTATTTCATTACATACACTTCTATTTATTTATTTATTTTTTGTATTTTTTTGATGCATCAATTGCTAGGGTAATTTATTATTATTTAAATTTTAACATCCATTATTATTAACTACGGATTTTGTGAATGGTTATCTATAGGTTACCACCCTTTTCTAGCTAGGATAGGGCTGAAGTTCTCTCGCCTTAACACTCATGGCCGTTGGGCCTGAACACTTTTATTTATCATGTTTTGGTTGATGAAACTTATTTATTCTGTGCTGACATTTCATTTGAAATTGATCTCCGAAGACGCGACTTATGCCTTGTTTATGCTTTGGGAATTGGATAAAGGAGAAAATTCAACTTATCGAAAATTTAATAAATAAAAAAAAAAATAATAAGATATATTGCGACCAACAGAGCTTGACAACGAACTCCTGCAGGCTACAGTAGAAGAAAATTCTGTTGTAACAGTCGAAGAGCAAAAAAACTTAGATGGACACATTCTACAGTCCACCGACATTACTTATGGGATGACTTGATATATCTTACTTATTTGTAATTGTAACAATTTATATATACCTACTTTAAAATTTATAAATTATGAACTATAAATTACAATCGGAGACCCGGTAGCCGTGAGGGTTAAGGCGTGAGCTCTTAACACTCCGTGCCAAAGGTCGTGGGTTCGATTCCCACTAGGGGCGGTGGCTTTTCTTTCGAAAAAAGAAAAGGCATCACCCCTATCCTGGCTAGAAAAGGGTGGTAACCTATAGATAACCCGTCCTAAAATTCGTAGTTAATAATAAATGGACGTTAAAATTTAAATTTAAATTACAATCATATGAATAAGAATTTATCAATATATACTATATATTAAAAAAAAATTATTTTTACACAGTATATCCGATCATTTTATGATCAAATTTAGGCTGGACATGCCTAACAATTTTCTACTTTAAGCCTCATCTCTTCTTATCAAAAATAAAATAAAAACATTTTTAAATTATCTATTTTGAAATAAATTAATCGCTCTGATTTCAATCATATTTTAGCCGACAACGTGAAGTATAATTTTTAATAAAGTTAAATTATTATTAAAAAAAAAAAACCTCCGATACTAATAACTAACTGATCAATGTTAACTAATCGGTGATTAATCTAAAACAGCAATTTATCTCCGAGTATTATCTATAATGAACTATAATGGTTAATTTTGTGGGAATATTAAGATGACGGGTTTTGTTGCACAAGGGATGCTGCCGGCGAAAGTCAAGCCATCTCGATTTATTGTTGCCATAAATTTGTTGAGATCCGACAAAAAATTGCTTCAATTAAATTCTTTGATTTTTTTTTGAGGGATTTTGGTCAGCGACCCTGACTTTATTGATGAATGTATAATAGATTTTTTAAAAGCCCTCATTAAAGGGTTTTCGGTGTCGGAGTGAAGTTTTTGAAATATTGTCCCTAATTTATAATTCAAATTTAGCAACACATTAACAAGGCTCAACTTTTAGGAGTGCACACAGCAAAACATTGGCTGCCGGGACACGACAATAATAGCTACAGAAGACTTACCAATTCAGTCATTGAATATTTTTTACAATGATATGAAGCTAAACATAAAAAAAAAGAAAAAAATCATAAAAATTAATTTAGCTGAACGACCAACCAGGCGAAATACAAGAGAAGTGGTGCCTGTTAGACTAAGAATTGGACAAACAACGCTGCCTGATTATCTGATAACCGAAGTAAAAAAGCTAAATATAAAAAAATGTAACATCGATGCTGTCAGAAAGGGGCCAAGAAATACATACCAACGCATGTAAGGGACTAAATATCTGTGCAGTACACAAATCCCTCGAAGTAAATTGAATCCCCCCAAAATTAACAAGAATCCCCAAGGCAATTTAACGAAAATCATTTTTGTTTTTAGGTCTTTTTGCGAAAACCAAATCCAGTTACTTTCAAGTATCTGTCGTGATTGTAAACAGTGTTACGGATTTGCTTACTGGTTCATTGCAGGTTATCTAAGGTTAGAAACCGCATTGTATAAATATAGCAATGAAAAATATTTAAAATCACTGAAATCACAACTGCGTAACTTTTTTTTTTTACTACTATATTTATATAATATGGTTTCTTACTAACCCTTAGATAACTTGTGTTTTTGTAAGTAATACGTTTAGGCTTTTAAAACATAAATGAAAATTAGCAGAATATATTTCAGCAAGAAACATGTATTAATAAAAAGGTTAATATTATGAACATTAATGGTAATTGTGCAGTTTAGGGGCCTCCTCACCGATTTGTTTTGTCCGGTTGCTCTATAAAATATTTATATTTTATATTTATTTCGTGGGCGAGGTTAGCTCAGTGGTAGAGTAGTGGACTAATAAGTTGGAGGCCTGAGTTCAAATCCCGAGCAAGCACTAAAGATTTTTTTCTTCTAGTGTCTTCGTCCATGGGTTGAATTCGGCTTCCCTGACCGTCCCTTGGCCAACCCAGCCTTTAATAAATTTAATAATGGGTACCTTGGATGCTAATGACTCCAGCAGTCGAAGCAGCCAAGGGGAAAATCAGGCGGCCGGTGCATAGTACTGACCACACTATCTCCCTAATGTGCCGTATGGTCATGAATCAGATACCTCTATAGCATCTGCCCCTTTAGGGCCCTCGTGGCCTGTAATGGGACTGATTTTTTTTATTTCGTGTTATGGGCATAAGTGCTATGCGTTTCCGCTCGCTACGCTCGCTCAAGAAGATATCGAAACTCTAGTCAATCCAACTCGCTAAAATTAATAGAATTATATCAATTTTTTCGAGTTGGATTGAATTGAGTGTTAAAGGTTACGTTACTACCAGCAACAAACAATAGAATTGCCCATAGAAATAGCTAATAGAAAAGCTAGTGAGTTATGCACGTTTTCTAAATCACTGTTATAATCACAGATATAGATGTGGTCTTCAAAAAAAGACTCTTTTTTTTGTACATTGGCTGTAGAGGCCATTAGCACATATTAATAATTATTAAATTAATATAATGATACTTACTGGGTACGAGTCATAAATGTTTAAAGACGTCTTTTGTGCCTTCTTTGAAGAGTGCAACCTCAATAGCTATATGCCTCCAGTGAGAGTGTACAACTATCTTAGCAGGAAAACGAAACAGCGCCGCTACATTAAATAGCAAGAAAATACAGCTTGACGATCTTGTAGACAAGTTCGTCGACCGAAGACAAAGAGCGTTGCATAAGACGTCCTTGCAAGGCTAGACCGTAGGAGTTGCATCCAAGTAGGTATGGAGGCCACGAGAGATGCAGTTAGCTATGCAGCTCCTACGAAGAACCGGTACTTGCTCGGTACTCGTACACCTGTCTCGTACTAGGTCTAGGACGTCTAGTCTTTAGTCGTACTACAGACTTCATTCACTTAGACTGGATCCGAGAGGAGAACTAGTATGCAGATTGCAGCTCAGAGGGTGTTGTGCAAGGAGCAATGTTTGTTACGCTCTTGTTTAACGTCGCTTTGTTACGCTTACTTAACAGCATTTTACATACACTTTCATGTCTGATAACAGGAACCAATTTGGCTAAGATTAAGCACATTTTAGGGCTTTTTATTCCTCCATTTAAAAGGTTGTGTTGTTTGTGTTTACAGGCATCAAGGTAGACTTTGTATGACTGATTTGGTAAAACTCAAGAGTTTTCTTGGGACTTTGTTAAGTGTATCGAAATTTGTTAAAAAATTGCGGTAAAACAGGCTAAAAACGATTCAGACAGGCCTGACAGTCCGCCTGAAGACCGGTCGCCTGAACGTGTATATAACCGCCGGTGTGTGTGTGTGTATATATAGAACAGTCATAACTGATAGACTGACAGGAATATATACACGTTCAGGCGACCGGCTTTCAGGCGGACTGTTCAGGTCTAACTGACAGGCTTGCCTGACCTCGTGTAGCCTGCTTGAACGTAAGGAATTTCTTCGCAAGTTCTATCAATTTTCTAAAAAAAAAACAAATTTAATGCAAAGTGTCAGTTTAGGTTTACAGAACTGTTCATTCACTTTTTAACTTGATTTCGTTTTTTCTTTTAACTTCAGTTACGAGTAAAATAAACATTTGAGTAAAACAAAGTAAGTAAATGAATAAGTGTAAATAAGTCGTTAAGATTGTTGAGTATATTATTTACGCATAGATCACTGGCTGCTTCAGGTGGATTTTAGCGCCAAAAATCTTGCTTTTCGTTAATATTTCATTGGAGTAGGTGTTTACAACGGACCCTTTAGAAAATATTAGACAAATAAAACATTAGCGTTTCCTATTCGAATCATTCAAAATACGATACAATCGGATACGCAGGATCGGTAGGTTTCTTCAGTTCCTGAGATTAGAAATTTATTAATTTTAAACACTTACTAACAGGCATAAAAATATTTCTCGCCCAATGCAGTTGTCACCAGAGGAAAGCCGCTTAATACATATTTTTTTCTCTATTTAAAGCTCTGTTTGCTCTATATATATATATATATATATATATATATATATATATATATATATAAAATCAGTCCCGTAACAGGCCACGGGGGCCCTTAGGGGCAGATACTGTAGAGGTATCTGATTTATGACCACTAGGCAGATAGTGTGGTCAGTAATATGCTCCGGCCGCCTGATTTTCTCCTTGTTGCTTCGACTGTTAGATTCATTAGCACCAAGGTACCCATTAATAAATTTATTAAGGGCTGGGTTGGCCTAGGGACGGTCAGGGAGGCCGAATTCAACCCATGAACGAAGACACTAGAAGAAAATCATAAGTGCTTGCTCAGGATTTGAACTCAGGTCCTCCAGCATACGAGTCCAGTGCTCTACCACTGAGCTAACCTCGCCCCATATACATATATATATATATATATATATATATATATATATATATATATATATATATATATATATATATATATATAGATCATGCTGTAGAGCTTTTTATCATTTAACTGGTTTATTTAACCATACAATATAACTAAATTTTACAGTAGATTAAAAAGAGCAGGGATATTATGATATCAAGAGGTAAAACCAAGTGTATCACTTAAGAATGAAGAGCTACTCAAGTTATGGTTTAAAATAACAAAAAATAAAACTGGGTCTGGAGAATTTCTCTTGATACTTGTAGATAGTTAATTAAGCCTTCCTGAAGGACCAGGGCTACCAACGTCAAAACTAATTAATCTCGATGCTGCTCAGAGAAAGCAGATTTCTTGGCAACCTTATAAGTCTGTTGTTACAACTGCTCCCTTACAAGCTTGGTTGCTTTACCAGAGAAGTCTTGTTCAGTGTCTTCATTTCACTCTGACGGATTCAATGGTCTTCTAAAGTGCTTCATTTCTTCATTAGTTCTTCTTGTATATAGTCTTAGATTTATCTATTAATTTAACAATGTTGGCGCCGAATATAAACTAAATTAAGCCTTTCCATTATAAAATGGCACCGGTACATATTGTATTGACAGATACCAACCACGTGGTTGATCTCATCCTCAAGAATAAACCTTGCCTCCAATGTTTTCATTGTTTTTCGAGTTTCGAGTAAGGGGTCTGTATTTAGTTTGTCGATGCCGTTATTATATTCGTTCCCACTGTTCATCGTATATTTATTCCTTTATTATCATTTGAATAACATAATAAAAAAAAATTATCTCTTTTATATCAAATAAAAAGTGTCCAAATGAGGCAATTGACATTTTCTTCTCCATTCAATAATTATGTATATCGTATCTTCCTATGTTATTGTGTATAGCGTATACCATTATGCCTAAGAGTATATCGTATCTTCCTATGTTATGGTGTATAGCGTATACCATTATGCCTAAGAGTATATCGTATCTTCCTATGTTATGGTGTATAGCGTATACCATTATGCCTAAGAGTATATCGTATCTTCCTATGTTATGGTGTATAGCTTATACCATTATGCCTAAGAGTATATCGTATCTTCCTATGTTATGGTGTATAGCGTATACCATTATGCCTAAGAGTATATCGTATCTTCCTATGTTATGGTGTATAGCGTATACCATTATGCCTAAGAGTATATCGTATCTTCCTATGTTATGGTGTATAGCGTATACCATTATGCCTAAGAGTATATCGTATCTTCCTATGTTATGGTGTATAGCGTATACCATTATGCCTAAGAGTATATCGTATCTTCCTATGTTATGGTGTATAGCTTATACCATTATGCCTAAGAGTATATCGTATCTTCCTATGTTATGGTGTATAGCGTATACCATTATGCCTAAGAGTATATCGTATCTTCCTATGTTATGGTGTATAGCGTATACCATTATGCCTAAGAGTATATCGTATCTTCCTATGTTATGTTGTATAGCGTATACCATTATGCCTAAGAGTATATCGTATCTTCCTATGTTATGGTGTATAGCGTATACCATTATGCCTAAGAGTATATCGTATCTTCCTATGTTATGGTGTATAGCGTATACCATTATGCCTAAGAGTATATCGTATCTTCCTATGTTATGGTGTATAGCGTTTACCATCATGCCTAAGAGTATATCGTATCTTCCTATGTTATGGTGTATAGCGTATACCATTATGCCTAAGAGTATATCGTATCTTCCTATGTTATGGTGTATAGCGTATACAATTATGCCTAAGAGATGCCAGTTCGATTACCGCCTGGAACAAGTTGAGTTTTTTCTTCCACGAGGCCGTTAAAACAATGCCTTGTTCTATTATGGATGTTATCAAGCCTACAAACATTCTAGTTTCAGATGCGCCTAAAAATAAATAATTAAAAGTAAGTAAGGGAGGGCGGGGTTAAGAGTTCCTATTCCACTAAAACGCACTGTATTGCAAGATACTATGAATGTCATATTTATGGTGTATGACGTATTTAATGTGAAATGTTCTGTAGTTTTTATAGCCGTGTATGAATATTCAGTATCAATTAGTTTATAGGCTGTATTATAAAAATAGTCAGATGATCCCGCTTTTAGGGCTACGAAAGTCGAAGGGGGCGAGTGGAAAATGTTTGCTACTATAAGATATCTGTGAATTATTGCACCTAGTTCTAATTTTTCTTGAAAAAATTACTGGATTTGGTGCTTAAAATTTTCAAAAAACGTTTTCTGAATTATCGAACAAGGCAGAGGGTCAAAAAATACAAACTTTACTGAACAGTTTGACAAACTTTAGTTTTCCTTACATGTTTCGCACCTTTTTGGAGCCTTTTCAGGGAAATACATTTTAAATACAACTTGAGGAACTTCCACTGGTTGGACCTAAAAAATATTTTTTTGGGGTGTAATAGCGTTTTAGTTGTTTAAAACCATTCCAAGTCCTAAATTGTTAGTACTCCAAACCCCGGAAATGGTCTCAGCCCTCCCGAAATTTTCCAAGCCCCTCCCCCCCCCCGAAATTGTTTTCTATATACGCCAATGATTGTATCATTGTATAAACAAAATGTATTGTACCCTCCCGGAATAAGCAGAGTATATATTTCTGTAATCAATCTTAGCCAATGATAGTGCGGCACCAACCCTTCATCCTGACCTGGAAAAAACACTGCAGCTGCGCGTGCGGTTCGTCTATTAATCCACGTGCTGCATCTGTCTGTCGAAACTAGTGATTGGATTCCCGTCACGTTCTCGTGGATTTTACTTCCTCATTTCCTCCTTCCGATTCACACGGTACAGTCCCTTCATTATTACTTCTAACGGCTACTGATCTCTAATACTAATGGATTGATTTTATACATGAACCATACTACACTATTTTATTTTTTTAATTATGATCTTATTCGCTTGTAAGATTCGGGTCATAGGCGATGAGCTCATGGAAAAATATTCATTTTGACCAGTAAAAAAAAAAAAAAAATGACAACATTTATATTAACTAATTTGACTGACATTTTGTATGTACGTATACATACATATTTAATACACTTGCATATATATATATATATATATATATATATATATATATATATATATAAACTTAAACTATTATGTACATATACGTAATTAAACATAAATAACTTAAAACATAAACAAATACAAATTATTACACAATCTGTGACTCACTGCATTTATAAAAGCAAAAAATTAATGATAAAAAATAGGGGCAAAAATTCACTTAATTTTCATGTTTTAGCACTTTCCTCCGAAGGAAAGTAGCTATTGAGGTTGGACTCATGACGGAATTTTTGAAAAATTTCTTCAAATCTTTATCGATCCTACCTAGTAGACACCGAAAATGACCCCCGTTAAAATTTATATATATATATATATATATATATATATATATATATATATATATATATATGTGTGTGTGTCTGTTAACACGATAGCGGCCAGAGTTTTTGTTTTTTCGTCACGAAACTTGGTATATAGCATTCAATCAGCAAACGATTGAACGAGTTCGTTAACCACCAAAGTCGGTCCATCAGAAGGGGGGGGTTTACCCCGAACCCAAAACACTAATTTGACTATGTCAGCCATAATATTTGTTATATTTCAACGAAACTTGGTATTCGTAGTGGTAATATAGAGAGAAAAGTGAGATATAAAAATGAACTAAATCGGTTCATTAGAAGGGGGGGTTTACTCCGCACCCACAATACCAATTCGCCACTACCAGCCGTGATTTTTGGTATATTTCGACGAAACTCGGTATTCGTAGTGCTAATCCACAGGTAAATATGTGTTGTAAAAATAAACTAAATCGGTTCATTAGGATGGGGGGGGGTTTACTCCAGACCCACAATAACAATTCGCCACTACCAGCCGTGATTTTTGGTATATTTCGACGAACCTCGGTATTCGTAGTAGTAATATACAGGTAAATATGTGTTGTAAAAATAAACTAAATCGGTTCATTAGAAGGGGGGGGGTTTACTCCGGACCCAAATTCCTAATATACTCATACCGGTCGTAATTTCTGCTGTATTGTAACAAAACGCGGTATACGTCGTGGGTAACTGATGAGAAAGAAGTGTTGTAAAAATGAGCTGAATCGGTCAATCGGAAAGCGGGGGTTTAATTTGTAATATATTCCAATAGAAAAGCCCGTCAGACGTAGGTTCACAAAGCCGCCGCAAGGAGCGCTATCTACCACTAGAGTGACTGTATCCTGTTCCTGCGTTAGATCAAAATACGATAATATGAGGTTTTTTGTATTTATTACGTATTGTAGTAGGTACCATGTGTAAACATAACTCTGGAAGCAAATTAATAATTGATCAGTTACTCATTACAAAATTAAAAGAGAACTATTCACGTTTTTATTTTATTTATGTAGGATATTTTAAGCAAATTGTTCTGGAAAGCAGTCTACACTACCCAAATTCTGAGGAAAGTGCTTAGTTATACAGCTCCTGCGTGACGGACTTTTTTCCTTTTTTTTTTTTTGATTAATTTATACTGAGTCAACCCGTTGGACCGACTGAAGTAAGGTCTGTTTAAATATTAGTCACTTTGTCATATAAACAAAAAAAAAAAACAAGCCAATCAGAAAGTTCAAAAGAAAATGATGACATACAATAAAACCATAGTAAAATATGACATATAGTTTTATTTTAGAATAACACTTTTTTTTTTGTTATCTTTATCTATATATATATATAAAAATCACGTGTCTGTCTGTTTTTCTGTTTGTTTGTTCCTTATACAAATCTACACCGCTTGACCGAATTTGACCAAACTTGGAATAATGGTAGGTCTTGATAAGAGAAATCTCCTAGGCTACGTCAAAAAAATCTACCAGCTGTCTGTCTGTATGTTTGTCCCTTATACAAATCCACACCGTTCGTCCGATTTCGACTAAACTCGGTACACATGTAGATCTTAATCTGGGGAGTGTCGTAGGCTAAGTCAAAAACGTCTACCAGCTGTCTGTCTGTGTGTTTGTCCCTTATACAAATCCACACCGTTAGACCAATTTTTACGAAACTTGGTATACATGTATGTCTTGATACGGGGGGTGTTATAGGTTAGGTCAAAGTCGTCTAGGGCTCACAGTTGGGAGGCCAAGGGTTCATAACAATTACAGATTCTTGTTATTAGATTTTAATAATACATATTTGGTGTCTAATTTATTTAGGCTTTTCTATACGCAGAAAGTAGGCGTAGCATGGCACGCCGGGTAACGGCTAGTATAATATATTTTAGTTAGTTTAGTTGTTATATATATCTTTAGTGTCCTAAAATGTTTTAGTGTTGTGTGGATGTTGCGAGTATTTTTCGTTGCCTGCCCGCATAATGGAGAATAAGCCATCACGTACCAATATCAGTACAATAAAAATGCTTAAGTTATCATATGAGGAGCTTGGTATCAAAGTTGGACAACTCCATTTTTTTCAGTTTTGAGATTTTACTCGATTCTTAAGTGGATTTTTATGCTGCATTTGGTTTTACAAGTTGTCTGCATTAAAAACAGACCGAACTTAATAAAATATCATGTATTTGATCAGTTCATAATCAGAATATGGACAATTCCAACATAGTTCAGTTTCAAAAAATGACAACTCCTTCAGTAGCCAATGAGAAGCTTGCATTCATACAATCCCCCAACATGCACTGCAAATCCATCATGGCTGAATGCCAAGGACCTCGGAGAAAATTGGTAAGAAATAGACAGTTTACATTATTTTAAAACACCCTCATGCATTAGAGTGTAGACGAAGAAATTATAAATTTATTGATAACGAGTTCATATTTGTTTGGTTTCGAAAAAGGACAGATAAAATTTAAAATGGTTCCCTTTGGCTTCAAAAACAGACAACTCCATGACTTGGTTTCAAACATTGACAACTCCACTATTTGAAGTGTAATTACGGCCTTAATATTCATATTATTTTGTAATGCGTTTGTAAAAATGTTTCTGGGGCCTATAAGAATGACATATAAAAAAAATCATAGTAGATATGGTTTTTTGCCTCTTCTGTAAAAAAAGCAAAAGTGGAGTTGTCCA
The DNA here is from genome assembly GCA_946811695.1 of Gonocerus acuteangulatus. Taxonomy (NCBI): domain Eukaryota; kingdom Metazoa; phylum Arthropoda; class Insecta; order Hemiptera; family Coreidae; genus Gonocerus; species Gonocerus acuteangulatus. The sequence continues at coordinate 60,762,119 of OX328131.1, forward strand.
ACTACCAGGCTCTTCATATGTTAATTTTTTTTTTTTTTCTTTTTTTTTTTTTTTTTTTTTTTTTTGTTTACGGCGCATCAACAAATCGTGGCTATTAGCGCCGACATCCAGGGTGCAACCAGGAATTTTCTCAGCGAGCCCTGAGATGAGAAAACTCATATGTTAATATATTTATTATGTTATTCATCAGTTTTTTTTTATATATTAAATTAGAGATGCGGGCATTAAACGTAAAAGACCCCTACCTTAGCTCATATAATATTCCACGAGTAAAAACCTTTTTTCAACTAATAAATGAAAAATTAATTACATTCGAAACAATTTTCTATCCTAGTGAAAATTTTTATTTAAAAAAATATTATAAATTGATACAATTTTCAATAATTCACACACTTATATATAAATATTTATATATATATATATATATATATATATATATATATATACGCACAACAAAAAGTTATCGCGTAACATGCAAAAAAACAATTACCGCGAAATTACAAATGTATTTTCCCGCCAAATTTCACTACAAAATTTCCTGACAAAATTAATGTTCGGTGATGTGACCGATGACGTCTACTCCGTTGCAATTTTGCGTCACCTGTTGACACAATATTTTGGGACCCAGCTATATGAAATTTTCTTGTCATAATTTAAGAGATTCCCTAAATGAGAGCAATATATATTCGGAAATATAAAGCCAGAAAGTACTCTAATGAACTCATGGCTCGAGAAATTATTTATATTAAAAAAAACTAATAATGAAGTAATTGTTTGAAAAAGTCAAGATATAAAATATAAAAGTTTGAATCTAATAATCACTCTTCGAATTGGCTGGTTGTATATCTTTAATAAGAAATTGAACATTAAACGAGGCACTGTTTACGATTTAGTTTTTACGACGGTTACCAGTTTGCGGTAGGTTTACTGCGGCAGTTGGCCCTATCTCTCAATCAAGTGGTTGTAGATTTACTACAGATTCGCTGTTTTTACGACCCTTTTTTATATATCTCATTTATCGAAGACTTTTTCCGCTGAAAAATTTACTTATAAATATTATATTCTTTCTAAATATAATGTATTGAAACATCATATTTTATTTTTTGATTCTTTTTTTTTTTTTCGGTCCATTATTAAATTTTTCTTTGAGCTCAGGAAAAAATCGATGCAACGATTGAGGACTTCAAGAAAATTTGAATATAACACAGCCTTACAGTTATCGAGCCAATAAAGGGGAAGAGGATGTAAGTGCTTGACTTAGGATTGGCCATATAAATCATCTAGGAACTTATATTCGAAATTTCTAATGCTGACATGATAATAAAACATGCAGGGGAAAGGGGGGGGGGTCAATTGAGCCTCAGGGCAATAAACCAGACAACTTAAAAAAATCGAAAAAAATTTAAAAAAAGTAAACATCCTCTTAGAATTAGTTTCTAACTAGCCGTTACCCGGCGTGCCATGCTGCACCTACTTTCTGCATATAGGAAAGCCTTAATAAATTAGAAACCAAATAAGTATTATTAAAATCTAATAACACGAATCTGTAACTGATATGAGCCCGTAGCCTCCCAACTGTGAGTCCTAGACGACTTTGACCTAACCTATAACACGCCCCGTATCAAGACATACATGTGTACCGAGTTTAGTCAAAATCGGACGAACGGTGTGGATTTGTAAAAGGGACAAACATACAGACTGACAGCTGGTAGACGTTTTTGACTTAGCCTACGACACTCCCCAGATTAAGATCTACATGTGTACCGAGTTTAGTCAAAATCGGACGAACGGTGTGGATTTGTATAAGGGACAAACATACAGACAGACAGCTGGTGGATTTTTTTGACCTAGCCTAGGAGATTTCTCGTATCTAGACCTACCATTATTCCAAGTTTGGTCAAAATCGGTCGAACGGTGTAGATTTGTATAAGGAACAAACAAACAGACAAACAGAAAAACAGACAGACACGTGATTTTTATATATATAGATATATTGAACACTGATATGCCCAAAATTTGGAATCATTGTGATAAATACACTTGGTTTTTTTTTTTTTTTTTATATATATAGGTATTTACTGTTGTTTTCTGGAAAAATATAAAAACGACACATTGGGCCGCACTTCCAAAATTTTGGTGGCAGCGAGACTGTTAAGCTTTATAAGTAGGGAACAGATGTTCATGTAAAATAAAATTCAAAATATGTAAATATATATTTAACAATTTATAATGAAATATGTAATAAACAACTGAAAATATATAGTAAACAAATACGTAAAACATTATAAAATATTGAAAAGAAAAGCATAAATAATAATAAGTAGGAACTGTGTTATTACGAAAGTTGAAAATATATCGAACAAAATGACTAAAACTCTATAACATACTGAAAAATAAACCATAAATAGAAATTAGGAGCTCATTATAAAAGAAGAAAGAAACAAATTGAAAATTTCTACAGATTAACATTATTTTGGAAAATTGTTTGCAACAACATGTATTTTTAAATTGCCGAACGTGAAATTAAGCCGTTCTAATTTTTGAGTCAGCGATCAGGACCATTTTACTTCTTTTTTTTTTTTGATTCTACATTGAAAAATGTACCAACATGATGATACGATACCAACATGATTCTTTTACTAATTAATTTGTATTAGAAAGTATATTAAAAGAATAATACAATTGTTAAACAATAATTTGTTATATATTTTTTTAGCCATGGCTTTTTTTTTTTTTTTTTTTTTTTTTTTTTTTTAGTAAAAATATGTATTTATGTCAGAATATGTAAAAATATAGAGTTTTGACAAAATATGTAAAATAAAAAAACTGTTTAAATGCTTTAAAATAAGTTAGTATTAGGTAACGAATCCGAAAAAAAGATGTAAACACAATGCAATCCGTTCCCTATTTATGAGCCTTCCTTTCGTCATTCAAGTTGCGTTACCAATCCAAAATTTCGTAAACAAAAATAATATAGAATCAGAATATGCCTGGTTTCTAGATTATCTAGGAAATGTTAGATCAAACTTTAGTTGCCGATGATTTACCTCTGATGAATTTTCTTTCTAACGAACCCTGCTCCAATTTCGGAATCGGCTATTTGGGTTCGTTACGGATCCTTCCCGAAGGCTTGATAGCTACCTGGAAACCCTGGGATATCTCAATCCCGGAGATTTAGTAGAAGGTCCAGAAAGATGAGGTGGAAAAGATAGCGCTACAGATCGGCTCTAGATAATTGGTGCTTTTGCTTCTTGAGTTATAGGAGGGATGTGGGGCAGAGCAGAAATTAGCAGATGGACATAGCATGCTGGACACAGATCGGAGATAGCAGGCCACGGTGGTCACTTTTGTTTCTGAGGTTCTTATCTCTCTTTTGGAGGTGGAGGGAGTGAGGCTTTTAAAGATAACCTACAGAGGTTCTATCACCTCAAGGTGAGCTTAACATGCTCAGATTCATAATAAAAAGGAATATTAAATAAAATAATAAATTATATTAAACCCCATCCACGCTCAAATTCCTAATTCAATGAAACAAGCTACTTAAGATTCTTAAATAAGAGGCAAAAGTGGGAATTTGCCAGAAATTTATTTTTATAGGTTGCGTCAGTTAGTTAAAAATAGACACATTCTTTTGTATTTACTTATCACTTAAGGGGTAATCCTACCTTTTGCGATCAAATGCAAAGTCATTTTGTCGAATTTATAAGTAACAAATAAATTATTAATTAATCATTAAATGACCCTTTGCTCAAATTTATAGAATTATCGAATAAGGCGGAAGGTCAATAACTCTACACCACACACTTTCACACTTTTTATTTCTCTTCCCTACATGTTTCACACCATTTTGGCACCTCTTCGCGGAAATATTCTTAAAACATAAATTCAGCCTCAATTTGAGGAGTAGAACCTTCCACTAGTAGGGCCTCGTCTAGGTTTTCGTCTAGAATTTATGTTTTAAGTATATTTCCCTGAAGAGACGCCAAAATGGTGCGAAACATGTAGGGAATAGAAATAAAAAGTGCGAAAGTGTGTGGCGTAGTTTTATTGACCTTCCGCCTTATTCTCTAATTCTATAAATAAATTATAATTTATTTATATCTAACGTTTTATATTGGATGTTATTTACTTATTTGTGAGCATCCAATGTGGGATGTTAAAGTATCAAAAAAAAAAAAAAGTTTTAATTCTTTGAAAAAAAAAATGGTGGCGCTATGTCAGACGAACGGAAATCTTCTTTTTCACGGTCGTTAGTCTACAGGCGGCAATTTTTAATCTAAAACGAAAAACTAAAATTATTCCGAAAGAAAAAGGCTAAATCTACGTAAAGTACGTCAAATTTTTAAGAAATATTATTTTTTTTTCAAAAATGGCCGATGGAAAATCGGTCAAAAATGTTTTTAAATTCAATTAATCAAAAAATGCCTACGTAATCTACAAGAAAATATCATTAAGAAGCTGGGATGTTAAAAGTATCCAAACAAAATAAGTTTCAATTCTTCGAGAAAAAAAATGGCGGCGCTGTCTTTTACGGGCGATAGTCTGCTGGCAGCAATTTTTAAGCTAGAACGAAAAAATAAAATTATTTCGAAAGAAGAAGGTTAGATATAGTAATGTACGTAGGATTTTTAAGAAATATTAATTTCTTCGAAAATGGTGAGAAATTATCATAAAATCGTTATGATTCTATGAATCGAAAAAATCCTACGTAATTATATCATTTGAAAACTGCAGTTAAAATTTGAAATTTATCGAGTAAAATTTGAAGACGCCAGAGTATTGCCCGATCTGATAAATACAATTTTGAGAAAACGACTTTAAATTTTAATGTTCTGAAATGTCTTTTTTTTCCCCTATTACTTAAAAATAGGTAAATATTTTTGTAATTATTTATCGGGTCTACCGTGGTCTAGTGGCTAGCTCCTTAGAATCATAAGCGGGAGATGGTGGGTTCGATCCCCACCGGGGGCAGGAATTTTTTCATCTCACGGCTCGTAGGGAAAATTCCTGGCTGCACCCTGGACGTCGGTGCTAATGGTCTAGTTGTCGAAGCGTGATATATATATATATATATATATACATATATATATATATATATATATATATATGTATATATATCACTTAATTTAGCGTGGGATGGACTAACCAGACTGCTGAGGAGTATGCTTAGTTATGAAATTTCTGCATTATATCTCATTGCTTTAAGAAAAATAAAATTATTTTGAGCAACGACGTTAAATATTTTTGTCTAGGAACCTCAACCTAAATTCCACTCCTTCCACCAAGGTGTGAATGGAGTGTGTTCCAAGAACGCAAGCCCCCCTCGAGGTGTACCTGGTGGACAGCGATCACTTCGATAGTTCCAACTTCTTTGGTGGTCATCTCCACTTACAAGGTTTTTTTTTCTTCTACAAAATAGAGGCAGACACACTTCTCCAACTACTCTCCAAAGTGTCACACTTCTCCAATCTGATAAGTAGAGATAAGAATTTACGTTTCTATTGTTTGGTGTCGTGGACTACTATGCGGCAGAGATGGCTCAATATTGGGAGTCAGACTTCACTAACAATAAGTTTTAGTACTTTCGAAATAGTTAAGCTAATAGCTTAGCGGGTGAAGCTTCGAGACCTTCCCGGACTCTTCTATCTCGTCAAATACGCTGAAGAGAAGATTCAGTTGAAGGATGTTGCGGAGTATGCCCTCGAAGAAGAAAAAAAAAAAAAAAAAAAAGTAGTTATACTAAAAACGTTTATAGACTCTGTCAAACTTACATATGTAATGAGTAGAGCCCGGAAGTCAGGCATTTATTTTTGGTTAAAATAGGCAGGCAAAAAGGCAGTTAAAATACTGAAAATAGGCAGTACTTTAGTTAAAATAGGCATTGATTAGGAGTGAAGGCAAAGATGAATCTTACTCATTATTAGAGCCCGGAAGTTAGGCATTTAATTTTGGTTAAAATAGGCAGGCAAAAAGGCACTTGAAATACATAAAAGTACTTTAATTAAAATAGGTATTTACAAGGAATGAAGGCAAAGAGGAATCTCATTCCTAATTATCAATTAAAAGGTGCGTTTTAAATACCATACTGTACTTACTCTTACTTTCCCTGATTACAAGCTACAACAAGATGCTTTTTTAAAGTATCAACTGTCATAGACAGACGCTTGTCAGAAAGAAGGTTTTTCATCATGGAAAAGGAACGTTCTACTTCCACTGAAGTGATAGGCGCAAATTTGAAACAAGCTACATCGACGGGCGTGGCCAGTACCTGAATGGGTGACCGACCACGTGCTGTTGGCATTAGAAAAGGGTGGCAACCTGTAGATAGCCCGGCGCTAATGGCCAAGATGTAGATGCGCCGTTAAAAAAAAAAAAAAAAAAAAAAAAAAAAAAAAAAAAAAAAAAGCTACATCGAAAGGACACATGCCAGTTAAAACAGAATTTTCGCCTTTCAGAACATTACGAATGTTCTTAATTTTTTCGATGCCCACATTACCACTCAGAACACGTTTAACTTTTTCACTGACACTCTTTCCTTTTTCTCCTGGTGCTTGGAGCAGTTGATTTACAGCATCTTCGAAGATCCCCATAGATGATACCAGCGAATCATCTCTTTTCTCTAACTTCAAGATTGCTTCCGGTATCGCTCTATAATGTGCTTTTATAAATGCCAGATCATTGCTAAGCTCTTCTTGGTCCTGCAACTTTTTTACCTCGCGAACTGAACTAACTTCGTCTACTGATACTGCATGAACTACCTCACGTATCTTGTCCAAGTTGTTGCAGTAATATATTACTGCTGAGATCCAGGTTCCCCATCTGGTAAGAACTGGCTGAGGAGGTAAAGCCAGCTCTGGTGCTATGTCCTTAAAAACCCGGATTCGAGAGGGTGATTTTAGGAAGGTTTTCTTGGCGTTAGAAACTAATTTATCCACCTGAGGATACAAACTTCTTATCTCTTCAGCGATTCTTTGGAGGCCATGTGCTAGACCAGTGAGGTGGAGCATTTTAGGAAAGAGAACTCGTAAGGCTTCAGCTGCTTTTTTCATGTAAGGTGCTGCATCTGTGACAAAAAGTAGGACATCATCATGCAGTATTCCGTCCGGCCAGAGTAGCATTAGTGCATTGGTAAACAACTGTGCCACTGTGGTACCATTTGCTCTCTCCATCTCCTCTGTCGTCAAAAGATATACTGATGATAAGTCAGTTTGCTTTGCTTCCATGGTTCCAATGATAACATTGGCTATGTAACGTCCCATTGCATCCGTAGTTTCATCAATGGAGATCCAGATCTTCTTTTCTGCAACTCTGAGTCGAATCCTCTGCATCGTCTCTTCAAAGGTGATATTTAAATACGTTTTTCTTAACGTGGATTCTGATGGAACTTCTTCTTTAGTGTACTTTTGCAGAAATGTCCTCAGGGATTGATTTTCCAGTTTCCAGAACGGAATTCCTGAGTCCAAGAAAGCTTTGCATAGATCCAGGGAAAACTGAGATTGCCTGCTGGATGTTGTAACTGCTGTTGCAATTAAATTAATCTTAGGGCCAACAGTATTTATCCTAGATTTATGTTTCGTTGTTGCGAAATGTTGAGTAATAAAATACTTTTTATCGTGATTGATAGATTTTTCACAGACTTTGCAGAAGAGTATAGCTCCATCAGTAGAAAGTAAATCCGAACCGAATTCGCGAACATAGCTATGTAATTTACCACGGAACGATGAAACTTTCGGCATGATAAATAAGTGAGAACGAACACACGAGCTGTCTTTAAGAAGTTCAACAGAAGACTAACAGCTTATTTTATAATTGTCCTGTTAGAGGGAAGTTATTTCCTCCCTTCCTCTGCAATATCTTAATATTTCGAAATCCGGAGTACCAGTTAACTAACCATCGTCACAGCAAAAGGGGTGTGAGGAAGAAGAAGTAACGTACTTCTCTCATCCTGTCTCTATCCTGGTATTCATTATGCTTCATCATTCATTCTACTAAGGAAGGATCTGTTATTTATAGAGGTTAAATCCATGGGTTTGGAAAATGAGCTCTCGAATAGATATTTGTGACGGATATATGTAATTTAACTTGTGCAAACTTTTTTGTCTTCGATGAACGGTTCTTTTTAAAATGTTTAAATCCCAGAAAAAAATAGTAAAAAAGGCATTAAATCTTAAAATAGCCAAAATAGGCAAAAAAGGCAAAATAAAAATTGTCTTTACACTTCCTAAATGCACTGAAACATATTTATTTCTATCTGATTCTTCAATATATCCATTCAGATAAATAAAGGCATTTTGCCTAACTTCCGGGCTCTAGTAGTGAGCATTACGAGTGCTTAAATTGTATTACGAATTCCGCTGATCTTCATTCAGAATAATGTTATTTCGTACAATTTATGCATTTTTATATTATTTTGGACATTTATGGAATGACCTAATTCATATTTTAATAGAAATGAAATATTAAAAGCAGTTATCAATATTTTTATCTTATCAATAGACCATTTCATGACAAGTAATAACTTATATCGCCATCATGATTGGCCTAACATATACATTCGACCTCCCTTAAGTCGATTGAGCAATAAAATTAAGCCCAGCCTACTGAACACACTCAAAGGGACCAATAAACATAAAATTCAAGATTTAATGGCACTTCATTTTGACTTACCATCCAAACCTTTATCTCATTCCTACACGTCCCTAACGAGCAGGATCAATTTCTTGCACTACCAAAAGAGCTTCTTGGTTCGCACATTAAATTGGCATTAAGACCTTTAGCACCTCTTGAAAAACGTGAACTTTTTATGGGTTCTCGAATTTTAGTGTCAATACTAATGATATGGCTGCATAAAATGTCCCATTTTTTGGAAGAGATGCCTCATTATGTTTTCTTTAAATGCGGGAAATAAGGTTGTCGTTCGTACTTGTTGATATTGTCCTTTCCTCGTGATAATTTATTTTATTTCTGTTAAAGATTTAAGAACAATAAAGCCTTTTTCATGGTACTACTTTATGTACTTCCTGACGTCTGCACTTCCAAGGTTGTTTGGACAATGATCCGTTTCTAGTACATTCAAACAATAAAGGCACATTCATTTTAGGTGTTTATTTATTTGATTTCATGGATGTATATGTAAAACATAAAACGTCAGCTATAAAATTATAAACAAAAAGGTGGTAAATTTAATAAGTTATTTTCAATAAACTAAAATTCGATTTTTTCGGTCTATTTTGTACAAATAAATTTTAATGAATTGTGAACCATATTAAAATAAGTTTTTCTAAATTTTCTCGTACATGTTTATCTGTTTTAAAAAATGTAAAATAATGGATATGTGTGGGCTACCATCTGTCAAAATTTCGTACATATCATGCGGCATGTTGATGTTTTCCCGCTTCCTGCAGTGTTTATTGATTTAAGTGTATCTATTCAAGAGCATACGCCATTAATATTTAAGATAAGTTTAAGAGACACAATTGGGGCGACGCACAGTGGGCCACACAACATTTCGTGTTTAAAAAAAGGTTACAGCCTCTAAATCTTAACCGATTTCAATGGATGTTTTTTTAAATGAAAGGTAATAAAGATTAGAACATGTGAAGATCTAGAAGAAAATATGTGGTGAAGATCTAACAATTAAACATATTTTCACGGACTGTAGAGCATACGAAGAGATTCGAAATCAACTGGACATTCATGGTACTCTCTTTGACATACTTGGAGACGACCATGAATTGTGCCAGAGAACATTGAGATTCCTCAGGGCTACAGATCTGATCACAAAAATATAAATAACAATTAAACCTATAAGGGGAAGTAGATCTAGAAAATACACTTACGCGCGCGTGTGTGTGGGAATGTATGTGCGCGCGTGCATGTGTGTGTGTGTGTGTGTGTGTATGTATGAGTGTTTGTGAGTGTGTCATCCCACGTGTTTACATTTACACCACATTTTTAAGAATTTTTTCCCTTTATTATCTTATTTTATTCTGACTATTTTTTTTTTTTTTTCCCTAAAATAAAAATATATTCATTGACTAATTAAATGATTGATTAAATATTAAGTATATGATTAATCTAAATATATGATTCAAATAATATACTCTTTTACATCTTTACGTCAATTAATTTTCAATTGCGCGCATATACATAGGCATCCATGACCCTAGTGGTTGAACTGCCTTAAAACACCAAAAAAAAAAAAAAAAAAAAAAAAGATTAGAACAACTTTGTCTGATTTTTGATTCCTCTGTTTGTTAAATTACGTGTGAATAATTCTCGAACCTTTGATATTGAGCATAAAATAATATTTTATGCTCAATTATAAAAGTTCATGAATTATTCATACGGAATTTACTAAACAGGGGAAATAAGAAACAAAAATCTGGGTAGGCAAAGTTATTTTAAATTTTAGTAGCTTTCATTTAAAAAAACATCCATTGAAATCGGTTAAGATTTAGAGGCTGTAGCCTTTTTCGAAACATGAAATTTCGTTTGGTCCCACTCTGCGACTGTGTCTATTTTGCAAGCAGCGAAAGTGGCGGTGCACAAATAAAATTAATAATAAATTATTTTATTGTCGTCCTGTGGAACCAAGAGACTGAAACGGGCTCCGCTCTACGGGCATCTATAGTCGCAAACAATGTTGACCGTAGAAATAGCAAAGAGGAGGGACAAAGAGCAAAGCTGATCAGTTCGGATCACTTAGAAAAACAGAGACCAGAGCAACGATTTCCTCTATGCTCTTTGGCGTTCTTCTTTCTGTCTTTACGCTCCAATCTATTTGTAGCCACAGGAATAAATGGCCAATCCTAACAAACAATCAAAATAATATTCTAACGGATCCTCCTAGGATGTGTTCTTATACCTGAACAAGGTACAAAAAAAAATCTAATGGAATTGCGCAGAGAACAATCATAATAGAAGCAAGGAGTCACTTTATCCACCATATTGGCAATCTCCTCCAACTGCTCCGCAAGGATAATGTCAGCAATAATGTCATTGGCGAACTTTTTTTTAAAGGATCATTTCATTTTTGGTCCTCCAGTTCAATTATCCTAGATGGGAGCAAGTTACAAGAAGTGGGTGTCATTTGGTGGCGCGTGGGTGCTGAGGCTGCGCATTAAATGATCGTTATACCGGCACGAGATAACACGCATTAGGCGTGTCTGGATGGGCGCCGGGACCCTGCGCGCGCTGCTGTGTAATTTCGATACGCCAATGTTGTTTTCTTTTTAATAGTTCTCCAAAAGAAGTTAATGCCATCTGTGCAGACGCCAGATTTTTAAGGAATTTAATCATATTTTAGAGTAATATATATATAAATAAATAAATAATCAAATAGGCTACCGGGCTTCATGAATAATGCATATAAGGCTATAGATCTACAAAATGTTATCATTTTTTTAATTCATAGAGTTCCGCAACTTAGGCAACCAACTCTTTATAACAAAAAAAAGTCAACTAAAATAAATAGAAAAAAATAATATTTAAAAAAGAACAGCTGTAAGCAAGAATTAAAAATGAATAAAATAAGCGAATATAAAGTAGACATAAAAAAATAAGCGAAATGCAAAAAAAATAAATAAATAAATAAAACAAAAATTAAAATAAAGCAAGAATACATAAAAAAAATAAATAAATGAAATTGTTTTAATAAAATAATACACATTTATTATTTGTTTGAAAATGTAAAGACGTTAATATTTCGACATAATAGTCTTCTTTAAAGAAGATTATTATTTTATTCTCGAATATTAAATAAATAAAAAAAAAATATTTTATTCTACAATTTAAATCATTTTTTTTTCTTTCATAAAATATTCAATTTAATTCAATTTTTTATTTACTTTTAAGTTACTACTTATACCATCAGTTATACGATATCGTTAGTTATCTACATTAGTAAATGAAATAATTTCTTGACAATCTAACAAAACTTATATATCAAATATCAAAATAAAACAATAAAACTACCTAATTTTTTTAAAGAGAAGAAAGAGAATAAAGAAAAAAACTCATAATAATATCATATCTTTATAAAATATACAACAATAAATAATTAATTTGTGAAATATGTAACAACAACAAGGAATTTTAATTTCAAATATGCTATCTAAACTATACATGAAATATCCACGTTATGAAAAATATAAAAATTTCACTAATGAAACTATAGCAATTAAAAATTCCAAAAATCAGTCCACTTCCAACAACACACCGATGAGAACTCATTTCAATAGAGAGAATACCCTAAGCAAACGATCTAAGATCTACGTGCTCTATTTTTTTCTAGCCTAGGGTTAATTTTTTCCCTAAGGGCGAAGCCAGACCAAATTTTTTATAAAGGCTAGTATTTTTTTTTCGGGCAGGTGCCCCCGGGCAAGAAGAACCATCGTCTCTGCGTCTGCGAGGTCATAGGATCTTCTAGTACGGGGGCCTCCAAACTTTTTGATTCAAGTGTCTCATTGAGTATTCCACAAATTTACTGGAATTCTCAAAGTTGTAAAGTTTCGAAAAGTGGATGTTTTAAAACTGAAATAACACAGCAAATACTGTGTCAAAAATACAACTCAATATATATATATATATATATATATATATATATATATATATATATATATATATATATATATTGGGTGGCCCAGATAAGCAGGCCACAAGAGAAATAACCACTAAACTTTCAGATATCAATATTTTTCAAAGGAGCAAAGTTGTAGTTCTCGTCGAGATCTATAAAATAGTGCCCTTGGAGAAAAGAAAATAACACTTCTAAAGGCTCAAAAAGGCCTTTGAAGGGAAGGGTTACCTCTTTACCCATATTTTGCATTATATTTTTACAATGTACTTAAAAAACAAGGAAGAACCGTGCAAACGGGGTCTCGATGCGTCAAGTAGTTCTCTGTAAAGATACGTTTTAATTTGCATGTATTCCTTATCTGAAATTCCCCCCCAAAAAAGGCACTTGAATATATTTAAATAGTATTTTTGTTAAGGGAAGGCTAATTCAGCTTAGGAGAATGAGCTCAGCATTCTTTTTATGAAAAAATAAATTCATTCATTATTTGTGATCTGCAATTTTGGCAACTCTTATGTCTAAAGCTCCAATTTTTATGTATTTTATTTTTTAGTTTACACTAATGGGAATCGTTTTGCTGAGTGCTGAACACATTCTCCTATGCTGAATAAACTCTCCCTTAACAAAAATACTATTTAAATAAATTCAAGTGCCTTTTTTTTTTGTCATTTCAGATGAGGAATACATTCAAATGAAAACGTATGTGAAAAAATATAATGTAAAATATGGGTAAAGAGGAAACCCTTACATTCAAAGGCCTATTTGAGCCTTTAGAAGTGTTATTTTATTATTTCCAAGGGCACCATTTTATAGATCCCGACGAGAACTACAACTTTGCCCCTGTGAAAAATGTTGCTATCTCAAACCGTTTAGTAGTTATTTCTCTTGTGCCCACTTATCTGGGCAACCCTACATATATATATATATATATATAAATATATATATATATATATATATATATATATATATATTTTTAGATGGAACGGCATTTTTCTCCAGCGGTGGTACTCCTCCTCACTTCTTCCCGGAATATTTCGATGGATTCATCTCCATCTTCTTCAGCCAGGTACTTGTTTCTTCCTCGGTGGTAGCCAAGGGAAGAAACAAAGCTTCCCTTGGCTACCACCGAGGAAGAAACAAGTACCTGGCTGAAGAAGATGGAGATGAATCCATCGAAATATTCCGGGAAGAAGTGAGGAGGAGTACCACCGCTGGAGAAAAATGCCGTTCCATCTAAAAATACTATCCCAGCGACGAAAAATAACATCAAACATATATATATATATATATATATATATATATATATATATATATATATATATATATATATATATATATATATATATATATATATAATGAAGTTTATTGGCTGAAAAAAAAACAATTAATGAATGAAAACTTCACCCAGATATAATGGAACTATAAGTTACATAACTAATGCCGATATTCTTGTCCTGGTAAATTACGATATCCAATTTCTGTTCAAATTAAAACTCCTTTCCCTTAATTACATGTTTATCATGAATTAATCTTGTAATATACACTCAAACTATCAGGGTCAGAAGGCAGAAAACCAAATTAATTATTAGAACTCTCGATCAAAACATGACTTAATTAGAAGAGATTTCTTAATAATTAGCTAAAAGATAACAAAACTCTCAACTGATAATTAGAGCCAATTTGATTAAAAACTTTCTACATATAGCGAATTAAGAAATAAAGTTCTAATAAAGATATAATATTGATTGAACTATTAATCATTCTTGATTTTTTTATTTTTGTATAAATTTCTGTATTTTTTCCCCCCATAATTTTATAAATTTGCCATTATATCTCTTCGTATTATTATCTCTTCGTTGTTTTGTTCTAGTTATGATTGCATTTTAGTCATCTAATATTTTTTGTTTTCATTTTTAATTTATTTTTCATTATATTCTGCCTATTACCTAATTTTTCCTTACATCATCCAATTTTATTTCATTTTGAAGATCCATGACAATTAACTTTAATTGTCATATTTAGGGGAAGTTTTTTCCCCTAAACATCGAAACAAATTTAACCAAATTTTTAGAATGTGCAAAATGTCAAAACTGGTCAAATTTTAACAATGAAATTTTGAGTCCATGATATTCGTTGCCCAGCAATGATATAAAACCACCCTCATACCGTACCAAGTATGGCTGCCAGAATACCACCAGTAGCCCTTAGGCTAGATCCGTATCTGTGCATCGAGGGTGGTCTCAACCCCAAACCTACGAAAAAACATGTTTCTATCAAATTAAACCTAATGAGCGAAAGGGTGGTCCAGCAGATAACCACACGGCTAATGTCCCGGAATCCAATTAATCGTTTCAAAATTAAGATTTCTACATTAAAAGGGTTTTCTGAAACAGAGCGGAACTTAATGGGGCGTAGATAAGAGATGGAAGCGAGTCGGTAGCTGTGTGTTTTTAATTCACCGATTAGAAATGCAGGTTTGAAACAAGGGAAAGCTTCTAAGTCGGTGGCTTGAATTGCAATCTGGATAATATATTTGATCTTCATAGATATCTTAAAAAATAACATCCTGGGAAAGTTTTTTAAAAGTAAA
Organism: Gonocerus acuteangulatus; assembly: GCA_946811695.1. Classification (NCBI taxonomy): domain Eukaryota; kingdom Metazoa; phylum Arthropoda; class Insecta; order Hemiptera; family Coreidae; genus Gonocerus; species Gonocerus acuteangulatus. The sequence continues at coordinate 60,777,286 of OX328131.1, forward strand.
ACCTACTTTCGCTGTTTAAAAATCAAAATATACAACGGTCTTGGTTATCTCAGACATTGACTGCCAAATGCATGATGACACAGTGTAATTCTCTATTCGGAGAGCTTAACTTCCACTTGAAGTGATTTATGCACCTTGAAATTTTGCTATAATGCACCGCTTGGGTAGATCTCAACCCAAGCGTTGCAGTTTAACACTTCAGTTTCACCGGGGTTGCCGGCTCTTGGACTATATCTCTGGCGTTGCATTTGAGCATTCAGAGGACGTACCGGTAACACAGATCTGCTTAAACGCAAACTGGATGCAATTTTTGTTTCCCATGGATTTCTGACGGCTGAAACCGAATAAAAATACCTAACAAATTCCACCACGTCTATTATTTTAGCAAAACTGTTTTGAATACCGAAACCTTTATCAACTTTAATGGCCATAAGGAAACATTATTATTATTATTGGTCATTAGAATAATTGAAGCTGAACATTGCTTTCAGAGAAATGGACACGAATTTAATTTTGTATGGATTCCAAGTCATTGTGGAATACTTCAAAATGAAAAAGTTGACGAGGCAGCAAAAGCTACTACTGCAGGAGTAGCATTTGACCAGGTACCAAGGAATGACGTTGTTTCTTATATTATAACTGAAATAAAATCGTCCTGGATCTCTAAATGGTAAAGTATCAGAGAAACGAAATTAAGAAACATTAAGGCTTACCCTGTACCTTGGGTATAGACTTCACCTACACTGCAAAATAGGAGAGCAGAGGTAGTCCTTGCTCGGCTCAGGATAGGCCACACAACATTGACTCATTCCTATCTGATTTCGAGGAATGAAGCACCAGAGTGTCATATAGAGGGTTCTATATGACATCACCTGTAAAATATATCCATTTTTGTAAAATATATTCACAGGGTTACTGTGTTCCCGAAATCCGCCCCCCCCCCAAAAAAAAAAAATCTCTTCAGAGATATTACTAATCGATAAAAGCCAAATCTATTACTCAACCTAGTTTTGATAGAAAAATCTAATAGGAGCCTTTTAGAGAGCGAGAGTAGCACCCATGAGCTTATCTCCTATGTTTACTCGTGAAAACCAAATTAATTCTTCCATGATAATATCCAGCTGATAATGAGCTCGTGTTATCATTAGTATCTCTTTATTAAAAAAAAAAATGATGGGAGCTATGTGAACATTAAATTTCAGCTCCCTTATCCGGGCCGTAAATGTTGAGGGATATCAAAGATATTTTAATTATGTAAGTAGTGCTAAATAATTTAAATAGAAAATCTATAAAACTGTAAATAAAATAGAAAATATTGTAAGTAAGGCTACATTACAGGCAGAGATGGGAAAAATGTTATTTATAAATAAAAATACGAATTTATTCGTACTTCATATATTTGTAAAAACGAATATAAATAAAGTCGTATTCATAAGTGTGAATACGAATTTATTTTTATTGACACATATTGAATTTAAAAATACAAATAAAATTTTATTCGCAAATTTTCCTGCGAATACAAATAAATTCACAGAAAAAATTGTAAATAATCACAAACAAATGTGAATATTTACAAAAAGTCAAGTGATTACAAAAAAAATCACATTAAAATATACGAATACAAATTTATTCACATTTTAATTTGAGACTAAAAATTTATTCACAATAAAATTCGCAAATAAATTATGAATTTATTCGTATTAAGATGATATTACGAGAGTTATTGAAGGTTTTTTTTTTTTTTTTTTTTTTTTTCTTGATGGGCCACTGCAGCATGGCTGGCGGTTCCGCGGCGGACTAAAAAAATCTAGGCACTAATAACCTAGACGTTAAACGCCTTAAAAAAAACAAAACTAAAAATAAATAAAACTTCAATAACTTTCGTAATATCATCTTAATACGAATAAATTCATAATTTATTTGCGAATTTTATTGTGAATAAATTTTTATTCACAAATTATAATGTGAATACATTTTTATTCACAAATCATAATGTGAATAAATTTGTATTCGTATATTTTAATGTGATTTTTTTTGTAATCACTTGATTTTTTGTAAATATTCACATTTTTTGTGATTATTTACAATTTTTTCTGTGAATATATTTGTATTCGCAGGAAAATTTGCGAATAAATTTTTATTTGTATTTTTAAATTCAATATATGTGAATAAGAATAAATTCGTATTCACACTTATGAATAAATTCGTATTTTTATTTATAAATAAAATTTTGTCCATCTCTGATTACAGGCGGCCATTTGAAAATATGGAGCCTCAAGTGTCAGTAAAATATCACTTTTGATGCATTTAATATCTAATAACACAAAATTTAAATTAGTTAGGGCTCTCTATTTATAGTCTAAAAAAAAAGATAACAATTATTTTGGAAAAAGTAGCAGTAAAAAAAAAATTAAATAATTAGAAGAAAACTAACAAATAATAATAATAATAATAAAAGAAAACTAACAAGCTGTATTTTGGTTAAGTTTTGACATATATACAGTATGTCCCCTATATGCGGTCTACAATTGAAATCTCTTTTTACCGTTAGAGATGTCGCAAAGGAACTAAATTGTAGCTCTCATCGAAATCTGTCGAAAAAAATATTTTTAAATATTAATCGCACGGTCCAAAGTCGGCGTTTCCACTTTAACCCAAATTTTAATGCACTTTTGAAAATACTTAAAAAAAATAAAGAAATACGTGTATTTTTAGTTTAGTATTTAGGAATAAAATGGCGGCCAATGCCGTACCTATTTTCAACGTCACAATTAAACATTGGATGTCTACTACCTTCAAACGATACTTTTTTTTGTATTAAAATATTTGTAGTTTTTTGCACAACTCAATTTTACAATAATTTGAACTTTGACTAACGTCAAAATAAAATCTCATTCGCAACTTTATTTTGTTATGTTTTTAGAATATATAAAAAAAAGATTAGCAATAAGAAACAACTCTGAATAAGTAATAGAATGAAATAGATAATTGAAAATAATAATTGTATAGATTAAGAAAAATTACAGTTTCAAATTTTCTTGCCATTTATTTGGCCGGGGATACTGCATCAATTTGGAAAACCAAAACAAAATATCTCCATCACAATTATTAGATTTTTTTGTTTGGTTTATTAATTAAAGAACTAATCATGAAGAAAAGTTTTTTTTATTTCATATTATTAAGCGCCGAAGCAATTAAAACACCTAACGACACCTCCTAGTCGCGGTTCATCCATATTTTAATTAACGCTCAAATTAACAACCAAATTGTTACAATACAGATTCCATGTTCAATCAAAATTGTCTGATAGCAAGGACAAATTGATAATAGAAACCACTGGTCGTTATAAAAATTTATGTATAGACCTGACACGGAAAGTTTTAAGGAAACAAGAGCAAAGATAAAATTAAAGGGGTACGGTTAAACCGTTATTTGAACGGTTTTTAGGCAGCGTGTGTTTAACCTATCACCATAAAAGTGGTTACACTTTTTTTCTGGATTTATTTTTCCTTGTCATGAACTTAACCTAAACTATTATCAAGCTCGGGTGATTTTTATTTTTTATTTTGATTAATAAAACCAATCTACTGGAGTAATATCCTTTCGGGGTGTGCGTTTAAAATTCTTTCGTTTTAATAGAAACACGGCTAGAAATGGCGCCTGTTTTTACAGCTTTTTGAGCGTGAACTATTTTCCGTTATTTATTTACCCCATCAGAATATTATAGAGCTGTCGTATTTAACCACCGAGAAGTGGGCGATTAATAAAACAAATTGAAATATTAAAAGGTAAAAAAATTTGGTTTACTCGAGGAATACTGATGAGGCACGGTACACAAACAATTAGTTCTGGTCTTATTATGTTATTAGTATTATGGGGGAGAGAGGGGGGGGGGTATGCGCAAGACTGCTCGTATTCGAGGCACGCGCAGGGCCCCCTCGGTGGAATGGCTAAGGAACCACTTTACTCAATCTCTGATTAAGGTGTAGGCCGCTTATTCATCTCCTTAAATTGGAACATGTTACAGTTACTCAGAATGGGTCATTAATTTGGTACAAATAGCTCTAAGCCAATGTTTTGAGTAATTGGGCAATATCGGTGTACATACAAACATCAGATTCCTGCTTAAGAAGAGGCGGGTTCGACTTTCGTCTGAAGCGGGTTGATTTTTGTTTCACATTTGGGCCGATTAAAAAAAAAAAAAAAAAAAAAAAAAAAAAAAAAAAAAAAAAAAAAAATCCTTGCTACACCAGAGATGTTGAGAAAGGCTGGCAACCCATATATAGCCCGGTGCTAATGGTATAGATGTCGATGTACATTTAAAAATGAATAATTATACCATGATTCTCAGACTTATTCAAGAATTTCATAAATTCTGGCTAGAAAAGTCAGGTAACCGGTAGAAAACCTATTCCAAATATTTGTGTTATGTATAAGTTGACAAGGTATCAGTTTATTAATTTGCATTTTTTTCAATATATATTTCTATTTATTATTTAATATTACTGCGTGTCTGCTGTGATGTCCGTAAAACCAATAGCAATAGGATTGTTTGCCGGTTGAAGAACCGGCCGCATGATTTTCGAGATCCATGGTTCTCTAATTTCCATAACATGCTGTATGCAATTGGAGACGATGATGTCTGCTCGTGGGCAAGCTACACTTGGTTATTGCTACAGAAGGAGGATATTCTGGAAAAATGGAGAATTAACCAATTGTGTAAAGATATAGGACGGACATGTAATTCCTCTTACAGCAGCTTCTATCGCCTGATTAGCGTTCTTGGACATGGAGACGATTACATCAAGGCAAGTATGATGATCAACAAGAAAAGGACAACAATCCAGCTAAGACTCTGCTGGAACAAAGAAATGCGGCTCTATATAAATGGCTGCTCGTACTTAATTAATACAGAACTGCAAATTGCAATGTTCCAGGACATGAAAATGGGGCCAATCCCCTTAAAACGTTCGCTAATTATAAAAACAGTATACATTTTTGGCCTCTTATTTATGATTTATTATTGAACATAAATTTTCCACCATCCAGCAATTCCTGCAACTACAAACAGATACTAATTTTAAGATAAATAACTATTGGGTTGGTGTATAAATAATGAGGGTTTTAATATTCATTTTTTTAGGCATGGATTATAAAAAAAAAAAATGTATTAATGTTGTTTTCCCTCAAATATTAGTTTAGTTTGTATTGTCATCACTATGATTAAGGACCTCTGAAATTCGTCATGTAAAAACAAGATTTTCTTCATGATCAAAGTGCGGTTCAAACCGCGCGTAACTTCCATGTTGTTTGGAAAAATGACACAATCCTCGGTGCAGTGGGAGTTACAAAAAAGTCCGACTCGCAGGAACTGCATCATCTTAGCGCAATTCCGTTCTTATCCCTAGTCTCATTTGGAAAGATTAAAATAGAAACAGTTATTATTTTGGTTCGATCTTTCTTGAAAGGTCTTGCTTTAAGATCTTACCTGTATGGATTGGCCAACCCCAGAAGGCCCGCACTAGGCAATTGAATATAGTCAAGAAATCTTGAATCTCTCTCTTGAAAGCTATATTTCTAACAATAAATTGTTTTTCTTATTTTACTTAACCTTTTTTATTGTCAAATACATTGTCATCTATAAGCAATTAAAAAATAACAAGGAATAAAAACAGACAAAAAGAACCGTTCGAATAAACGAAATCAATTACTTTAAAGTTTTATGCACTTATTTCTCCGATTGACATCGCCTAATTAAAACTTTCTTCAGAACCTTTTTTGTAGAGTATTTAGTAAGCTTTCGAATGGTAACCTTCCGCTTGCCAAAATTCTCAACCGTTTTCGAGATATTAAGGAAAGTATACAAAGTTACCAAAACTTTTCATGTCTGTTAATATAATATTTTATTCTAACCCTTCCTTAACACCAAACGTAACCAAAATTTCAACATATTAGTTTTGATGAAATTTGAACATGCAGAAAATGTTTCAACTGAATCCCATGATTCTAAGTACCCAAACCAAAAACGTTATTCAACAACTATTTTTCCAGTTCTCTCTAAAACGGTTAAAGCTATCGCCTTACAAATGGTTTCATTCGTTTCCCTAGGCCAAGAAGCCTATAAAACGAGTACTTGCAAGCATATGAAGCAAGCGAAACGATTTTTTTTGCGCGAATTTCGCTCCAAAAACCATGTTCCGGTGGGGGGAGGGAGGAACCGCGCTAAAATGTCCTTTGGAGATAATGATATCGAAGACAAGAAAGGTTCCTGAAGGTATTATTCTGTTGTTGCTGACGACCTACTGAAGACTTTGACTGAAGTCATAACGAGAGAAGTTGGTGTTGACAACTCAACAGTTGTTGACCATCTGGAACGAATTGGTCATACAAAAACCCGCATTATTTTAGTACCAACCCAATGCCAAATCCAAATATTTTATCTTAATCAGTAATAAATGATTTTACTCCTCAATTAAACATATTTAAGACCGTATTATACTTTTAGCCTCGAAGATTTGACAGGAAAGTGGCGTCCTTCATAAATATCGTACACTAATCACAGGATCGGGTGAAAGCTTGTCTGATGAAACCCGAATTGCCCCGAATATTCGCTCTTTGAGGCGGACACTATTCCGAAACTCGCCAATACCATTTAGCCTACCAAAAAAAGAACTTGTTTTAAATTAGCCCTTAAACTCATATGGATATGATTCTTTTGAGAGAGTTTTCACTTTAATATTCCCCTTAAGCCGTCTGGGGATTTCAACGATCAAAAATAATGACTGGCGTTAGCTGTCAAACAGTTGATGACAGTAATTGACCACGTGGAGTTATGAATTAATAAATAAATACTCTATAAAGACATTTAGCTTCTAATCTAAACACCACTTGGTATCAGCTTTCTCTCAAACAGCCTATTACCCAAATTTAGCAATATTACACCAAGTTATTATGTTTCTTAAAATCTTATCAATATAATAATTTCTTTATTATTGGGTCTTATCAGATGAAACTTAAGTTTTGTAAGTTTACAATTTAATGTATTTTTTTCATGTGGGATTAACTTATTATTATTGCACAAACAATACTGCGTATAAAAAATCCTGCGTATCATTTAATCCTTTTTTTTTAAATCAGTCCTCGTTTTTAACCTGAAGATAAGGCAATATACAGAAAAATGAATTTTAATAAATTATGAGGTCTTTCCATGCTAGGTTGGGAATAAATGTTTGATTCGCTGGGGGTACAATAAGCGAATGAACAATGGAACTGTATGTTCCAAAAATGTCAGTTTTTTTTTTGAATTTGTATAGATTCTTACTACGGCGCTACAACCCGATGTCTAGTCTTGGCCTCCTCCAACAGCTTCCTCCAATTGTCTCTATCTTGTGCTGAAGCCATCCAGTTTCTCACACCCAGGATAGACCTAGCATCCTCTGCCACACGGTCAGACCATCTCAATCTTGGTCTTCCTCTTCTACTAACTACGGCACTACAACCCGATGTCTAGTCTTGGCCTCCTCCAACAGCTTCCTCCAATTGTCTCTATCTTGTGCTGAAGCCATCCAGTTTCTCACACCCAGGATAGACCTAGCATCCTCTGCCACACGGTCAGACCATCTCTATCTTGGTCTTCCTCTTCTTCTAACTACGGCACTACAACCCGATGTCAAGTCTTGGCCTCCTCCAACAGCTTCCTCCAATTGTCTCTATCTTGTGCTGAAGCCATCCAGTTTCTGAAACCCAAGATAGACCTAGCATCCTCTGCCACACGGTCAGACCATCTCAATCTTGGTCTTTCTCTTCTTCTTACTACGGCACTACAACCCGATGTCTAGTCTTGGCCTCCTCCAACAGCTTCTTCCAATTGTCTCTATCTTGTGCTGAAGCCATCCAGTTTCTCACACCCAGGATAGACCTAGCATCCTCTGCCACACGGTCAGACCATCTCAATCTTGGTCTTCCTCTTCTACTAACTACGGCACTACAACCGGATGTCTAGTCTTGGCCTCCTCCAACAGCTTCCTCCAATTGTCTCTATCTTGTGCTGAAGCCATCCAGTTTCTCACACCCAGGATAGACCTAGCATCCTCTGCCACACGGTCAGACCATCTCAATCTTGGTCTTCCTCTTCTACTAACTACGGCACTACAACCGGATGTCTAGTCTTGGCCTCCTCCAACAGCTTCTTCCAATTGTCTCTATCTTGTGCTGAAGCCATCCAGTTTCTCACACCCAGGATAGACCTAGCATCCTCTGCCACACGGTCAGACCATCTCAATCTTGGTCTTCCTCTTCTACTAACTACGGCACTACAACCGGATGTCTAGTCTTGGCCTCCTCCAACAGCTTCCTCCAATTGTCTCTATCTTGTGCTGAAGCCATCCAGTTTCTCACACCCAGGATAGACCTAGCATCCTCTGCCAGACGGTCAGACCATCTCAATCTTGGTCTTCCTCTTCTTCTTACTACGGCACTACAACCCGATGTCTAGTCTTCGCCTCCTCCAACAGCTTCCTCCAATTGTCTCTATCTTGTGCTGAAGCCATCCAGTTTCTGAAACCCAAGATAGACCTAGCATCCTCTGCCACACGGTCAGACCATCTCAATCTTGGTCTTCCTCTTCTTCTAACTACGGCACTACAACCCGATGTCTAGTCTTGGCCTCCTCCAACAGCTTCCTCCAATTGTCTCTATCTTGTGCTGAAGCCATCCAGTTTCTGAAACCCAAGATAGACCTAGCATCCTCTGCCACACGGTCAGACCATCTCTATCTTGGTCTTCCTCTTCTTCTAACTACGGCACTACAACCCGATGTCAAGTCTTGGCCTCCTCCAACAGCTTCCTCCAATTGTCTCTATCTTGTGCTGAAGCCATCCAGTTTCTGAAACCCAAGATAGACCTAGCATCCTCTGCCACACGGTCAGACCATCTCAATCTTGGTCTTTCTCTTCTTCTTACTACGGCACTACAACCCGATGTCTAGTCTTGGCCTCCTCCAACAGCTTCTTCCAATTGTCTCTATCTTGTGCTGAAGCCATCCAGTTTCTCACACCCAGGATAGACCTAGCATCCTCTGCCACACGGTCACACCATCTCAGCCTTGGTCTTCCTCTTCTTATGCTCCCATAGAGAGGTTCAGTGAGGCGTTTCTTCGGAATATCCCCCTCGACCATTCTTGCTACATGTCCAGCCCACCTTAGTCTACTCAATTTCATTAACTGGACTATGTCTGGCTCCCCGAACAGTCCATACAGCTCTTGGTTAGTACGACGCCTCCATTGTCCAGCTACTTGTCTGCCTCCATACAGCCTCCTCAGAATCTTTCTTTCAAACACCATGAGATCTTGCTCACAGGATTGAGAGATTCCAAGACTCAGAGCCATACAGAAGGACTGGCCGAATTAGAGTTTTGTATAAGTGGAGCTTAGTCTTTCTGGATAGGGCATGGCTCGAAAACTGTTTCCGTACGCTGAAATAGCACTGGTTGGCTACTAGTATCCTTCGCTTTATTGCAATATCTATTTATATAGATTTTTTTAAATAAATTATTTATTAATACTAAGCTGACCCTTTAAATGAATCTTCCAATTCAGACTGTCCTTCATGGAAAATTTTCTCCTCCTGTAAGTTTTTTATTTGTAACATGTTCCCTTAAGAGGCACGAAAAGATCGCGAAACATGGCAAAATGAAATTTTTTACTCTATTTAGTGATTTTTTTTTTTTTACTTTCCGCCTATAACGAAAATTCGAAAAATTATTTATCTAATATAACAAATAATACATTTTAATTGAGATATTGTAATCGGCGTTAGCGGCGAGGAGGATAATAAGCCATAAATTATAAAATGTCTTTATTCCCGCCAATTTTTCAAAAGCCCGAGTCCATTTTTTGTGCACCAAACATAATTCCATTTGTTTCCAATAAGTCACAAAAGAAAAATGGTTCTTTATCTCGAATCGCTAATTCCAGGCTCGAAAAATACACACTCAAAAAAACAAATGTTTTTGACATTTTCTCCAACCGAAATACGTGGCGTCGTAAATAATCACAATTCAAGAAATAAAACACAATCCCCCGATCCGTATCAAGAAGATCCGGAAGTCTGTCCAACAGAACCAGTAACTCATCTCTCCCCTATTTGCCAAGTATGTAAACATCCACAATTCTCAAAGTTGAATGAACTCCAAGACACACCTCGAGGTGGGTTTTTTTTTTGGCGACACACGTGGGGATCTTAGAGAAATCGGCGCCAGGCTAACAGGAAGTCAACGACACTAGGATACTTGAGTGAGTTTCTCTGTAATCTAGTTCTTATGTTAGATAAAACTCCTGGACGTTATCACGTAAACATGTATTTGTGTCATTTGGTAGCAATATATTGACCAAAATGCCATCTTTCCTCAACGACTCTCTAACAAAAAACAAACCGCTTATTTCCCTTCAAAGGTAAATCTTTTTATTTCAGACAAGGTTTTTCGTTTAAATGTTACCAAAAATATGTCTTAAGTCGGAAATCCTCATAAGATGCAAGTTATTATTATTATTGGTTTTATGTATCGCATCTTTTGCGAATTGCATTTTTCCAAGTTACAAGTCATAATAGTTATATTGCTCTGAAAAGTTAGGAAAATTGACTTACGCCTCAATGGTTATGTTAATAGAACGTGGGTACCGTGGGGGTGGGACTCAAATCTCACCTGGGTGGGTTGAGTCATTATTTCAACAGAAATAAGTTGATTAATGACTTTAAATACGCAGAAAATACAAGTTCTTCCGAATCACTTGCATTTCATAACTAAACTATGAGTTTTATTGGCACAATCCTTGGACGATACGATTGAATAGGTTCATTGTCGGAAGGCGATATCGCTCGAGATACGGACACGAGCTAGGCACGCGAGGCTTGTCGAGAGCTAGGTCACACATACCTAAACTGTAAACACAAATATCGGCCCCACCCTGTCTCATTCTGTCTTATCTTATTTCAATTATATTGTTCGAGTCAAAAGGATTCATAATTTTGACAGAGAAGAGCTATGTGAATGGGACTTTTTTGTAATACATTTACTATACTAACGCTTCGAAGATCTACTTTTGTTAGTGACGAATGCCAAATCTGTGAAAAACCAATAAAACTAGAATTCTATTCTTGCACTTCAGACGAAGACGGCTATAGATGTAACCGTTAAAAGTGTTTAATCCGATTTCTCAATTAAAAAAATGTATAAATAGTGTACATGCAAGCCTATTTACGCAATAAACTATTAAGAGCCATGATTTTTAAGCAATTTCGCCAAAACAAAAACAGGAAGCAGATACTGCCGAGTAACGAACTTGCCCTTTCTTATGGACAAAGAATTTCAGTGCCAAATTTTATCAACGTTGGAACATGCAAGTTTAAGAGAACTTATCAGACCTTGCAGCCTATAGCGAGCAAATAGCTTCGCTTTGATCCTAAGTTACTCCAACTTTTATGCGGTGCTCGAGCTACGTAAAATTTATTTGGCCACTATTTCGAAAAATTTAAATTGTCAATTTTTTCAATCCCTTCATGGAATAAGGGCGATTTTAAGTTCAGGAATCCAAGAAATGAAATGCCTTTAACAGATTCAAAGCTTAGAACTTCTCCTAAGCCACAATGAGTTATGCTCTGCGCGACAAATCTCCCCTTAATGTCACGCGCATTTCATCTTTTGACGCAACAAAAATGGCCTTCCATCGCGCATTGTTCATTTCAATTGGTATTTATAGAATGTAACACCTGCCGTCACCTTTGGCAGGACCCCATGATTCCTGCATCTGCTCCAAGCTTGCGGCCAAAAAGGTGTCCTTCCCCGCCGGCACACGCGTGAATGTGGCATCGATTCTAAGTGTTACTTCGATTGGATCGAAACGCCTCAATATTCTAATCAAAGCAGACGACGAGAGTACGTACAGACTACCTAATCGGCGTGGAAGGTGCTGGTTTTAGGAAACCCCGTGGAGGAACGTCAACAGAATCGCAGAGCAGACTTCCGACAGGTGGTTGCCAGAATGTAAACAAGCAGGATTTAATTGGTCCTATGTCCGTGGTAAAGAATTTACATTTACACGACGACTTTCACGCTTTATAAGGGAAACTAAATCTCCGTTAAATATATATATATTTTTTTTTTTAAATTTACCTCATTACTTTAAAGTCCCGAACGCAAGAGTGCATTGACATCAAAATATCTCATTCCTTGTTTCGAGAAAAAGCAAAAAAAAAAAAAGCCCCAACTCCGATACTGTGTAGCGCAAAATGAAAATATTCCGTTGCAAAAGCAACCAACAAAAAACTCCTGCAGGAGATAGATCTGTGTGACCAAGACTGCAATAAGCATAAAAACCTTTTTTCTGAGATGGTGGCGAGTTTGGCTTAGTGATTAGTTCGAAACTCCTGTGCGCACTAAACATTTTATCCTCAAGTCATTAAACGGAGAACAATTCGGGCATTTGGAGCATAGTACTGGTCGGACTATGTCTCCCAGATGTGTATATTTGATGCCTCTACAGTCTACTCATGGGCCTTCATAGGTTGTTACGAGGCTTATGTTTTAGCAAGGGACATGCTTTAGCCTGCTAACTACCCGAAAACGTCACGAAGGAGTGGAACGAAAATGCAACACAAATGAAGCGCACTTACCTCTGATCCACTTGTGGTCTGGCTGTTCAACTGATGGGAGTTTGGTCAGCTCATGGGACTTCATAGGTTGTTACGAGGCTTATGTTTTAGCAAGGGACATGCTTTAGCCTGCTAACTGCCCGAAAACGTCACGAATGAGTGGAACGAAAATGCAACACAAATGAAGCGCACTTACCTCTGGTCCACTTGTGGTCTGGCTGTTCAACTGATGGGAGTTTGGTCAGCTGATGAGAGATATTGCAGTTGATGGGAGTTATTTCAGCTGATCGGTAGTATTTAAGATGTTGGGAGATTAGTCAGCTGCTGGCAGTTATTTCAGCAGATGGAGTGTGTTTCAGCTGATGGGAGTTATTTCAGCAGATGGAGCATCTTTCAGCTGATGGGAGTTATTTCAGCTAATGGGTGGTTGGTAAGCTGATCGATCCCTTTTCAGCTGATGGGAGTCTGGTCAGCTGTGACGGGAGTTTTTCAGATGATTGAGCGTTTTTCAGCTGATGGAATGATTGACGGCTGATTGGAGATATTTAGATGATGTAAGGTATCTTAGTCGCCGATGACTTATGCTCTCATTATTCAACGAGTAAATTGTGAGAAGCAAACTCTGCTCGTTCTTATAATGGGCCTACAGTGCACAGGATGTAAAAAGATACATCAAAAATAAAATAATAGAAATATGGCAGCACTTTCGCCACAAAGATGTACGAGCAAGATTATTAGGGAAGAATGAAATAAAAAATTTGGAAAATAGCTCTAAGCAACTTTGGGAGAAAGGAAGTAGTTTTGGCCAGATGGAGTATAGGTCACTCTGCTCTAACACAAACCTTTCTCGTAAAATCTCTACACCCACCGTGAGACATGCGAGCAACTCCTCATATACCACCCACCTTAGAGGAAGCACTGTAAGACGAAGAAACGACCGTTCAAAATCTTTTAACCTATCTCAAGGAATACAGAATATATATGAAAAACTTTCACCAATCTGCACTGTCAATGAGGGTAGACGTAGAATAATCAAAATAAATAAATGAATAAATTGTACGTCTAGAGATAACAAAAGGAGAAAATATAGTAAAATAAGAAAGGAGAGATTCCTCCTAAGTTAACGTCAAAACCGAACAATGAAAAATGTCGAAAGATGCGTCAATATAACCAAGTTTTCACAAAAAGCGCGAATTTATTCACTGAAATAGCATGATGCCATCGAAATGTTCAAAATTTGATATTGAAAAAAATTAATTAAAGCAGATCTCATGAGGAAAATCGTTCATGCCTTGTTAGCATGATTTGCTAAAGCTTATTTATTTTCAATCAGAGATCCCAATCATCAATTACTTTAACAAATTATACGCCAGTACTAAGTACTTAAAAATCTTTTCATTTTTGAATGCCGTTCCCTTAATTACTGGGTATTCAAATGAGGCTCCTGAAATCCTACTGACATTTAGTAAGTCTCGGAAGGTATAATGACAGGAGAGAGAGAGAGAGAGAGAGAGAGAGAGAGAGAGAGAGAGAGAGATCCTTTAAAACACGATGATGGAGTAATACAGGGGATTTTTGTATGCAGCTGCATTCTTGCAGGAAAAGGAAAAGTGCATCTCCTTGAGTTTTACTAATGGCCGATATTCACCACCTGCCTTAATAAAGTGGACAAAAAGTGCATTTTAGATTTTATATAGATCTTTTTTTTTTTATTTCTCCGTAGAATATAATTACTCCAAAGATAATTTACTCAGCCATTACACTTTCGAACGAGATTCTTCAAGTCCCCACCATTATTTGCTTTATTTGGTCATGAGGCAATTAAATCCCAAGGACATCAGATCATTTATAAGTTAAGTCCTCGTTTTGGGGATTAAGGTTATTGGCGATAAATAGAACTTGCGACATATATCCAACATGCTTTTCAAATGATCCTAATAATTGTGTTAATTCCTTATCTGTAAGGATATCAGAATAACCAATGATTTTTAGCGCGTTTCCCCCGCAATAGGAAGGAAACTTGGTAATGAAATTGACTTCATGACGTAATCCGGATAAGAATATTTCAAGTTTTAGAACCCACAGATGGGGGCGAGGTTAGCTCAGTGGTAGAGCACTGGACTAATAAGTTGGAGGACCTGACTTCAAATCCCGAGCAAGCAATAAAGATTTTTTTTTTATTGTGCCTTCCTTCATGGGTAGAATTCGGCCTCCCTGACCGTCCCTAGGCCAACCCAGCCTTTAATTAATTTAATAATGGGTAACTTGGTGCTAATGAGTCTTGCAGTCGATGCAGCCAAGGGGAAAATCAGGCGGCCGGAGCATGGTACTGACTACACTATCTCCCTAGTGTGCCGTATGGTCATGAATCAGATACCTCTATAGTATCTGCCCCTCAGGGCCCTCGAGGCCTGTCACGGGACTGATTTTTTTTTTTTTTTTTTTTTTTTTTTTTTTTTTTTTTTTTTTTTTTTTTTTTTTACCCACAGACGCAAGAAAATGAAGGTAGTTCAAATTACATCTGTTCGCTAGCTACGTGGCTTAATAAAGTAAATTTGATACGAAAATACTTTGTGAGCTTTGAATCCGTAGGAATATGGTTTTTGGGCCAATATCGCTCGAAATAAATCGTAAAGCTTCCGAATTTGACCCTGGAACGCTTCCCCCTTTTGTTTTCTAAGACATTCTTGACCCCAAATGTATCCAAAATTTAATAATCTTAGGTACGATGAATTACAAATATGAAAAACAATTTAGCCTTCTAGCGCGCTAACTGACAAAGTTATTTATACATACTTATATAACCTTTCAGTTCGATCAATATTACAGGTTGCGCTAAATTCTGAGGGAATTATCTCGACGGTCTCGCCAATTTCGGGGACTTTAACCTCAATAAAAACTGATTATTTCTCGTTTAGGACCAGGGAAGGTTTTGAGAGGTCAGGCAAGCGAGTTATTGTTTAATATTTAGCCATAGCTAAGGCTGAAAATAATTTATTCTGTTCAAATAGATGGTTTAGTTGGAGGGAAAAGGGCGTGGCCTATATTCCCCGTGCAAGAAATTGGCGGCAAAATATCTCTCTGTTATAACCTTATCACTAGGAGGTTTTAAACGTTTTTAGTCGTAGCTTTAGCTAAGTTTTAATAAATATTAGACACTATTTCCTTTGTCTGAACTCTAAAAGCTTTCCCTAGTCTTAAACGTGACATAATCAGTTTTCATAACGTTTCACCGTCGGGAATATTTCCCTCAAAATTTCGCGCTTGCGGAATTGAACTTTTTCGTCTATACGAACAGGCTATAACTTGAAACACGGTATATTCTTGACTAATGGGATCAGAAACGTGCACATTTCTGATCGGTACCTCATTAGGGGTGTCCTTCCAGCATATAAAGGAAGAAACGCGAAAACAGTCTTACTTGTTTTTGTAACTTTTTTGCTTACTTGTTTAACGGCGTATTAACATTAGGGCTATTAACGCCGGGCTGACTACAGGTTGCCACCCTTTTCTATAATGCCAAAAGCAGCACGTGGTCGATCACCCATTCAGGTACTGGCCAAGTCCGACGTTGCTTAACTTCGGTTATCTTCGGGAACCGGTGCATTCAACTATGGCCGTTGGCAGGCTTACTTGTTGTACTAATCTTTGAATGAACTCTTTATGAATGAAATCTAAGAGTGCCTACAGAACGGAGAAATGGCGTGTTGTATAGAAGGTGCGTGGGTTTATAATCAGCGTTGTATTATAGCCATCAGGTTGTATGTTCGCCGCGGGGTTCTGCAGCATCAGAAGAACACATTAAATTGCTAATCTGCTCCCGCGGGTATCTCAACGTCCGTTTAAAACTACCTGCTAACCAGATATTTCTATTTAATTTTAACACTTCGTCTTATACCTCCATTATATCCAATCCGAAGCCTCGCCAAAACAAATTCTCGGCTTCAAATGAGTTCATAGTAGAATATGAAAGGCTCATAGTCAAATAAATAAATTATAAGATCCAATAACTACTTGGCAGATTTCATTTTATGTTGCACGACGCGTCGTGCATTGCACGAGACATCGCGACGTCTTTAGTAATTTGCGTTATTTACATTACCCGGGGTCTCCCGTGGTCTAGTGGCTAGCGCGCTAGATTCATAAGCGGGAGATGGTGGGTTCGATCCCCACCGGCGCCAGATATTTTCTCATCTCAGGGCTCGCTGAGAAAATTCCTGGCTGCATCCTGGATCTCGGCGCCTAATGGCCAAGAATTATGTCGATGCGCCGTAAAAGAAAAAAAAAAAAAATTACATTACCTAATTGAGAACAATGCAAAATATAATACTTTGTGAGTTGTCTAGACAATCAAAGCGAATTAAAATATATATAATAAAATGTTTTCTGTAATTTATTATTTCGTGAATTATTATCGTCAAAAATATACTTATAGGTACATATACATGCCCTGAGGGGCAGATACTCTAGTCGTATCTGATTCTTAACCGTACTAATCAACTAGGAATATAATCAGGTCAGTACAACGCTGCGGCCGCCTAATTTTCGCCTTCGCGGGTATCACTAAGTTATTTAAAGACTATGTGGGATTAGGTACGGTTTGGTACTCCGAATCCAACCCTCAAAAGAGGACAATGGACGATAAAATCTAAGGTGCTTGCCCGAGTTTTGAGGTATATATGTATCTATACAAATCCCTTCAAAAGTTTAATCTGTTTCTTGAAATTGTGAAATGTTGTCTATTTGGTTAAAATGACAATATTTTTCATTGCCCTCTTCCGAAGTGCAGCATGAAGAATGGAAGTAAAGCGGGAATCTATACATACTTACTTATATATATATATATATATATATATATATATATATATATATATATATATATATATATATATATATATATAACTGCATTTCATAAGCAAGTTTCTCAGGCAATAGGAAGAGCCGAAATAGGCTATTTTCTTACGGGCTATTAACAACTGCACTATTAGTACGTGGCTGTATATAGGTTGCCACCCTTTAATGATACTAACGGCACGCGGTTTTTCTCTGGCGGTCACCCATTCTAGTACTGGCGCCCGACGTTGCTTATATCGATGATCAATGGGTACCGGTGTCTACAACTTGGCTAACTCGCTAATGGTAAGACAAAAAAACAAACAATTCTATTTTTGGACCAATACAAAACGTATTATAAATTTTTTTAAGGTGAAAATTTAAAGGTTAAGAATGTCTTGATAAAGTCTCTGTTTTATTCGCGACGTTTTTCTTTGTCCTAGTTGATAAAACACTGAACTGCTGGAGGCTGGTAGAGTCTGGTGATATTTTCGCAGTAGTTTTTCTATGTGAGTGAAAAATGTATAACCTCCAATTCTCTATGGATCTGGCTATTTTTTTTTTTTTTTTTTTTTTTTTTTTTTTTTTTTTTTTTTTTTTTTTTTTTTTTTTTTTTACGGCGCATCTACATCTAGGTCATTAGTGCCAACATCCAGGGTGCAGCAAGGAATTTTACCAGCGAGCCGTGGGATGATAAAATTCCTGCCGGAGGTTGGGAATCGAACCCACCATCTCCCGCTTATGAATCCAAGGCGCTAGCCATTACACCACGGGAGACACCGGTTCTGGCTGTTCCTAACAAACCAAGGAGTATTGGACACATTTCGGAGTAACTAGTGTTGATTAGTTTGTTGACGTTTTATGTGTGTGTTACTGACACCAAACCAGACAGTGCATGCGTTAGTATGGGTAGTATTGTAGATTTGTGTATTTAAGGGGAGTTTTTCTATTAATTAATGGATAAATTTGTAAAAGTTGTGTGTGAGATTCTTGTAGTTTTTGTGAATATTATCTAGCCAAGTTAGTCTTATGTCTAGATGTGCTCCGAGATAGCGTATTTTCTGGTCTTGAATGGCAAGGCAAAAATCATTATTTATGTTAATTTGGACAAAATAAAATAATATAGCAAATCACATTTTTTTTCTAGTTGGATTGAAATACATTTATTAGGAAATAAAGGAGAGGACAGGCCACAATTTACACAAGAATGCCAAGTCTCGTAGGGAATTAAAATAACCACTATAATTAATTCATTTTATTTCAACAATTTATAAGCAGCATGCATTATTCTTTTTCATTGTAGAAGTCAAAGAACGCTATTGTTATTTCAGAAGAAAAAGCATCGAAACCCTTAAGTGCCATTCATTGATTTTCACGCCCCGACAGAGAGCTCTTTCATTTACACTCGATGTAGTAATGGGAGCATTGGGGCATGCGCACTGGCACCCCATTATGTAGTTGTGTTCCTTGAGGAATAGATGGGGAAAGAGAGGGAAAGGGTGAGAGATGAGAGAGTGAGAGTGGGTGGGGGGAGGAAGAGAGAGAGCGAGAACTCGAATAGGTGGTGTAAGCTAGGCAGAGAGTGTGAGAGAGAGAGAGGGTGAGCAAGTAAGGAAGAGAAAGAGCGTGAGAGAGAAAGAGATGTGGAGAGAGAGAGAGTAGTGTGTTGGATTGTAATGTAAAGAGAGAGAAAGAGAGAGAGTGAGTATGTAGTATTGTATTGTGAATGAGAGAGAACCTACTATAGTAGTTTGAAGGAGTGGTTGAATCAAAGAAACCGTCCATTCAAGAGTTGGTTCCATTGAGATTTCTCTCCTGGATTTATTGAATAGAAGAGGTCGCGTGCTGTGCTTTATTTCGTCTTCTATAGTATTTTTCAGAGGCGAAAAAACCGTTGCTCCTTCGTGTAGGCTTTGCTTAGCTTTATGGTGGACTTGGTAGAACGCTTCGGGTTTTCTGGGGGATTATACTTTGGTTGGTATGATTTCAAGGGTTCATTTAGACATATACCTAGCTATAAGTTCTGTATTATCTTCTAAGTTCTAAGTAAGTATTGAAATTCGAAGTCTTTTCTTTACTACATATTGATGGTCATAGGGAATAGTGATGGGTTGCTATTAGCAGATCTGTTATTTTATAGCAGTTAATCGCCATTAGCGTTAGTAGGTAACTGTTATCGACTTGAAATAACGGATACTGTCTTTAGCAGTTTTCGAGCCGCTATCAAAACTCTGCAAATGAGATCGTAGCAGATATCAGTTAGCATTTACCTCTGTTGATTCTTTTTCTCTTAGCAGGCAACAACCTTGTCCTCCGAGCTGCTAACATGCTAATTTAATATCTACTGTCGTCTTTGGCTAAAGCGCAAAGAATAAGGAACTCTGGGGTCTCCCGTGGTCTAGTGACTAGCGCGCTGGATTCATAAGCGGGAGATGGTGGGTTCGATCCCCACCGGCGCCAGGAATTTTCTCATCTCAGGGTTCGCTGAGAAAATTCCTGGTTGCACCCTGGATGTCGGCGCTAATAGCCACGATTTGTTGATGCGCCGTAAAAAAAAAAAATAAAAAATAAAAAAAAAAAATAAAAAAAAATAAAATAAAAAAAAAAAAAAAAAAAAAATAAGGAACTCTCACAACATAACTGTTTAATGTTAGGAATAACACAATTAATAAACCACAAATACTCGCAATTCAATATGATAATTATTATGTAAATAAAATAAACATTTGAAATGAATACAGAACTTAAATTTTCAATTTGAGAGAATGAGACTTTGGGGTGCCAGGGTCGGATTGTTCATAAGGCTTGACCATGACATTTTGTTTTTTCATATATATATAATATATATATTATTTATTCTTATAGATTATCAGAAATATCCAAATTCTTTTTTATCCTAGGAGGCATGGGGTCATTAAAGCAGTCTTCCCTTTTTTATACTACTTTTTTTAGTGGGACCGACATGTTTCGTGCGTCTTTTCTTCGCACCTCTTCAGGGGCACTTCTACAACAAAATATCATTTTTTGGAACATCCACAGAAACCTTTTTTCTATTATATTAAAACTATCAATGTTCCACAAAATGCATTAAAAAAAATATCTTGCTCCATTAAATATTACCCCTACCCTTAAATATTGCAATAATTATAGCTAAATTACATATTTTTTATAAAAGGTGTTGAGTCCTACCTTGCAGGGAAGTCTTCTCGCTACCCAGTACTCCCTCTGGAGTCCGGCTTAATACTAAGCCTGTAAGTGGATTGCCAAAATGGCCCTGTCGTTATCTGTCCTTAGTTGTTGTCCTAGTTAAGTCTACTCGTCAAATATTTTTTTTTAAATTTTTGGGTATTAATCTATTATTCCATAGAAATTAATGAAAAAATGTTTAATATTAGGTTGCACCAATAATCTTTGTTTTTTGTTTGATAAATAAATAAAAATTTGTCTTGAAAATAAAAAAATATTAAATTAACAAATAAAATAAAACAATTTGACATAGTGATATTTGAATTATTATAGCTTTATTATAAAAAGACTACATAACTGGAAACGAAATCCAAACAAAAAGTTATAATTTTATGATCCAGTTTTTTTGCTCCAATAAACCCATTAAACAACAAAAACAGTACAACAATATTTAAATGAGACAATGCAGACAATATTTTATTAATTATATAAACCAAATGAAGGAATCTCTTTCAAAGTGGCGTTAACCCAGAAGCTGGAACCGATCCAAAGGTATTTACCTCCATTTTGTTTTCTTCTCGGATCGAATTAAATTCAATAAAGACATCTCAATTCTTTTCTTCAAGACCAATAATAAATCAGGCGTTTTTTTCGGAGCAGACAATCAAGTTCTTTTTAAAAACTTCACCGATAAAAATAAAAAAAAAAAGCAAAACAAACAAACGACATAAAACCTTAAAGCAATGCGAATAAAATACAAATTGAACCAGAGTCAGTTGTGGAGCCTCTTGCGGCGGTTGGTATTTGTGGTTATGGCGCCCGGGGGAGAAAAAAACTGTTGTGTGCGGTCGAATGCAAGCACATAAACCACTCTACCCCATTTCGCAGGAAGCACTTTAAAAAGGAAATTAACTTCTGTTTGTAATAAATGATTTCACAGAGATTCATAAATATATATGTGTTTATTTAATTATTTCCTGTTTTGCTTTCGTAGAGTTAACATTTCAATTACTTTCTATGGTTCAGCAATATATAGCGCATTACCTTCAGTCACGCAAAGTACATTGCCGTTTTATAAGGAACGTTTCGACTCGGTTAAAACCAAAAAAAAGGCAATGTAATATTGTACGTTAATGGGCATTTATGACAACATGATTTGCGTATTTATGTCTCAATTAAGATGATATTTACAATTATTATTATTTTATTAATGAGCCAGAAGCGAAAACATATCAATTCACGTACTTGCTATTGATACGCATGTTTCTTATCATAATGATGTCACATCAGGAGCATATTAAGAGATATTAAAATCTAACAAAATACACCAGTTACCAGACTGACAATAAGTTTTCTCAACTAAGGTAAACTGTAACAATTTTAAGAATTATTAATTTATTTAGTTCAATGTATTAAAGTGTTATTAACGATGATATACTTTTTTTATATCATTTACTATGTGGCACATGTCCGTAAGTAGAGTGTTAATACGCATTTAACCTCACCTAAACGCATCCACACGCGCTCCCGATGTTAGATGACTAGGGCGTTAAGAAAGGCTTAGGGTGCGTTTACATCTGACACTTCTCACAGGAAATATATGTCAGGTGTCGGATAGATATTCTTGCCAGAAATAGCTAGACATTTATGTCATGGACATGTATAGGACAGTTCTGAATTTGTTCTAATTTGCGATAAATTCACCAAAAGCTCAAATAATCAGTGTTTACATCTGTTGGTATAGAAGTGTCGACAATACAGCTAGTAGCCAAGATATTTATCTCTGAAATTAAATTCTTCTCGTAAAAATCTGTATAGAAGTGTCGACACTTATAGTTCGTGATAGAAATATATATCTCAGACATAAATTGCTCATGGTTTACACTAGTCGCAATTTCTGTCTGATAGAAATTTCCTGCAATAACTAGCAAGTGTAAACCCACACATAGGAAAACTATGACCTCTAAAGAACCTGATAAAAAAGCCAAAAAAACTTTGCACATATTCTGATGAGTGATCTTTGTTTTTCGTGCTTAAATGATAGACACTCTTCAATGTCCTGGTTATTATTTCATATTCTTTAAACATTTGAATTGTATTATATTGCACAGAAAGTAATGATTTAATTAGAAGAAAAAAATTCTTCACGAAATCTAAAGGCCCAAACGAATTACAATGAGAGAATTATGTAGTTGTAAGCTGTTTTGGCGGCGTCTTCAAAGGATATCTTATCAATAGCAAAACCTTTCCTTATCAGCACTCAGTGGGGTTAAGACGTCAATATTTACGGTTCCTTTACCTTCGAGGTTTCCGATACAGTGACCGGAAATAGGTCATATATTTCTACCAAAAAATCTGAAACGTCTGGAAGAAAATTTACAAACTTCTGCATAAAAGTGTTGCTCCAAGGAGAATTTTAGAGAAGACGTTTTTGGCAGTATATATATATATATATATATATATATATATATATATATATATATATATACACAAATTTGAAATACCTTCAAATTTTCAATTCGGCATTTCTGTATTGCACATATGAGGTCAACCTCATATGCAGGTTTTCTCCCTATGGAGAGAGGGAAGACACACGGCCTTTATGATAAATGTAGTATTTAAGAACTATCATAGCCGGAAATCAAAAATCTCCACGGTCTCTAAATAAATGTAAACTTCTCAGCTTAATTAATTGCTGAAATGTTATGAGTAGAAAATAGTCATGGTCAAACCTAGTGCAAAGTACCTAAATATCGTATGCTTCATCCAGATTTTGTCCTTCCCTGCAGCTCGTTAGTATGTGTTTCGCTATTTATGGACAACTTGGTTTATATTTTTTTTTTTTGTGTTTAATGGCGTATCAACACTTGGGCTATCTATAGGTAGAGAACATTAGAAGCCATAAAAGATTGAATTTGGACGAGCAAAGCTTTAAACTTAGTGTACGCGCTGGGGATTGAAGAATTAATCCTCGGCACGTGGTTTGAGGGATGGATTCAGAGTATGAGAAAAGACGTTTAAACTTACCATTACGTTGCCAGCTGCTGAAGAAACAGGGCCCTGTTCGCAGCTCCTGGAAAGTAAAATAGAAGAAAGGCTGGAACGTAGTGGGAATTGAGGGGGCAGTCCCGAGCTAAAAGAATGCTGGAAACGAACTGCCCTCCCTTATTAGGGAGGTAGGGGTACGACGTACTTTGTACCTAAGGGTGCGTTTACACTTGATATTTCTGGCAGGAAATATATGTCTCGATATATGTCGCGATATAAGTGTCGGATAGGTATTCTCTTGCAAGTTTACATACGGACAGAAATAGCTAGACATTTATGTCATGGATATGTATAGGACGGTTCTCGCTTTGCAATAAATGTCCGGCCTGTTTACACTCAGACATATATGTCCTGTCTAGTCCATTCTGCTTGGTATAGAAGTTTCGGCAATATAGCTACAGATACATTTTTACACAATTATTCCAACTACAAACAAAGAACAGACATATCACTATGTTTTGGTTACCTGGACATGAAGGGATTTCACAGAGCACTACAGTAGACTTACTAGCGAAAACTGCAACTCAAAGTCCTACACCTGACCTGAACAAAATGACAGCAACTGACCTATGCAAACTAGCTGAAAATAAGACAGTAAACGACTGGCAGACAGAATGGACTAACTCTCAAAGCAAACTACGGGAAATAAAAAATACAATAATACCCTGGTCAAGAGAAAACCTAACAAGACGAGACCAAGTTATTATTACAAGACTTCGCTTAGGACACAGTTTACTAACGCACTCCTATCTAATGGAACGACAAGACAGACCTGTATGCGCATGTTGTAACGAGACATTAACAGTTAAACACATACTTACTGACTGCAGATTACGAGACTACCTAACAATTCCTCATGACTTACACGACTTACTTGCCGAAAATAGTCCACATATTAACAACATACTAACTCACTTAAAGACAATTAACCTATATTCAAAAATCTAGCCTTATCTCCAATTTACCTCCTAAAGTTAATTTAAAATAATGAATGAAATAGCCTTTATAAAATCATTTACATTTTTAAGAAATTAAGTTAATTAACCTACATTTAAATATAAAGCCCTATCTCCAATATAATCTTACCTCTTCTACCCTCCCCCCCCCCCACTTTTTTTTTTTTTTTTTTTTTTTTTTTTTTTTTTTTTTTTTTTTTTTTTTTCCCCCCTCTTCACACTTTATTTAATATCTATCATATTACCGTATTGTTATTGTGAAATATATTATATAAAACATGTTATTGTTATTATTAATTAGCTCACTAATGTACTAGCTATGCTCATAAAATGTACTGACTTGTTATATATACAATGTGCAAAAAGTATTTTGTAATATCTTGATGTATGTTAAAGAGCAAGTCGCCAAAAGTTGCGAAACTCTTAATAAATAAATATCAAATATCATTATTACAGAGAACATGTTTTGATTGGATTCGTACTTAATCTAGCCTAATCTTGCAAATTATGTACAATTCTATACTTTTAAATTTGACGCGTGCAAGGCATGTACTATTTTCTTATCTTTAAGCACTTAATTATTGCTCACGCTTGGAGATTACTTTTTAGCCCTTCACTATCGATCAAACAACTGTTTAGAAGCTTATTAATAAACTAGACTTATTTGTTGCGAAAAATATGGACTCTGACCTCTTAGCTTGTCAACAGGGAGCGTACTGTTTTTATTTTTGTCTTTTGCTGTCCTAAATCGGTCATTTGCCCCTCTGTGAGACGTTGCGTAACTTCGGTGATTCACAGGAACTGGTGCATTGCAACGTTGCTTTGGCCGTGGGCACCACTTGTTTAGTGTAAATTAGGCGGATTGACCAATACGTAAATCTGGAAGGTCTACTTCAACTTTTAAAGAGCAAAATAATTATGTATTTAATATTTCTTTCTAATATTTTATATTTCATTTATTACACCCCTTGAAGGCTGGTATCCACCAAAATGCGGCAGTGCATTTCTCTAAGCCGAATGCAACATTTACTGCGATTCGTGCTTGCAATAAAACTGCACACAGATTGCATCTTGCGTCCAATTAAAACGGTAGGAAAAGTCTCGTCGGTGTCCGTCCTTACAAAAGAATCCTGGTTTACGCGTTCATTAATGGGTTATTTCGGAATGGTTTATTGCTGGACCTTCGAAGAGAAGTGTTTATTAAAAGCGTGTAGAATTAGCGGGTAGGGAAATGATAAATCTTCATGACGCATACAGTAAATTTTTTTTATTACAACCCCCCCCCCCCCACCTAAAAACGGATAAGAATTAAATAAAAAATATTGCTGAGGTCATATTTCGCAAATGCATATAAAACGAATTTGAAAGTCCTATATTACCGTATAAAAGTCCAAATCACAGGAACTGCGTCATCTAAGCGTGTTTCCGTTTTCATCCCTAGTTTTTTTTTTTTAATTTTGAAAGCTTAGAATAGAAACGGTTAATTTTTTGTCATAATTTCTAATAAAAAATATAAGAAACCGTTGTAAAACCGTAAAAAATGTAAAATGAAATCCCAAAGCGAAAAAAGATCTACAAAGGACCACAACAGGAAACTAACATTAACCAAGGTGGACATTTTTGCATTTAAGCACCGATTTCTCAGAAAGGGGTCGCTCTATCAAAAATTTCATAAGAACCGTATTTGTAAGAAATTTTAAAAGCTTTAGAATTATGGCTGGCCACTTTGACGATTTCCCGACTTTTTTTCGAGATATTTAAGAAAATATACGAAAATCCTCAACTGTATATTTCTGTTAATAAAGTATTTTTTTCTCAGCTCCAAACTTAACCAAAATTTAAATATATTTGTATGATTGAACGTAAAACATCTACAAAAAGTTTCAACTTAACCCATCCTTCCGATTTCTCAAAATGAGACACCTCTATCAAAAATTTCATATCTGTAGGAAATAATAATAAGAAGCTTTCGAATAGATGCTTTACATTTACAACGAATTCCTAACTGGTTTCAAAATACATAACAATATATACAGAAATCCGAAGAAAAATCTTAGTATTCTCGACAACGGCCTTGTAAACGGTTCAATTCGATTCCTAAGGTCCAAAAACGTATAAAACATCTTAAGTAAAGCGAAATCGTAAGCGCGAATTTCGCCCTTAAAAATCTGTTCCGATGGACGGATTATGCTTGTTTACAAACTTGACCTTTTAAATCACACACATTATTTTTGAACAAAAATTCAATAAAATCGGTCTACACATGAATATAAGTTACGAAAAAGCGACAAATCAACCATTATTGGTCCAATTTGCCCATGGAGGATATCAACTGAACACTAAAGAAGATTACATCTTGGTACATCTCTTTCAGTTTTTGCCCTGATCTCTATCAACGATCCATAAACAGAAGATACGCGAGTGCAGTACGACTTCTATATTCTGTGGGGCGGGACCCCACACTTTCAAGGCGAGAAAATTGGGGATTTGAGTGCTCGACAATTACTAAGCTCGAAAAAATTAAGCGTAATGCAGCACCTCTGTGTCGGACACTAATTGTTTCTTCCAGGATTAGGGGGTTCTTTGCTGAATTTGAGCAAACCTAAGCATTTTAATACTGACATAATGAGTTCAGGTGTTGTTCCGCCTCCTGATAAGGTAAGCGAATATGATGGGTACTGCATTCTTAAATGCAGTTCTCAGTGCATTATAGTCCGAGAGCAAGTAACCGCACGTTTCATGAAGTGTTTTATGCACCTTGACATTTTGCTATAATGTACCTCTTGGGTAGATAAGAAGGTATGTTTTTGTTGGCTACACTTACCGTGGAACGCCAGCTACTGCGCATTGGGAAAAGTTGCAAAAGAAATATTTCCAAAAAATAGACTTTTATTCAGAAGCCAACTATCTTTAATGTAAAATTAAGACAATTTTACAATGAATAATTAATAAGGCATCCACTTTTAAGGGGTATAACAAGTAAAAAAAATAAATAAATAATCGTTTTTATACTAATATTAAATGAGAGTTTTATTCACGCTGCCATTTAAACCGGATTTGTACCAGATAATGTGAGCAAGAACCAATGAGGGCGCAGGGAACAACCACAACTGCGCGGTGCTCTGATTCACCCTTGCAGTTTCACGCAGTTTACTGCAGTCTATCATAGGCAACATTTATTTTCATGTTTCCTGATAATTAAACCCCACATAAGTGTCTGCCCTTTTGTTATAATTATCAAATATGTTTATTGAAGAACAGCGTGAATAAAGCACTTCATTTAATATTAAAAATAAAAATTAGGTACTTTGATTTTTTTTTTCATTTTAACCCCCTTAAAAGTGTCTGCCTTATTTATTATTCATTGTAAAACTGCCTTAATTTGCAATTAGTTTACATCAATGATAGTAGGCTTCTGAATAAAACACTATTTTTGGGCAATATTGTTCTGCACCTTTCCCCTATGCGCAGTACCTGGTATTTCAAGGTATGTCTAGGAAACACATACTTACCGTCTTATCTACCGGTACGCTATAGCAAAATTTCAAGGTGTATAAAACACTTCATGAAAATTGCCTTACCAGCTCTCCGACTATTACGACTTTTGCAGATTATCTCCGACAACCACTGCATCAAACGTCCCCTTTGTCTAAAGCACCCCTCAAATCCTTCCACGAACGCACAATGTCACAGTCAACCCTCCGCATAATTAGACCACTTGCAAAGAGACTGCTTTCTCCCACCGCTTTAGAAGAAGGCATATTTTTGAGACGCGACGCCGCTATTCAAATAGGATCCACCTCATCAGCGTGTTCTTATATATTTTTAAATACCCCCTCTAGACAGCTGACAGGTGAATGGAACACGGATACACTAAGACCTGGCGAGATCTGTATCTCAGTTTGAACATCTATTGTCTGTAAGGAAGATTTAAGCCCTTTGGAAGGATGTCTTGCAGGATTTGCATCCTACTTAGCAGACCAAGTACCCTAACTTCGTATCCTTCTTCGACGTACCTTAAGTCGGACGCCTTGTCGTTGTCAACCTTTTTACATTCGCTTCTTACAATGGGAAAGGATGAAAAAAAGCCGGTAAGGATTGTTTTGGGAGTTGTGTCAATTTAATCAATAATGTTTCAGCACAACATTTATTGCATACACACAGGATGTATCGCAAGGTGATAACTATACTCAAGCAGGTGAAACTATGCCCAAAATCATGAAGATTAGATAGTTTGCCGTCGAGGTGATAAGCAATCAGGGAATAGTTGGGATTCGGCTGAGATACATCAATACGAGTTTTGTAAAAAATCTATATTCAGGACGTTTCGGCTAAAATTCTTTGGTAGCCTTCGTCAGCTTTATTTCTTGTCAATTTAGCTGACGAAGGCTACCAAAGAATAGCCGAAACGTCCTGAATGTAGATTTCTTACAAAAATCGTATTGATGTTTTCATAGCCGAATCCCAACCATCCCCTGATTGCTTATACCCAAAATGTAATTAAATGCTACCACCCTCAAGTTTCAATCTTTTTGACCTCCCGACATATCGCACTAGTATTTCTAAAGTGACTCAACTCAAAAAAAAAAACTTAACAGAAAATGTGTCACTCTTACTCACAGGGGGCTTAGCATTAAGACAGGAAGGGTGACACAAGTGCCTTCTGTGCCAGGTACATACGGTTTTGATGGTTGATAAAGAGATATTTACCATGTCTTTCATAGTCATAACTATGACGGTGTGAATAAAACCGATTTTTGAGTTGTGTCACTTTAGAAATACTACTCCGATATAAAAGTAAGTTCAAATCAACAGTGCTGTTGAAAATCCCAATTTTGATCAATTATACATAATATTTTTCTAAATTGCATTACTTCTTTTAAATCAGCGTTAAATTTTCTTTAAGACTAATGAACAGCTGAATCAATTAATAATTAATTATATTTTTGTTTTGTAAATAAACCCCAAGGTTACGTCCTTTAATCTTGACGTCCATTAAATGTTCAAAATGAATTTATCATAAGAAGAAACGTTTAGCGTATTTACAAAATGTCTGCCTCGCAGGAGCTGCATAAGCCATTCCTTAACAATGCGGCTGACTACGCAACTAACTGAATAAAGAGTTTAAAATAAGCTTTTTGACTTTCTTGTACTTACCTCAATTATTTATAGCCGCAGATTCGTCGCCTGAGCTGCGATAAACTTAATTAATAAAATAAAATAAGCTATATAAATACATAAAAATAAAATAAATACTTTTGCTCTATTATTTGTAATGAACAGCTGATTATAAGGGTGGGTTTACACTTGCTATTTATTGCAGGAAATTTATATCAGACAGAAATTGCGACTAGTGTAAACCATGAGCAATTTATGTCTGAGATATATATTTTTATCACGAACTATAAGTGTCGACACTTCTATACCACCAGGTGTAAACACAGATTTTTACGAGAAGAATTTAATTTCAGAGATAAATATCTTGGCTACTAGCTGTATTGTCGACACTTCTATACCAAAAGATGTAAACACTGATTATTTGTGCTTTTGGTGAATTTATCGCAAATTAGAACAAATCCAGAACTCTCCTATACATATCCATGACATAAATGTCTAGCTATTTCTGTCAGTATGTAAACCTTCAAGAGAATATCTATCCGACACCTGACATATATTTCCTGCGAGAAGTGTCAGATGTAAACGCACCCTAAGTTTAATAATGATAGGTGTCTCAGTGTTGGGCAAAACTAACGTTAATTCATTCTAACTAAAAATAAACTTACGTTATATTATTAGTTTTAGTTCTAGATTTGTAAAATTATTAATCATGTTTTGGAGTATTTTCTTATTAAATAGTTGTTATAGTTTTAGTATCCGTTTTAGCACTTTCCTCCGAAGGAATGTAGCTATTAAGTTTGCACTCATGACGGAATTTTTGAAAACTTTTTTAGAATCTTTATCGATCCTACCTAGTAGACACCAAAAATGACCCCAGTTAAAATTTATATATATATATATATATATATATATATATATATATATATATATATATATATATATATATATTCCACTTTTTCTTGTTTCTTTTTCTGACAGGGGGTCGATAAAGTAGTACACACTTTGTTCACTTTAACTACTTTCTTTTGTATGTTTTGCCCACATAACATACAAAATAAAGTAGTTAAAGTGAAAAAAGTGTGTACTACTTTATCGACCCCCTGCCAGAAAAAGAAACAAGAAAAAGTGGAAAATATATATCGGGTCATCATTCACAAGATTTAATATATATATATATATATATATATATATATATATATATATATATATATATATATATATATAAGCGTATATAGTTATATATGTGTACGTTGACACGATACAGGCCAGAGTTTTCGTTTTTTCGCCACGAAACTTGGTATATAGTATTCCCCCATCAAACGATTGATCGAGTTCGTTAACCAACAAAATCGGTCCATCAGGACGAGAGGTTTACTCCGGAGCCAAAGTAGTTATTTGCCAATAACAGTCGTAATTTTTGTGGCCAACTGAATAGAAAAATGTGTTGTAAAAATAAACTAAATTGGTTCATTAGGAGGGGGGGGGGGGGTTTACCCTGGAGCCAAAGTAGTTATTTGCCAATACCAGACGTAATTTTTTTTATATTTTATTCATCAAGATCATTAGATCAAAATGTGAAGCTTTGTGTATTTATTACGTAGTGTAATACCCCGCATACACAAAACTCTGGAAGGAAATTAATTGCAGAATTAATAATTGAAACAGGTGCTCGTAATAAATTCAAAAGAGAAGAACTATTTATGTTCTTTTTTTTACTTTATTTATCTATATAGGTTATTTTAAGCAAATTATTCAGGAATGCAATCGACACTACCCAATTCTGAGGAAAGTGCATAGTTATGCAGCTCATGCGTGACGGAGTTTTTAGTATGGTAATTGGTTAACGTTATATAAGGTCAACTCCTTGCAATGGGGAAACCCTGTATGCAATAAAACAAATAAATAAATAAAGTATGGTAATTGGTTAACGTTATATAAGGTCAACTCCTTGCAATGGGGGAAACCCTGTATGCAATAAAACAAATAAATAAATAAAGTATGGTAATTGGTTAACATTATATAAGGTCAACTCCTTGCAATGGGGGAAACCCTGTATGCAATAAAACAAATAAATAAATAAATAAAGTATGGTAATTGGTTAACGTTATATAAGGTCAACTCCTTGCAATGGGGGAAACCCTGTATGCAATAAAACAAATAAATAAATAAAGTATGGTAATTGGTTAACATTATATAAGGTCAACTCCTTGCAATGGGGGAAACCCTGTATGCAATAAAACAAATAAATAAATAAATAAAGTATGGTAATTGGTTAACGTTATATAAGGTCAACTCCTTGCAATGGGGAAATCCTGTATACAATAAAACAAATAAATAAATAAAGTATGGTAATTGGTTAACATTATATAAGGTCAACTCCTTGCAATGGGGGAAACCCTGTATGCAATAAAACAAATAAATAAATAAAGTATGGTAATTGGTTTAATTTAAGCAAAAGTGGCCTTAATTTATGATTTTAGTTTTTAATCCACTAATTGGTTTATTGCATACATTGATTCAGAACAAGGATAAAAAAAATAGGTATTTTTTGTTTATATACAGAGTGTTTATTTATGATCAATAACGGGGGAAGATGTGGTTATAACTTAGAACTACAACTTTAACCTATTTAAAACAGAATGAAAACAAGTTCTACTAGTTATAACAAGTTACTCAATTGTCGAAATAACGTATGATTTATTTTAATTCAGGTTATTTTTGTAAAACTAACCTGAACTAAAATAAAGCTTTATTTCAGTTTTGAATCAATTCCCCATGATTTAGTTTTAGTTCAAATGATATCCATTAGTTAATTTAGTTTTAATATTAGTTTTTTTAGTTTAGATTTAGTTTATTCTAAAAAATGAATGCAGTTTTTATTTTAGTTTTTAGATTTGCCAAACATTGAGGTATACTTCCAATAATTTTAATAATTGACTTTCTTCCTAGCATATATTGCAATAATATTTATTGCAAATAACGATAGTAATATTTGATGGCTAAAAAACGTAATGATTAATCATAAGTCAATTATAATTTATAACTTTCGCTGGTTTAAGTTGGTGAATTTAAAGGTGTACATGGAAACATCAGCTTTTAAATCTTTAATTAAAAATAAATAATGAAAAAATGATAATACTTAGAATGATGATTTTGAAAAATTAGAAATACAACATAAATTTTAATAAAAAGAAAACTGAAAAAAAAGAAACATATATATATATATATATATATATTTATTCTTCAACTGACCCTTTTCTAAATATTCTTATCTTCGTGGACGTGTTATTTGACAAAAAGTAAAATTATGTTTTTATGTTGAAGGTGGGAAGATGGTTTTAATTGTTAGGACTATATTTCTTCTGGAAATTCATTTTTAAACATTTTTAAAGGTATGACATATCGATTATCGATCAGCTGTTTATTTTTCGCCATATTGAATTCTTTCAGACCATGATCATTCTAGACGTGGCCGTACTGGTGGAAGGTTATCCTCCACAGGTGTAGGCTGTAAGTTGTATTTTTGTAATTTTTTCCCGTGAAGAGGCACCAATAAAGGTGTGAAACATGTAGGGATGAAATAAAGTTGGTGATACTGAGTGTTGAAGATTTTATTTGTTGACCTTCCGCCGTCCACAAAGATAAGTATACATATATATATATATATATATATATATATATATATATATATATATATATATAAAATCGAAAAAGAAAACAAACATAAACATGAATTTTGTGATATGTACCTGTATTATGTAAGTGTTAAAAAATTGTGTCCACTTAGTGGCTAACATTTTTTATAAGTAATGAAAGATGAGTGGGTATGTGTAATTGTTCTCGTCCATGTGAATCTGTAAGTATATGTTTTATGGTTAGCAGTTTGTAGCATTGTCTACATATTGGTGCGTTTTGTTTATTCATTTTGTGTTTGTGAGTAAGTAGAGAATGGCCAATACGTGTTAGTAAAAAAAATAAATATAAATATGAAAATTAAATTAGAGGATTTTATATTTATTACATCAAATGATAGTAATATTAAAATGATAATAGTTATACTACTAAAGAATCCAAAGTCAATGAAAAGAAGAAAGACAAATTTGTCCAGCGAGCCATAAAGTACAGCGAGTTTTTTTGCGCTGGGATTTCTTCGCGCCGTTATGTCGCATTCCTGTCGGGCTGTTTCAAAGCCCTCACATTCTTGTCCGTGAGTTATGGATGCCAAGTCTGTATTAGCTGCCTTTTACGCTACCAGTTTAAAACAGCCATTATCAACCTTTGGTTTACGCCATTTATTGAGATAACCTATCGTCATTTGTAAAAATTACATTAAATTGGGTAATTTATCTTTACATTAAAATTCATTTTTGACTGAGATGCTTCATTAAATTTGCATTAAAATTGATCTTCTCATTTTTACTGCAGCTATTGAGTTTTTGTAACATTTCTTCAAATAATCATCGAATTCAAGTGTCTTCGTTCGTGGGTTGGATTTGGCTTCCCTGGCCGCCCCTAGGCCAACCCAGCGTTTAATTAATTAATTAATGGGTACCTGAAAAGGGGAAATCAGGCGGCCCGAGCATAGTACTGACCATACTATCACCTTTATGCACAAGAATCAAATACCTACAAAGTATCGGCACCTCTGGGCCTTCGTGGGCTCCTCTTACGGGACTGATGATTTTGATTTTTATATATATATATATATATATATATATATATATATATATATATATATATATATATTAATTCTTCTGAATATGACCCAATATATATTTTCCACTTGTTCTTTTTTCTTTATTTGGCAGAGGGTCGTCGTCGAAATGGTGTTCTGCTTAATCGACCCTCTGCCAAATAAAGAAAAGTCCGTCACGCAGGAGCTGCATAACTAAGCACTTTCCTCAGAATTTGGGTAGTGTAGACTGCTTTCCAGAACAATTTGCTTAAAATATCCTACATAAATAAAATAAAAACATGAATAGTTCTCTTTTAAATTTGTAATGAGTAACTGATCAATTATTAATTTGCTTCCAGAGTTATGTTTACACATGGTACCTACTACACTACGTAATAAATACAAAAAACCTCATATTATCGTATTTTGATCTAACGCAGGAACAGGATACAGTCACTCTAGTGGTAGAAAGCGCTCCTTGCGGCGGCTTTGTGAACCTACGTTTGGCGGGCTTTTCTATTGAAATATATTACAAATTAAACCCCCGCTTTACGATTGACCGATTGAGCTCATTTTTACAACACTTCTTTCTCATGAGTTACCCACGACGTATACAGCAGAAATTACGACCAGTATGAGTATATTAGGAATTTGGGTCCTTAGTAAACCCCCCCTTCTAATGAACCGATTTAGTTTATTTTTACAACACATATTTACCTGTGGATTACCACTACGAATACCGAGTTTCGTCGAAATATACCAAAAATCACGGCTGGTAGTGGCGAATTGGTATTGTGGGTCCGGAGTAAACCCCCCCTCCTAATGAACCGTTTTAGTTTATTTTTACAACACATATTTATTGTGGATTACCACTACGAATACCGAGTTTCGTCGAAATATACCAAAAATCACGGCTGGTAGTGGCGAATTGGTATTGTGGGTCCGGAGTAAACCCCCCCCCCCTTCTAATGAACCGATTTAGTTCATTTTTATATCTCACTTTTCTCTCTATATTACCACTACGAATACCAAGTTTCGTTGAAATATAACAAATATTACGGCTGACATAGTCAAATTAGTGTTTTGGGTTCGGGGTAAACCCCCCCTTCCGGTGGACCGACTTTGGTGGTTAACGAACTCGTTCAATCGTTTGCTAATTGAATGCTATATACCAAGTTTCGTGACGAAAATCAAAAACTCTGGCCGCTATCGTGTTAACAGACACACATATATATATATATATATATATATATATATATATATATATATATATATATATATATATATATAGATATATATAAATTTTAACGGGGGTCATTTTCGGTGTCTACTTGGTAGGATCGATAAAGATTTGAAGAAATTTTTCAAAAATTCCGTCATGAGTCCAACCTCAATAGCTACTTTCCTTCGGAGGAAAGTGCTAAAAAGAACAAGTGGAATATATATGTATATATATATACCTCAGCAATGTGGCGTGAAATGACTATCTTTATCTGTCTCTTACTAACCCTTTCACGACATATACACGACTCTCTAACATTACACTTCAGGGCGGTGAGGACCTAGGTGTTTTCTGCCCTTAAACACCCAATCCATCCATCCTTTTTCTGTCTCTCTTGAAAAATGTTTTCGATTCATATTTCGGAATTCTACATTCAACAGTTAGTTACACAATGTATACACCATCAAATG
Organism: Gonocerus acuteangulatus; assembly: GCA_946811695.1. NCBI lineage: Eukaryota > Metazoa > Arthropoda > Insecta > Hemiptera > Coreidae > Gonocerus > Gonocerus acuteangulatus. Next base: position 60,813,442 of record OX328131.1, read on the forward strand.
ACATCAAGGCAACTGGCGTCATGATACGATATTATTAAAATTGTCTGACGCGCAGGAACTTCAAAATCTTCTATCATGACGTCTTATGACGTAAACGGGCGCATCTTTATCTTTCGCCGCTTTTAAGACAGTTCTCTAAGACAACGGGAAGAATTTAACCGTAGAAAACCTGGGCACCTATATGATAGATTATTTTAACAAGGGGTAATACCTATTTTAGGTTCATATTTTCTCTTCTAAATGTTTCCAAGATTTAATTATTTTGTTTTAAACATAGTTAAGTATCTTTCTGTAGGCAGTGAAATTCTTCCTGAAGTTCTTTAGAAGTTGGAACTCATTATCAGAGAAACTTAAAAATATTCTTTACGTATTTCTTTTATGTTCCTATTTTTTTTTTATTAACGTATGTTTTATAAAATAATTTAATTTATTTTTCTTTCTTTTTTTTTAAACACTGCTTTATTTCTAAAATTTATTTTATTTAAATAAATTTCGTTCACTTTGTTTTTTAAATAAATACATGTTTTGTTGAATATTTGGACTACTTTTTTTTTTTTAAATAATAACTCATATTTCCGTTTTATTTTTATTTGCTCGGCCTTTTTTTTTAAATAAAAACCTAAAAAGACCTATTATGCCTGTTGCAAAAACCTAATTGGGTACTTATTTTATCAAAAAAATCCGGTCCCTAGTACTCATATGCTGGAGGACCTGAGTTCAAATCCCGAGCAAGCACTAAAGAATCGTTCTTCTAATGTCTTAGTTCATGGGTAGAATTCGGCCTCCCTGACCGTCCCTAGGCCAACCCAGCCTATAATTAATTTATTAATGAATACCTTGGTGCTAATGACTCTAACAGACGAAGTGCCAAAAGGGGAAAATCAAGCGGCTGGAGCATAGTACTGACCACACCATCTACCTAGTTTGCCGTATTGTCATGAATCAGATAACTTTATAGTATCTGCCCCTCAGGGCCTTTGTGACCTGTTACGGGACTGGTTTCTTTTCTGATAAGTTTAGAAATGTGTAAATTTTTTCTCAGCACTTACGGTTTTTGACATTGTCCTTAGGGGATTTTCTTTTATGGGAAAAAAATCATTGCTGCCTTTCCTTTTTACAAAAACCAATCATGAGATGCTTTTGTAAATATCTATTAAAAGTAAACTTGTAATCAGACAGGAGAGATTACCCAAATAAACCTCAAGTTACCGTCATAGAAAAATATAACTGAGTCAAAACTTATCCACGATCACCTAAAAGTTATATTTGCGTTCCTCCCAGGCATTTAGTGTTGAAGTGCTGATATAGATTTTTCTGAACAATCTTAGATTTTCTTTTAGCCGAATCCCAATCAAGTTCTTGACTTCTTAACACTTCAAAATCTAACTATCTTCATCCAAAAAAATATAACTGTAGCGCCCAAAAAAATCACAACCGTTATCCTCTGTTATGTTTGTTTATTATCGAGCAAAGAGAGGAATGAAGTATGTGCTATGATGTGTATGTTCTGATTTTTATCTATAATTTCCCCACGTTAGTCGAATCTATATTTTATATTACAGGGCTGGCGCGTGGCTTATGGTCGTGTAATGACAGGTAAATCGTGATTCCTAACACCAAAACTAACACTTACACGCATGACCGTAACACCCCTAGTTATCTTCCTGGGGTTCAAAGCCCCTCTCGAAATAAAACCACAGCTCCGACTCCCCTCCCACACGACTGTAAATATAACTGTTTGATATTTGTTCGAAATAAATAGATCTTCCACCTTATCAGGTGGTTATCTGGCTACGGAGCAGATGGTACCACATCCAGCACCCTTCCACGCGCAGCTCTTTAACATAATGGTCGGCACGCTCGCGGGCTTGGGGAGGTTTTTGTAGGGAGTTTTTGTAGGAGCGGTCATTTCTCCTTGGGGTTGTTCATTAGGCGAGGAGGCGCCCAGAGTTTCTGTGTTTATACTCCAAGGGTCTGTGGTTAGGGGTCGGTTCCGCTTCTAGGCTTCCCAGTAACCTTAACATACTTGCTGTATATTATAGGGGTGTTAATTTAATACACCGTGGACAGATAATTCTCTGCATTTCCGTTCCTATAATAATTTGGAAAGCTTAGAAAAAAAAAAATCAAAATGTAAAATGAAGCAAGATCATAGGCACCACAACAGGAAACGGTATCCTAAGCGGAAATTACTAAATTTAAGTATCAATGCCTCCGAATGAAATCGCCCTATCAAAATCACATGAGAAATCTCAAAAATCACTTATTTCCAACTAGGCCAGTTTTCGTTATATCGTCCCTACCATGTCAAACTATCGAATATGCAAATCGGAGCAAACTAGAGAACGACCATATTCTATCCATTGACGAAGTAATATATTTAAAAATGGTCTTATTCGATACTTTATTTAAGGCATTAAAGGTCATACTAAAGGAGTTAGAGCTCTCCCAATTTGCGACAAGCCGTGTCGTCCACAATCTAAGAGCAAAGTCTGGAATCTTAAAAACGAGATTTTGCATATTCGAAGTTTGACATGGTAGTGACGATATGATGGCCGTTATGAAGATCGGATTTATAATAAAATTACTGGCATTTAAAGATTCAGGCTCTTAGAGTACGATTCTGGGTTATAAACTCTTTGATGACCTAAAACGGTGTTGTATGAACTCGATGAAATTTAAAACGGTCATCCTTTCACAAAAACTGGTCAAGTTGGAAATACACAAATAAGGGAGAGGATATTATTTGGTTCTTCACAAGGTATAAAGGACCAAAAACTAGGCCCAATACTATGATATCATAACTTTCATTGGCAAACTGTTCTTGTGAGGTGGCCTCTTTCTTTTTTAATCTTAGTTTTTTTTGGGGGGGGGGGAAGATATCAATCATTTTTGTAAATGAATTTTGAATTGGCTCGTCGGCGTTTGCCTTGAAGACAATAATGCGAGGACATGACGCTTGGTAGTGTCATATTTGCTTGTATACGAAAAGCCCTGGGGTAAGGCCCCAACTCAACTTTTTAGTATTTTCCGATTTTTCTCTTTAGTTTTATGTTCCTCTTACCAAGACGATTCATTTGATACCCCACATGATGGGTTTCGGAAGGGATGATGGGTTTCCGAAGGAACAACAAGTACAAAACGAGCACCCTCCTAGGAGCGGAGTTAAACTACAACGTTTTAGGATTTTTTTATGTTCGGCTTTATAAACACTCTAATGCCCATCATCGTGCAACATTTCAAGTCTCTAGCTTTCCAGGAAGTGCCTAATCATTTTGATAAGTGAGTGAGTCAGTGATTCGTATAAATTCCGATTTTCCTTCTCTTTTACCTTAGAAACGCTTCAATGTAGAATTATGAAACTTCCCATATTTACTCACACTTGTTTAATGTTGCGAGAGGGTTAAAAAGTGGCTCTAACACTATGTGTAATATACACACAGTGAGCATAGCCCGGAACTGGCCTTCTTCCTTGCGCCTATATTTGTTGGAAATTAAATATGCTCTCGAATAGATGCTATGCGTCAACTACAATTTGTCAACAGATTTCTAAATGTATAAGAATATATATGAAAATCCCAAGAAAAATCAAGGGTTTCCCATTACCCTCGACAATGGTTATAGGTATGACCTTGAAAATGGTTTCATTAGCTTCCCAACCACTAGGGTATATAGAAAATAATTTCAGGGGGGCTGGAAGCACCTAGGCATTTGGGGTGTAGGGAAAATTTTAAATATTTTAGTGTAAAATAGTGAGTCTTAGGGTCCTCTGGACGCGTAATTTAACAAACAAACAAAAAAAAATTTTTTTGGGCCATTACAAACGTATTATAAACAAAACAAAATTATTAAGGTAAAAATTAAAAGGTTTATACAAACAAAACAATTTTATTGGACCAATACAAAACGTATTATACTCAAAACAATATTTTGTAAGATAAAAATTTAAAGGGTTAAAATGTCTTGATAAAGTCTGTGTTTGATTCGCGAGGTTTTTCTTTGTCCAAGTTGATAAAACATGGAACTGCAGGAGGCTAAAAGAGTCTGGTGATATTTTCGCACTAGCTTTTCTATGTGAGTGAAAAATGGATCAACCTCCAATTCTCTATGGATCTGGCTGTTCCTTACGAAAAAGGTTTAGAATGTCTTAATAAAATCTGTGTTTTATTCGCGACGTTTTTCTTTGTCCCAGTTGATAAAACACTGAACTGCTGGAGGCTGGTAGAGTCTGGTGATATTTTCGCATTAGTTTTTCTATGTGAGTGAAAAATGCATAACCCCCAATTCACTATGGATCTAGCTATTCCGTACAAACCAAGGAGCATTGGACACATTTCGGAGTAAGTAGTGTTGAAAAGTTTGTAGGCGTTTGTGTGTGTTACTACCACCAAACCAGGGCATTCGTAAGTTAGTATGGGTAGCATTGTCGATTTGTATAGAAGTGTGGCGCGGGTTTATTGAAGGGGTGTTTTTCTATTTATTAATGGATGGACACCTAGTAGAACAGGTTAAATGTAAAATGAATTTTTCGTTGTTATAGGATTTTGTTTCATGACATTTTCTCACCAAAACAAAATTTCTGGGGGGGGGGGGGGGGAGGGGGAGTCTGCAGCCCCTTCAGTTTCCCCTTATAAACGCCCAAATACTTATAAAACGACTACTTGGAAGAATGGTAACACAAAAGACGATGCTCCCGTGGACGAAGCCTGCTGGTTAATTAACTCCTCCTTTCAAATCAACAAAATAAGTATTTTTGTGCGAAATTTCATTAAAACCTTTTTGCGTCTTTCTGGCATTAATCGAGGATGAAGTTGGGAGGTCTTGAGCACAAAACCTTCATATTGTATCTTTCATCATATTGCTAGATGTATTTATATACAGGATGTAATAGTCAATAAAGAAATATATATATTATGTAAAAATCGGTACTTTAGGGCAGAGTTGGGCAAACGTTAGCGCGCGCTAAAAGCTGATAACTCTCCGCTAATTTAGCGAAACTGTAGAAAGCCAGCGCTAATAATTAGCGGTTAGCGGCGGCAGTGCGCTAACCGCTAATCTATTTATGAAATATCGAAAATTGTTATAGTTACAAGTTGTAACTATAGCTTAAGCTATTAGCAATTACGATATTTCATAAATAGATTAGCGGTAAGCGCACTGCCGCCGCTAACCGCTAATTATTAGCGCTGGCTTTCTACAGTTTCGCTAAATTAGCGGAGAGGTATCAGCTTTTACGCGCGCTAACGTTTGCCCAACTCTGCTTTAGGGATATGGTGAGTTATCCAGCCTAAGGACTCTTCAGAATAAACTCAAAGGGTATGTGGTCAGACAGTATACATTAACACAATATATCATTTACAATCACCAATCAAAATTTATTTCGACAATTAATCCTCTATAATTGCACAATTTCTTAGCGGATAGCAATTAAACACCAAGCTCAGTTATTACTGCCCTCCTGAACCCTTGCAGTCCGAAAATACCCTAAAGGTCTCTTTACATATTTTATAATTACCAACTTTTTTCTCCGGCCTTAGGGCAAAATTAACGGTTATCGACACATTTTTTCTATCATTCCTTTAGGGTTTTTGTTGTGTATAAGGCGCCCCCCCTAGACGGAGGGTGGGAAAAGCCTAAAGGCCTACAGGCATACATCACGAAGGGTTGAAGCGGAGCGAATCTTGACTCCAGTCCTGACAGCTGTATCTTAACCTCTTTATGTCCTGTCTTTAGGAAGGCACTTTCTTTGGAACAACACCGCCTTGTATACTTTTTTTTATCTATCGGCTTTATTTGTTCTTTGCTCGTTTTCATGAGTAGCTTTCTTTTCTATTAGTTTCTTTATGAGTATTTCTTTTTTCTTTTTTTTAATAAACAACAGATATAGTTTTTAGCACTTTCCTCCGAAGGAAAGTAGCTATTGAGGTTGGACTCATGACGGAATTTTTGAAAAATTTCTTCAAATCTTTATCGATCTTACCTAGTAGACACCGAAAATCACCCCCGTTAAAATTTATATATATATCTATATATATATATATATACATGTATGCATATATATATATATATATATATATATATATATATATATATATATATGTGTCTGTTAACACGATAGCGGCCAGAGTTTTTGTTTTTTCGTCACGAAACTTGGTATATAGCATTCAATTAGCAAACGATTGAACGAGTTCGTTAACCACCAAAATCGGTCCATCGGAAGGGGGGGCTTACCCCGAACCCAAAACACTAATTTGACCATTTCAGCCGTAATATTTGTTATATTTCAACGAAACTTGGTATTCGTACTGGTAATATAGAGAGAAAAGTTAGATATAAAAATAAACTAAATCGGTTCATAAGGAGGGGGGGTTTACTCCGGACCGACAATACCAATTCGCCACTACCAGCCGTGATTTTAGGTATATTTCGACGAAACTCGGTATTCATAGTGGTAATCTACAGGTAAATATGTGTTGTAAAAATAAACTAAATCGGTTCATTAGGAGGGGGTTTTACTCCAGACCCACAATACCAATTCGCGACTACCAACCGTGATTTTTGGTATATTTCGACGAAACTCGGTATTCGTAGTGGTAATCTACAGGTAAATAAGTGTTGTAAAAATAAACTAAATCAGTTCATTAGGAGGGGGGGGGTTTACTCCGGACCCAAATTACTAATATACTCATACTGGTCGTAATTTCTGCTGTATTGTAACGAAACGCGGTATACGTCGTGGGTAACTCATGAGAAAGAAGTGTTGTAAAAATGAGCTGAATCGGTCAATCGGAAAGGGGGGTTTACTTTGTAATATATTTCAATAGAAAAGCCAGCCAGACATAGGTTCACAAAGGCGCCGCAAGGAGCGCTAGAGAGACTGTATCCGGTTCCTGCGTTAGATCAAAATACGATAATATGAGGATTTTGTATTTATTACGTAGTGTAGTAGGTACCATGTGTAAACATAACTCTGGAAGTAAATTAATAATTTATCAGTTACTCATTACAAAATTAAAAGAGAACTATTCATGTTTTTATTTTATTTATTTAGGGTATTTTAAGCAAATTGTTCTGGAAAGCAGTCTACACTACCCAAATTCTGAGGAAAGTGCTTAGTTATGCAGCTCCTGCGTGACGGACTTTATTGTTTTTTTATTGATTCGAGCATAAACATATTATAATTATTTCTTTAATTAGGATGAACAGTTAGTAAGACATTATCTCGAGGTCCTTCCTAAATTATTTACATTTAATGATTAATTTTTAGCGCATAGGGAAGAAACTCCCTTATGAGTTAGACGCAATCTCCAAGTGCCGACCAGTCCTTGCAATAAATGCTTGGTACAAAATTTTTGACTTCACAACATCTAGTTAGAAGGACAACATATCAAAAGTCCCGCCCGTAGCCTTTGAGCCAGGGGGAGGGGGTTTGGAAGGTCCCAATTTTCGCATTTTCGCTTGTATCTCGGGAACCCTGCGTCCTAGCGACATGACCATCTCTTAGCAAATGAAAGCTGATTAAATTTGCTACAAGTTCTATTCGATCACGTTTTTCGAGATATATTTAGTTTTCGAAATATCCACTCTTGAAATTCTGTAATATTGGGGAAAAACCCTTTGCCGCACATTTGTTCCCTTTTTGACCGGATAACTCTTCAACGATGAACCTAAAAAATAAATGCCGGTTATAGGGTTGTAGAGCATTACATTCCCTTCAATAATATATATTACTTCACTATTTTAAGAAGTCAAACGGCAAGATTCTCTTGCTCACACTGGCTGTAAATATTATAAATTTTAGCACCTGATGATGAACTAAAGATGGCAAAAATGTCCCGAAGGAATTGATAAATTATTTGTATTAACTCACGTATTTTTATTTATTGACCTTCCGACTGATAAATTAATAAGTGGATTCAAGGATCACTTTCCAATGATTAAAAAATAAATTTAAAATTATTTTACCTATAAGGACATAAAAGTATAGGTAAATATATATAAATATGAACCTCTAGTATTTTTGTGGCCTATGGTCAAAAACGTGGCCACTTCTTGCCAGCACCTCCGTAATGCGCTATAAGCGGGTTTCATCTGTAAGGAGGGAGGGAGGAAGCGCGCTAAAATTAGTAGTGCACAAGAAAAGCTCATATATGTTCAAGATTTTTTTGTATACCACTTTGACTCAAACTGTAACCAACCAAACCAATTTGGCGCTAACAAATTATGGGGCCCACAAAAAGTTAAAATGATGACAAAATATGTGTGTGCTTTGTCAAATTATATTAAAAAATTATTTGACAAACGGCAGAGAGGTCTCCTATTTTTTAGATAAAAAAAAAAAATTATACAAAAGACATTAAAGAACCGGACATAATACGAGGAATGGTGCACATCCTAAATTATGCAATATTTATGCATTTGCTTTTGTCTGCATGCTGTCTGAATGCGCCCAGAAATAGCATAGGTTATGGATTTTATGAGTAAAATTACAGTCGTTCTTGGACAGCTGCATACGAAATACTTATAAAAATTGAATAATTAAATAAAAATGAATTATTTATTGATATAACACAATTTGTCAAAAGAAACTGCACGGCATTTGATGCACAAACCGGACTGAAGAACGTCAAATAAGTTCCAATGAATATTATTATGGACTGCAGTAATTTGTAATATATTAAATTTTAATTGGATTTTATGTCATACTCGGGAGAAATAATGCATCCAAAATTACAACTCAAGGAATTTATATATATATATATATATATATATATATATATATATATATATATATATATATATATATATATATATATATATATAAATTCCTTGAGTAGGGTGATAATTATGTAATACCATATATATGAAATTTGGTGGTTCCGTTTAGCGCGTTTCCTCCATCCCTCCTTAATGAGGAAATCGTCATGAAGACGTTCCGCTTGCGCAATGGATAGATTCATGGTTCCAGATGGATTGCTGTCCTGTAAACTGCAGCGTTGCTGTTAGACAGTGGATGGATCTACCGTCCAAGCTGAAAAAAGTCCAATTGCAATTTCGGCAAATTTCAAATTTGTAATTATATTATCATTTTTTTTTTGTAGTGCCAACTACATCTCGCAAAAGATAAATAATCAATGAACATTTGAAAAACATCAAATGTGACATATCTCTCAAATGAAAAACGATTCCAACATCTTCTTTCAGTTTTTTTCACACAAGGTATTTAAGAAGAAGAAAAACAAATTTATTAAGTCGGCTTCATTGTAAGCCTTACACAAAATTAACAACAAAACATAATAACATTAAGTTGAAATACATGAATATTTTAAACAATATATGACATATTAATATAGGGACTGAATCAGCAAATAAAAATGACTTGTTTCTATAATATAGTATTTAGGATGTCTTGAGGTAAACGTGCTTTAAGGCGTCGATTCACTGAGACTTGTCCTATTCCTAGTTGTTGAATCTCTGCTGGAAGAGTAGTCAGATATTTCACTGTCGTGTACTTGAGAAAATCTGTGATGTAGGCTACATCCAGTTCACGTAAGGTATTTAAAAGTAACAAAACTTCATTTTATATTTTTTTTTTACAAAAGGGAGTCAATCGTTCAAACTATCCCTTAATAAACATCCTCTTCATTTGGGAATTAAATGCTTACTAGATGTTAGATGTTATCTAGTTAGTAGTAAATCGGTAGTCAGTTAGGGGGTTGGGGAAAAAATTCGCGAGAAATCTCTGATTCATCGAGAAAAACAGAAGTGCTTTATTTGACGTCCAGAAAGTATATTATCAATGGGTTTAGCGAATTGAATTACAGTTTTCTTAAAGAACATTTTGATGGAATGTTCTATTTTATGATGGAATAATGAGAATTTTGTTATCTTGAACACTTTTTGAACAATGCTTTCTCATTGAATAAAAAATATGTTAAAAAACAGAAAATTGGACGTGACTGCTTTTCCATTCGGAATCGCACCATACTTCAAAGAAACTTTTTTGTTGGAAATGATGTCTAAAATCCCCTCCTAGAGTTTGGTTACTTACCTGAATTACCTTGTGTATATATAAGTACTTACTCCGGGCTATAAAAGTACATACTGTTTTGTAATCGGCTGAAATAATTAAATTCTGCTTGCGCTTATTTTAAAATACATTTTTTTTTTAGGAAAAATGTTGATTTCCCCAAACGGCAAGGTCGCAATTTCGAAAACATTTTTTTTGTGTCCTTACGAGTGTAAGTTTGTTGATTATTGATTAGTTGATCTCGTTTTTTTTCTCCTCAATCCATATCGAGAAGAGGCTTCATCAATAACCATAAAGCGACCAGCTTTTTGCCACCAATATTTCCAAGGTTCGACTGACCCCATTTTCGATTTTTTTTTCATGCGAATGCAGTTCCTGTTGCGCTTTTATTCACTTGCATCGTCCAATGTCGAAGGATTGTATGTGACAGAAATACTAATCATAAAACTCATTTATATTTTAAAAGACGCATTCTGGGTGCAAATCAGGTACATAAATTTGAAAATTTAAAAGCTTATATCTTACTGAAGAAGGAAAGCAGGATTTTGATGGTCACCACATTGCTAAATGTGAAACCGCGAGTGTTTTCATTAGTGCACTGGTAAAAAAAAAAAAAAAAAAAAAAAAAAAAAAAAAATCAGTAACAGGCCACAAGGGCCCAGAGAGGCAGATACTGTAGAGGTATCTGATTCTTGACCATACGGCACACTAGGGAGATAGAGTGGTCAATACTATGCTCCGGCCGCCTGAGTTTTCCCTTGCTCCTTCGATTGCTAGAGTCATTAGCACCAAGGTACCCATTGTTAAATTAATTAAAGGCTGGGTTGGGCTAGGGACGATCGGGGACCCCAAATCCATCCCTCGAACGACAGCACTAGAAGAAAAAAATCTTTAGTGCGCGCTCGGGTTTTGAACCTGGTCTTCCGGTTCATTAGTCGAGTGCTCTACCACTGAGCTATCCTCGCCCCCAACTAAAAATAAACTTACGTTATATTATTAGTTTTAGTTCTAGATTTATAAAATTATTAATCATGTTTTGGAGTATTTTATTATTAAATAGTCCGGCGCTAATGACCCAGATGTAGATGCGCCGTTAAAAAAAAAAAAAAAAAAAAAAAAAAAAAAAAAAAAAAAAAAAAAAAAAAAAAAAAAAAAAAAAAAAAAAAAAGAAAAAGAAGAACAACGGTAAAAAAAAAAAGGTATTTTTTGTTTATATACAGAGTGTTTACAGCGCTCTGGTAACATCTGACCGAAAATCCAATTGACTGACGTCGCTGTCAGTAAGGTATTCGAAGAATTTCAAAATGTTTACAATCAATGAAATTTATAAAAAGTGGCCACCACTTCTTTTTTCATATTATTCTGATGCGATGGTTAGCCGCAGCATTATCGAATGTTTTAGAAAAATTATCTTTTATTAGCAGACATGAAAGGTGTTGGAATTGTCATATATTTTCTTAAATATCCCAAAAACCGTTAAGAAATCGCGGTAAGTGGAAGGTGTCCTTTCAAAAACTTACTAAATTTTCTACAAAAATAAATCTGAATCAATTTTCGATGAGGCGATATCTGTCGGAGAAATAAGTCCTTAAAACCTCGAAAGTGATAATTTTGACCTTTTGAAGGGGGTTTTGTCTTAGTTTAGTTATTTACTTCCTGAACTTCCCGTCTTCTTCTATTCAATATGGTTAAAGAAAACCGACGAAAAACTACTTGGGAAATTGGTCACGAATTGGTCATATAAAAATCTGCATTATTCTTGCACGTACCCAATACTATTGGAAACTCCAATTCGAAAAGAATACACGAAAACGTGTTATTCTGTAATGAGTCGTTTTTGCTACTCATTTCGTATTGCAATACAATATTTTATTATATTATATTATATTATTATTGAACATTATGTCAAATTGGAAATGGTCAGACGAAAGGAATTCGAGAATCTACTATATATTTGTCAAATACCACTCACTCACCAAGCCCAAACCACTTGACAGAAAAATTTGAAAAATTTTGCGTGGATCCTCCCTTGAGGATGTAAACAATCGCTAAGAAAGGTTTTTTTTGATATTCAAATTTTTAACTATTTTTAGAGGGGTTTAAATTTTTAGTTGGTTTTAAAGAATCATGCACGCATAGGCACCATGCCTTGTTAGGGCGATAACAAAACAGCTGTTACCGTACTGAAACTGTTTCATAATATTATTTTTATTTGCGGTTCATTTCAACTATGATAGCTGACCTTGAATTACTAGAGATAAACTGTGATTTTGTCCCTCGTAGAGTTTACGCTATAACTGGTGATGGTCCGTCCGAGGTAATAATATCCAGAACCCTTGCACAGCCTCCTCACCCATCAACATCCCCAGTCAGAACAGTCCTTAGTAATGCTCGCAAACATAATGGGTGTTTCCTAATGACATCTTGGAAACATAATTTTTAACCTATAGATAACGGGCTATCTGTTTGTTGACACTGGTCCGGAGCACCCCAGTGTCAAGAATCTTTATACTTTGATTATTTATTAATTAATTAATAACATGTTGTATGAGGGGGTATTGAGCGGTAATTTTGATGATTTATTATTTAATGCAATAAAATTACAACTTATCTGCCATGACGAAGAACGGATATTCAGCCAGTGCACTATATAATGCATGCCACTCGAGTGAACACAAACAGCACTTCACTCGAGAGAATGTCAGGGAGGAATACAAGAGGAACCCTTTTCGTGAATTGAGTGCAAGCCAATATTCGGTCGAGGAAGAATATGGAGGAGTAGAGATCATAAAATGTCCTCGGGGTTGATGGATGAGGACCGATGGAGTGTCCTGACAATGGGAATACAAAGGGACGAAACAGACTCACCGGGACTACAGACTTGTCCTGGAACAAATCTCTCTCTCGTTTGATCTGACCGCTCTCTTCAAAATACCTGGGCGTGATGCTTCTTACTCTGGGTGGTGGCTTCAGTTCGGGTGTGGTGTTTATAAAATTGTATATAATTTAACATTCGGATCCGAAAAAATATATATAAAATAGTTTGACTCACAGGAACTGAGTCATCTTAGCACCTTTCGGTATAATACGCACAAACTTTATTAGAATAATTAATTGTACTCGCTTAAGTATACTTGCGGGAGTCCAGGTTAGCTCAGTGGTAGAGCACTGAACTAATGTTCTGGAGGAACTGAGTTCAAAACTATGTGCTCACACGTAGTTCGAGGGTTGAGTTCAGGGTTCCTGGTTTTATTTAATTTATTTAAGGGTACCTGCAAGGAGAAAAATCAGACGCCCGAGGAATAGTTACTGACTAACAATTGTGCCGTATGATTTTGAATCAGATACCTCTACAGGATCTCTGGAACTTCGTTGCCAGAAGAATATGGAGGTTGTTAGTTTTAGTATGTAGCAAAGTCGATGGTCCTAGAGAAATACAGTGTAATCGCTAGTATATATCAAAATAAATAAATGAGGAAAAATAAATAAATAAAATATATATACAAAAAAAGGTTAAACAAAAGAAGGAAAAAAAAAGAAAAGGAAAAAAGAAGAAGAAAATATTTAAAAAAATATATCAAAATAAAAAAAATAGGAAAAAAAATAATAATAAAAAAAATAAACAAAATGAATAAAAAACAAAAAACAAAAATAAAATGAAATAAAACAAAATATATGTTTACATTATATATATTTTTCTTTATTATTAGTACTGTATTTATATATATACTGTGCACTATACATATATATGTATACTATATTTATATAAGTGCAAATATATTTATGTATGACTGAATCTGGTTCTTATATCCATGCAATTTTATAACAACAATAATTTCTATTTTTTTCCAAAGATAGATTCTCACAAATACAACTTTAGTAACACAACTCTATCTCAAACACACAATACTGAAAACACTCTCTATCCTAACATCATCTTGCTCAATTAAACACAACAAGGGCGGAGATGACCAAGTATTTTTCTGCCCTTAAACTACCAACCCAACCCAACCCTTCGTTGCCAGTTATAAGGCTGATTAATTTCCAAGCATATATGACAACAATGGACAAGAAATAACACAGAAAGGCCCTCGACCGTCGGAGTGAATGAAGTTTTTTTTTTACTTTTTTCCATGGTTTCCAACAAGTCGATTTTGTATTTAGCAAAACTGCTCTTTTAAATACCTATTTCTTTTCTAGTTATACAGCGTCCAATCTCAAATCTGGTAGTTGCTGCCAGGTTGTCTGAACCTATGAATCACAAAGGTTTTTTAGCGCGGTTCCTCCCTCCTCCATAGGGAGGAGGGAGGAACCCCGCTTATAAGGTTGATCTCGTGACGCAATCCAGAAGTGCCGACTAGAAAATTTTGCGTTTCAGAACCCCTAGAGACCGAAAATGATGGTGGTTCAAATTTGTATATATATATTTGTCTGTTCGCTCTCTAGGTAGAAGACGAAAGGTCCGATTTTGATGAAATTTGGTACAAAAATCCGTTGTCCAATTTGAAAGGTCAAGTTCGTTAACCAGCAAAATCCGTCCACAGGAAGATGGCATTTGGGGCGAAATTCGCGCAAAAAAAATCGTAACGCTTACGTTTTTGAGTTTATAAGCTTGTAAGCACTCGTTTTATAGGCTTCTTGGACTAGGAAAACGAATGAAACCATTTTCAAGGCGATAGCTTTAACCATTTTCGAGAAAATTGGACAAATAGTTTTTGAATACAGTTTTTGGTTTGGGTACTTAGAATCATGGGATTCTGTTGAAACATTTTCTGCATGTTCTACTTTCATTAAAACTAATATGTTGAAATTTGTGTTACGTTTGGAGTTAAAGAAGGGTTAGAATAAAATATTTTATTAACAGACATAAAAAGTTTTGGTAACTTTGTATACTTTCCTTAATATCTCGAAAAAGGTTGAGAATCTTGGTAAACGGAAGGATACCATTAGAAAGCTTACTAAATGCTAAACAAAAAAGGTTCTGATGAAAGTTTTGATTAGACGATGTCAATCGGAGAAATAAGTGCTTAAATCTTTAAAGTAATTGATTTCGCTTATTCGAACTGTTTTTTTTGTCTGCTTTTATTCCTTATTATTTTTTAACTGCTTATAGTTGGTTAATGTATTTGATAATAAATCAGGTTAAGAAAAATAAGAAAAACAATTTAATCTTAGAGATATGGATTTCCAAGATACAGCTTTTCAACTGCCTAGCGCATAGCCCTCCTTCCAAGGGCGGGTTGGCCTATGCAGGTAAGATCGTAAATAAGACCTTTCTTGAAAGTAAAGATGGAACTGTCAACTTTGGTCCTCCTCTGCCTCCCGGCACTTTCAATGCTGATGAAGGCTACCTATGAGTAGCTGAAACGTCCTAAATATAGATTTTTTAACAAAAATTGTATTGAGGTTTCTTTAGCCGAATCCCAACCATTCCAACTTTACTTATCACCTCGACGGCTAACTATCTAATCTTCAGGCTTTCTAGAAATGTGGACCCAAAATAATAACAGCTTCTATTTTAATCATTTTAAATGAGTCTAGAGATAAGAACGGAACCGCGCTAAGATGATGCAGTTCCTGCGAGTCGGACTTTTAACTTGTAGTTTTAGTCATATCACTCCTAGTAATGACAGGAAATTAAAGCGATGAACAAAATTATGGCATAACAAGTCGTCAATTTGTTTTCGTTGAAAAGTCAAGATGCCGTGCCGAATATTATGCACATTTTAGTTTTTACATAATATAAATTATGATATTCACTCCATTATTTAAAATGATGTTCTATCTTTGATTTACTAACGTGCTTTATATATATATATATATATATATATATATATATATATATATATATATATATATTTAAGTCTTCATGCCTAAATTAAACGCTTGTTTGATAGAGACTGCACATACCGGTCTGTCATATACCTGTTTCCTGCACGTGGTAGCGACCCTACCGGTTCTTCTCCACCGGTATTTGGGGTGACGGTTGGGTTGCCTTTTATTATCTGCAGGTAGGATTTTTTTTTTTAAAGGCGTTTTGAAAAACTCGAAAAAGAATATTAAAAAAAAACACATCAAAAAGTTTGATTTATTACGTCAATTGATACGGCCGTTAAAACTTGTTTACATTTCAGGTTAGGGTCGCTTCTTCATTTCGGCCTACAAAAGTGAAGATGACAATATTATAATGAAATGTCAAGGAGAATTAAGAGAAAAGTCATTCTGAAAAATGTTGCTATGCCTCAAAAAAGAAAAGAAACTTCATATAACTTCCAAATGTTTGTTTATTATTCTTGAAGATATTTTAAGGAATATCTTACAGCAGATGGTTTGGACTTAAGGTCAGAAAATGGTCACCACTGCCCTAAGTCTATACTGAAACTAGTTTAAAATGTTGTGTGTGGAATATTGTAGTTAAAACAATCATGTGTTTGGAACATTAAATTTAATAACCCTCATCGTTCCTAGTTCGAATATATTCGACAAATGGGTACATACATATGAAAACACAACGTATGTATATACGTACATACAAGTCAATATGACTATTATATTAAGTCATAGACGTAAATATATACACAAAGAAGAATTATGTATGTTACCTATATAAAGCTACAGCTATGTATTTTATTTATTGATTTATTTTTTAGCGCTGTTCCTCCCTCCCTTCATAGGGAGGAACCCCGCTTATAAGGTTGATCTCATGAAACAATTCGGAAGTGCCGACTAGAAAATTTCGCGTTTCAGAACTCCTAGAGACTTGTATATATTTGGTACAAAAATCCGTCGTCCAATTTGAAAGGTCAAGTTTGTTAACCAGCAAAATCCGCCCACTGGAAGACGGTGTTTGGGGCGAAATTCGCGCAAAAAAAATCGTAACGCTTACGTTTTTGAGTTTAAATGCTTGTAAGTACTCGTTTTATAGGCTTCTTGGGCTAGTAAAACGAATGAAACCATTTTTAAGGCGATAGCTTTAACCGTTTTTGAGAAAATCGGAAAAAAATGTTATTAAATCAAGTTTTTGGTTTGGTTACTTAGAATCATGGGATTCAGTTAGAACATTTTTTGCATGTTTGAATTTCATGAAAACTAACATGTTAAACTTTTGGTTACGTTTGGAGTTAAGGAAGGGTTAGAATAAAATATTTTATGAACAGACATGAAAAGTTTTGGGAACTTCGTATAATTTCATTAATATCTCGAACACGGTTGGGAAATCGTGATAAGTGGATAGAAATTATTTGAAAGCTTTATAAATTCTCTACAAAAAAAATTCTGAAACAATTTTTGATTAGGTGATGTCAATCGGAGAAATAAGTGCTTAAACTATGAAGTAATTGATTTCGTTTATTCGAACGGTTCTTTTTGTCTGTTTTTATTCCTTCTTATTTTTTAATTGCTTATAGTTGGATAATGTATTTGACAATAAAACAGATTATGTAAAATAAGAAAAACAATTCATTGTTAGAAATATAGCTTGCCAAGAGAAAGAGATTCGAAGACGTCTTTTGAATATTTTCAATTGCCTTCTTGCTGTTGGATTTTTCACTAATGAGCATGTTAAAAGCAATTCCTTCCCCACCATGGTTGTTTAAAATGAGTGGGCATCGATGGATAATCCGCCGCTAATGGCCTACTAACAGATCAGACAAAAAAAAAAAAAAAAAAAAGGTCGAAACGTAATCAACAACTCCAGAGAACTACTTCACAAATTAACATGTTTCACTCGCAAAAATAAACACGATACTGGATAAAGGATAAGGTCTTCCAAATAATTTGTTTAATACATTCTTTTCTAATACTTTCCTCCCTCCAAACGCAAACGACATTTCAATATCATAGAATATCAAACATCTGGAGCAAGTTTCAATTAAATCAATCATTAATTAATACTTAAACAGGGAATTGGCTTAGAAAAGTAGTTTCTCGTGGTTACAGATATCGCTTTGAAATGATTTTGTTTTCTTACGTTAAGAATGCTATAAAACGACAGATGCTTCTTTTATATAGCTTTATAGGTTGGGTTGTATATGAACACAAAAACGAAATTCTGCTGGTTAACTAATATAACCTTGATTTTTGACCGTGCGAGAGAGCAAACCGACAAATACATGTTTTCTCTCTCTCTCTCTCTCTCTCTCTCTCTCTCTATATATATATATATATATATATATATATATATATATATATATACAAAATTGAACCACGTCATGAGGTAGACCTCATAAGCGGGTTTCCTCCCCATAGAGGGAGGGAGAAGCCGCGCTAACATACACATCTATGTTACTTTGAAATGGTTTCTTCAGCACAGTCCGTTGGGGTTGGAAATCCTCTGCTAATCCTGTACGAGGACAGAGCGAGTGAGAACAGATGATTCTGCAAACACAGCTGCTGGCAGAACCACATATACTAAATCTATGATATATAGCCTGTAATATATCATTCCGTCGCGAGGCAGTGCTTTTCAACATATCTATGTCTAAGCTTTGAAGTTTGATTTGGTGTTTAGGTTTCCATCGTACCAAGTAGACTTAATAAAAAAATCCAACGGTTTCTGCATTCATCTTAGCTTGTTATCTTGAACAATTTGGAAATTTCGAATAGAGACTTTTTTATATTTCGCCTTGAATGAACGAAACCAACGCTTACGAATTAACAAGCACTGTTTTCTCCGACCGAGAGGGATATATTTCCTGTAGACAGATCCGATATCGTTTGACCGACAAGGTCCGACAGCGTCCGACGTGAGTGCCTACATTGGTCCCGACCCGATCCGATCCTATCAAGTCATAGCTCGCCAGTTGTGAACTCATAGTGAAGTAGAAATGTGTGCTTAATTTCAGAAATACCTCCTAATAAGCAGAGAAACCTTAGATTAACTTGTTGGAGGTATAAAGGAGGAATTGGCCAATCAATCTTCCGGAAGTATATCCGCCCCGAAAAAATTTCTTAGTGTAACAGTTCATTTGTAAATATATATATATATATATATATATACATTAATTGAAACATTTAGCTATTTTCGTGATTTATAGGTGCTGAAACATGGAATTTTCTACCCGGCTCTTTCGGGTTGTCTTAAGAAATGAGGGCGGAATCGCGCTAAAAAGAGTTGCAGGCTGTGTCCCATCACATAAAAAATACTCAAGTACATTTGTTAGTTCACAGTAGAAGGAGCAGAGCAGCCGAGCATAAAACTGGAGATAATTAGAAAAGAAAAACTAATTACACGTCCAGTTGACGACGAAATCTACCGTCCTTTGAGATCCCTTGATCCCTGTATCCAGAATTCAATATTTCTGTTGCGCGATTAAAAGACTATTATAAGTGATCTCCTTGTCAGTAAAGATTTTAATGATCACTATAATTTTTGCACATACTGTTTGTGTATTTAGGTATTTTTATGTTATTATTAAGAATATTTATCGGGATGAAACTCTGAACCATACCCACCATATTATAAACAAATTTCATTCTTATGAAATTATTGTACTTCATTTTATCTTCGGTTACCAGCAGTTTATTAGTTCCTGAACACATGCAGTAAATATTTTTTTTTTTTTTATAATTGACGTTTATCCATTATGTAATTTTAGTTATACTAATTGTTACAATAAAAATAAACAAACAACATATGATTATGCGTGCGATTGGGAATAAAATCCGTATTTATAGTCCAAAATATATACATATTTACACAATACTTACAGACAAAAATAACATAAACTCTACTGAATAGATGGCAAGCAACGTGTTACTGAAACCAAGAAACAACCAGCTACGGGTCAGTATACAATCGCATTCGTCAGGCGAACAAAGAACAAGACGCGGCAAAATAATGCTAACACGACTTAGCATCGGACATACTCAACTCATTCGTACCTTTTCACAGGACCAGACAAACCCCTATGTGAGACATGCAAAGTATATTTAAATGTAAAACACTTAGTAACAGACTACCTTAAAACAGACAACTTACAGGTGCCTCGTCAAAATCAAATCAAATATTTTATTTGTTTTTGGGAATGTATCGCATACAAATAGAGTGTGTACTACTCATAAATATACAATATGTATACACAGCATTTTATAATTCATTACTATTGTTTCATTATTTAATATTGAGGAAGAAAAAAAAAATAAATAAAAAAACAAGCTTTACAAACATATAAATTAATTTTAAAAAATATATATATATATATCTATATAAATAAATTTATGATATATATTATTGTTTGTTTGTTCAAACACTAGCGGGATTTACTCTTCTAGCATAAATTTTCTGAGGTTAAGACTCCTGATGGTGTACTGGAGAGAGCCCTGATGGTCGACATATCGGTGGTATTGAGAATCTGATAAAACTCTTCTGCTGATTTATTGATAAGGTTGGGAAGATAATATCTCCTGTAGGGTGAATAGATTGGGCAACAGCAATAGAAATGTTGATGGGTTTCATTGGCCTGGAGGTTACAAATATTGCATGGATCTTGTGGTGTTAATTGGTGAGAAGTTCTATGGTATGAGAGTCTGATAAATTTTATGCTTGCTGTTTTAATTTGAGATAGAAGATTCTGCTGTGAATGAGTACTTACAGATGCCTCGTAGTTTAAGCGAACTGTTAAAGACGACAAAAACATACAATATAATATAGTAACACTAAAGATAAATTAAGCTTACTAATTATTGTTATCATTATTTGAGTCAGCCATTTCCAAAGTGACCCTTGTCCAGCATACAGCTCCAAAGTGACCCTTGTCCAGCATACAGTTCCAAAACGGCCCATGTCCAAAATATTATTTATTTTTTCTTAAAAACTATTGTAGTAAAAGGGTAAAACATCATGGAACCCTGTGTAGTAAATCAATACCCTTTAAGAAAACAGAACATTCAATGGAAATTAAAAACATTAGATCCTGTAAAAGTTTTTTTCGTTTCCTCAACAATTAGCTTTCATGGACATAGCTCCTTTCGGAAAAGGATGACTCATTTATTTTATATATTTATTTATTTTATTATTATTGATATTACTATAAATATCTCATGACCTGCTGGTTATTTTCAAATTCTGCTACTGATCCTGCGCTTATAATGAATCTATATACTTATTTTTTATTGTTTCTATAAATTATTTTTGTGCAGATCACCATTGCTGCAGCGCTGAAGTAAGAACTAAATAAATAAATACATATTGAAGATTAAGATCCAATAAAGAACACAAAAACTCAATTAAGATATCTGGGAATCATAAAATCCAATGTTGAGTGCCTGAGTGCATTGTCGAATTCTTGCACGTCTCAACCTTCCGGCGGACTGCAAGAAATGCACCGGGGCTCGTTGATGAAAACATTATGCAATTATCGGCCGGTCTACTCAGCAAGAATGCAAAATCAGCTAAAAGCGGTAATTGTGTGTGGGGAATGGTGCGTTTTTTTACCGCCACTTTTCGTCAACCCTCTGACAGAAAATGTTCAACGTTTTTTTTTATTTCTTTCCGTGTAAGCCTCCGATTGGAAGGGAGTTGCTCCTTAAAATCGGGTAATGAGGGGATGGCCTTATATGGATCTTGTTTTGGCTACTTTGAGGATTTGTCCTTCTGTTTACGCCCTTATTTCATATTTCTGGGATTATCTTTTTTTTTAATGCCTTATTAAAAGGATATCATTAAAAAATTGTCGAATCCGTAATATTATAAGGTTAATACTTTATTATTATTATTATTTTGGAATATCATTTGTTTCACGAGCTAGAAATAACAAAATTGTAACTAGATATTTTGGCTAGTGTTTACCTAATATTTTGTTTTAAATGTTGTTGTAAATGTCTATGTATTTAAGAAACTCCTTCCTTTGTTGGGTGCCCATGACCCCCCACGGTTGAATACACCCTTCCAAACAATAAAAAAAAAATGTCTGTGTCCTTTAAATGTTTGAGTATTGTATCAATGTGGTGGCTGTCATCTCCGAGGAGTTCTGTCAGGTCTATAGGTACATCAAGGTTCTGTCTTAAATGGCTGTCAGTCAGTATATGCTTGATTGTGAGTACTGAGTTGCATGTCCGGCAAGTAGGTTTGTCCTTGTTCAGGTACTCTTGAGTCTCACGACTGTCGCCGATACGTAGTCTGGCTAATATGACTTCTTCGCGTCGTGATCTTCTGTATGACGAAGGCCAGTCTTTAACCGTAAACTTCACTGTCCTTAGTTTGTTCTCTGTAGTGTTAGTCCAGTCTAGTTCCCAGTATTGTAAGACTGTTTGGTCAGTGGTTCGTGATACGTCTTCATGATATGATTTGATGGGTTCGTATATATGTTCTTTCGTTACAAGTTTGGTGTATCGGTCAGCAGTTGAGTTTAGTTCTAAGTTTTCTTGTCCTGGTGGCCACCATATTATATGTATGAGGACCCCAGAGGTCAAGGGGTCTAAGTAACAAACTCAATATTTTGAGGAAAATGGAGTCAAAGTTGACCATATGCGGTAATTGCAAAAACTAGATTTTTACATTTTTACAGTTTTAGTAGTTTATTATTGATGATATATAATAGGTACATCATCCGGTTTATGACTAATATGCAAAAGAATTGGAGAATCCGCACATAGACCCCCTAATTTCCTTCTGGACTTAATATTACAAAAGTGACAATACTCAAGAGGCACTCAAGCTAGGTGGCAGCAACTGTCAAGAAAATCACTTGGATCTCTTTACCACCCACAAGATTACGGTGTTTACAACCCATTCCTGTATCTAACTCATTTTTTTTCAAACATTTTACTAAGACTCCTTGATTTCTGGAGCCCTCAGTTATATGATTACCAACAGCATTTACGTTGTGTAGTTCTTCCAAAGTATTAACTTTTTATATTTCAAGCTTTCCAAAAGACTCTAGAGATAAGAATGTAAACACAATATTGATAAGAATGGATATAAGTATCCTGTGGATTACCGTTGAAGATACATCCCCAAGATGAAGCAAAGCCAAGGTTGCCCCCATGATTTTTTTCCGGGGCCAACCCCTCAAGCAACCCTTAACCACCTACTACCTACTGTACGCCTCATTATTTATAGCGAGAGTTTATGGTTTTTTTAGGTAACATTTCCTTTCTTGCTTGGTCTTTTTTTATCGTCTTCATTCTTAAAGCAGGTTTTAAACTATAAGACGTCGCTGCTTAAGAGTTATGGCGTACTATAAATTAGGTCGTTAACTAGATCAGAAAGGCTGCCGTCTATCTGAGGTGCTATTATGGAGGGCGTGGGATGGGATTCTGAGAGGGAGAGTGTGCTGGATTCACTTTCGACGAAGGACGCAGCATCTTCAGAGAATTTATAACGACTTAAGCAGTTGAGCCACAGAGTAGATTTTCCCAGTGACTAGTATTTTGCGCCGCCTTTATCAAGTTTGTCACAATTGCGTCGGGAGGAGTGTCAAATGCTTGAAGCGTGGTCAGTAGATCGGTGAGTTTCGTTGCCATTGTCCAGTTTGATCAAATGTAGTCCTACAGTACGAGGAAAATATTGGCACTGTATTGATTTAAGAAATTTTGCACAAATTCAATTAAAATGCGGTGTTTGTGGGTGAAAAACTCGCAGCTGGCTATTTCACACTATTTTCTGGAATTGTGATTACTGGGAACACAAAATGTGAATCGCACGACGTACAGTGTACTTATCTTCGTCCTTATATTCCTGGCCAGGCCCATCGATTCGGCACAACGCCTTCTACGTATACGTAATGCAATCTGCGGGAGAACTACCCAGGATTACGTAGAAGGATTGGGCGACGTAAAACGCTTTCTTTATCAATGGCCCAAGAAACCATTCTCTAGGAATAATTTTTAAGGCCGGGCTATCTACAGGTTGCCGCCCCTTTATAATGCCAACAGCACGTGGTCGGTCACCCATTCAGGTACTGGTCACGACCGACGTTGCTTAACGTCGGTGATCAACGGGAATCGGAGCATTCAATGTGGCTATGGCCATTGGCCTTGACAATGTTATTTACTTAAATTTTAATGTCTATTATTATTAACTAAGAGTTTTTGGATGGGTTTTCTAAAGGTTACCAACCTTTTTAGCCAGGATAGGGTTGATACCTGTTCTTTTTTCTAAAGAGACCACCCCATAGTGGGAATCGAATCCACGACCCTTGGCACGGAGTGTTAAGTGCTCACGCCTTAATACTCACGGCCATTGGGCCTCCGATAATGTTATTTGAGAAGTAAATAAAAACCTAGTTTTTCATAACTTATAATAAATTGTACGTTTATTACAGATACCTATTAATTTAAATTACTCTTTTAGATCTGTAATAACTAATGAATTGGCGAAATTTCGAATTTAATTTCACGCCAAAACTTTTCGTGACCGATGATGTCACTTTCGCTTCACTTTTTACGTTGTCCGTTACGTAAAATTTAGGGATTCCATCCATATGGCAATTCCATGCCAAAAATGTAGTTTTAGCGCGATTCCTTACTCCCTCTCCATTTAACTCTCACCCCAACAAACTTCACATCCCAATCACATCGGTCAACTATCACCTCTCAATAATAAAGGGTAATTATGCAAAAAGAACTACTTGTCAGATTTCAAGTACTCATTCTGATTGTAGATGGAATATGAATGCTAATGACGAGAGCATCGAACTGGCGAATGATGGTCCTAACCCTTCATCATGCTGATGGTGATTTGATGCACGGGGCACTGCATCATCTTCCTGTATTTATTGGCTACTTAGTCCTCTGATGGACGACTGCAGGCCACTTCTGGAGGCCATTAGCCGAATTAGAGGCGTCGGGAGCTTCGCATAGAAGATGATGGAGTCAACATTAATATCTTCTAAATTCCAGAAGTGCTCTTCTTCAGATTATAATTTATTAGGATTTTCGTGACTTAGATGGACTCTCGAACGTTAAATAAATATTCCAACAAAATATAAAAAAAAAAAAAAAAAAAAAAAAAATCAGTCCCGTAACAGGCCACGTGGGCCCTGAGGGGCAGATACTATAGAGGTATCTGATTCATGACCATACGGCACACTAGGGAGATAGTGTGGTCAGAACTATGCTCCGGCCGCCTGATTTTCCCCTTGGCTGCTTCGACTGCCTAGAGTCATTAGCTCCCAAGGTACCCATTATTAAATTAATTAAAGGCTGGGTTGGCCAAGGGACGGTCAGGGAGGCCGAATTCAACCAATGAACGAAGACACTAGAAGAAAAAATCTTTAGTGCTTGCTCGGGATTTGAACTCAGGCCTCCAGCTTATTAGTCCAGTGCTCTACCACTGAGCTAACCTCGCCCCCAGGCCTCCAGCTTATTAGTCCAGTGCTCTACCACTGAGCTAACCTCGCCCCCTCCAACAAAATATAAGGTTACTAATAATTTTTCTGTAGCTAGGAGGTGGGGTGGAGTACATTTTCGAAAATTATTTTTCGAATCCATCTACAATTTTTACGTTTCTACAAAAATCAACTAGTCATAGGAACATAAAAATGATTGTATAATGAAAACTAACCAATTCATATGCTTACTCAATCACACAACCCTCTAATGTAATAAACTAATTTTTTCTCTGCCTTAAAAATAGGAAAAATAAATTTTAAAAAATCGTTGCATATTTTAATAAATTTAGCAATTAATATTCTATATCGTTTAGAATATTAATTGCTTTTTAACATTTATTTTTACAAAGCAGACAAAATGAGTCCTATAATAGGGCCCAGAGCTTCAGATAATGTAGAGGTATCTGATTCTTTGATGGGGCCAACTTCAATAGCCTTCCGAATGTGATAAAATCAAACCATTTGTAATAATATAATACTTATTATAGAATTTTAAAAAAATAGATGATGATTGAAATATGCTGAGGTGATAAATACATGGGTACCAGAAATTTTCGTCAACTAGAAAGTAGGATCGATAAAATTTTCGATAATTTATTTTTTTTTTGAGCCCATCCACAATTGGTACATTTCTTCAAAATTTGCTTAAATCAACTATTCATAGCAACAATAAAATTTTTATTATATGAAAACTGACCAATACGTACGCTTATATAATTATACACCTGTATACTATAATAGACCAGGTTCAAAACCCGAGCGCGCACTAAAAATTTTTTCTTCTAGTGCTGCCGTTGGAGGGTTGGATTTGGGGTCACAGATCGTCCCTAGGCTCACCCAGCCTTTAATTAATTTAATTAATAATGGGTACCTTGGGTGCTAATGACTCTAGCAGTCGAAGCAGCCAAGGGGGGACTATGCCGGAGCATAGTATTGACCACACTATCTCCCTTGTGTGCCGTATGGTCAAGAATCAGATACCTCTAAAATATCTGCCCCTCTGGGCCCTTGTGGCCTGTTACGGGACTGATTTTTTTATACTATAATAGTCGAATATTGTCTCTTCTTTTAAAATGGTCAAAACAATTTAGAAACCACTACATATCGCAAAAAATATTCCGATTGATATTATAATTTGTTGAAAAATCATATATCAGTCCATTAACAAGCCACGAGGGCCCAGAGAGGCAGATACTGTAGAGGTATTTCATTGTTGGCCTTACCACTTACCAGGAAGATAGTGTGGTCAGTAGTTTTACCCATTGTTGGGATTCATCGGAGGCCTATGGCCGGTCTATTATCCTGATTCCGATCCTAGAACGACGACATTAGAAGATAAAATCTTTACTGCATGCTCTAGGTCCTCCTTGATGCTTGTTAGATTTCTTGTAGTCTTAAGAAGGAAAAATGATTCTTGTTCTTTCTGTTTTTCTGGTTTAAAAAAGCCATTAACCCTATTTTAGTTCCGAAAACCATTATTAAAACGCTTTCTCTTTTCCGTTTCACGTCAAGAAACTTCAGTTTACTAGACTACATCCTTGTAAAATTTTAACATATTTTTTTTTTCCTATTTTTGATAAGGATAATGTCTTAATTTGGAATAGACACGGAAGGAACAGGTGTCAAGAAATGAGTGAAACCTGATACAACTCCCCTATTACACCCATTCTTGAGATGGAAGATACTTAATGTCAGAATGGTCATATACAAACAACCCATAATTTCCTTTGAAGAGATGCCGTTACGTGAAAGGTGTAGGATAAAAACAGCCGATTGTAATTCAATCCCGAACCAGATGAGTAGAAATCGGATCCCTGTTAGGGGTGTTAATAGGCCAGAAATTAAAGCGATTTAGAACTTCACACCTGATAAGGAGCTAAAAGGGTGTTATATGATTTTAATCGGCTAGGAAATGTCTTACAACTCCTATGGGAAAACCCATTAAAGGAAATGGTCCACCATTTCGGCAGCCAATAGATTCCCAAAGTAGCTGGTTGATTCAACCAAATTGGACATCATTAAAGTCCTAATACTGCGATGATGTTCCTATGGTTTGTGGCTATCCCACGGCGCGGCTACCAAGTTTTTTTTTACTTTGAGTAGCACAGCGGAGAGATTACACGCACGTTCGTCTTTGATGAGCTCGCCCATTCACTGGACGGGTCCAATTATCTTCTATTCATATAGAAAGCATGAATGAACAAACTATATTGGAGTTCTTGAATATTGTAAACAATAGTTCGTTGTAACTATAGCTCGTCCAGTTTGACGGAAAAATTAAAGTGCGCAAGCCCCAACTTCTAAGGGCAATTTTCCTTTCATATTACATCTACTATATATTTGTGAAATAACACTCACTCACTGATTCACTGATCTATCATACCCAGCCCGAACCACTTGACAGAAGAATAACACTCACTCACTGATTCACTGACCTATCATACCCAGCCCGAACCACTTGACAGAAGAATAACACTCACTCACTGATTCACTGACCTATCATACCCAGCCCGAACCACTTGACAGAAGAATAACACTCACTCACTGATTCACTGACCTATCATACCCAGCCCGAACCACTTGACAGAAGAATAACACTCACTCACTGATTCACTGACCTATCATACCCAGCCCGAACCACTTGACAGAACAATTTGAAGTTTTGCATGGGCACTCCCTTGGAGATGTAAACACTCGCTAAGAAAGGTTTTTCTGATACTATTCAATTTTTTATGTATTTTTAGAGGGGTTTGAATTTTTAGTTTTAAAGAGAAAATGTGCTCGCCTTGGCAGAATGCGTTGCTAGCACGATAACAGGTCAGCTGTTGTATTATATTATTTTATTTGTGTTATTTATTTATATTATTTGTTATTGTATTATTTTTAATCGCGGTTAATTTCAAATAGGATAGAGTTTACGCTATGAGGAACAGACACACCATTTTAATTGTGGTTCATTTCAAATTGTCCCCCATAGAGTTTTCCTGGTGATGGTCCATCGGAGGTAATAATACCCCGAACCCTTGCACTGCCTCCTCACCCATCAGCATTCCCAGTCAGAACACCTCTTGGTAATACTCCCAAATATAATGGTTGTTTCAAAATGACATCAGATAAACATAAATTTTTAAATTTTAACGTACATTTATTATTGACAAATTTAACCTGTATTAATTACACTGCTGTTACTGGTAACCTACGGATGACGGGTTATCTCTAGGAATTCTGTTTGTTGACACTGGTCCGGAGCACTCCACTCTCAAGAAACAATATATTTTGATTACTTTTCGATCGATGTATAAGATATAGTATGGCGGAAACCATGCTATAGTAAACTGCAAAAATTATATAGTAGCGTTAATTTTGACGATACGTACATTATTTACCGCAATAAAAATATTACTTATCTGCAGCGACGAAGCACGGGTATTCAGCTAGTATACTATATAATAATAATAATAATAATATTTATTTGTAATTGAACATTGCCCTTACAAATATGGTCGGGGTAAGTGTATACAATTAATGGAAAAATAAATTATAGTAGACTCTTATAAAACAAAAAATTAAAATAAGCTTTTATAATATAAATTAATTAAGAACTGATTGTTCGGTTCAGCCACTATACGTCGCGGATGCCTCTTTTCTTCATTACATTTACTGTGTAAGTGCAAAAGGCAGTTATATCTGTGACGTTAGAGGTGGTCAAGAAATAACACATTGAAGAGTTGTTGGTGTGTTCATCTACAATCGGTTTCAGAGTATTTCTAAGATTGGAGTATTCAGGACATCGCCACAGCAGATTCTCCAGGTCTTCTTGTAACAATTCACAATTGGTACATATTTTGTTAATTTCTATTTTGGTCCACACATACCAGCAATCCTTACACACCTCAAAACTATTAATATGTATGGAAAAATTTAACACTTTCAACCCCCCACTTTTTTTTTTTTTTTTTTTTTTTTGTTTTTTTTTTTGTTTTTTTTTTTACCCCATCTCAATACTATATTCAAACAATTGCAAGAAAAAACATAAGGAAGGTATTACGCCACTTGGTAAACTGTAAAGAACGATAACATGTAATTAATGAATTAGTAACTATGTCTAATTATGTAATCCGATTGATCAACCAGATGTATATAAATAATACCATTTGTTTTTATATATATATATATATATATATATATATATATATATATATATATATGTATTGTTTGTTTTTAAATGTATATATGTATACCATTTGTCTTTAGATGTTTAGATGTATATATATTGTCATTTGTATATACTATTCGTTTTTAGATGTGAATATATTGTCATTTCTACATATAATTTGTTTATAGATGTATAATGATAGATGTAATATAAATACATGTGTGTGTGTGTGTGTATGTATGTATGTGTGTATGTGTGTATATATGTGTATATGAATATATATATATATATATATATATATGTATATATGTATGTGTATATGTATGTATGTGTGTATATGTATATATATTTAGATGTACACCATTTTTTTTTAGATGTATATATGCAATAACTGTTTGGAGCGAAACGCCTTAGATGCGCATGGATGCTCATAAATAAATAAATAAAAAAAAAAAAAAAAAAAAAAAATCTATTTTGAATCTTTGATTATGGATGCTGAGGTAAAGTATATTCTTGTTCGCTAATCTTAGTTGACTTATGCTTCTGTGTCTATTTATGTCCATATTTATTTGAACTTAGCCATTGTGGGTATGAATTGCACTATATATGACACTGTAGGATGTTGTGTTGATATGGTCTAGGTCATCTTTAATCAGGTTTGCTTTTATTTTTGGGGCTATTTCTTGGAGTAATTTAAAATTTAGGGTTCGAGCTGCGAATTGGTCTATTATTTCATGCTTTAATAGAAAATATTTCAACTTCGTTACTCAGTTTTGCAAAGATATATTGTTCGGTTTTGAGTCCAGGACATATACTATATATATATATATATATATATATATATATATATATATATATATATATATATTTTTAGATGGAACGGCATTTTTCTCCAGCGGTGGTACTCCTCCTCACTTGTTCCCGGAATATTTCGATGGATTCATCTCCATCTTCTTCAGCCAGGTGCTTGTTTCTTCCTCGGTGGTAGCCAAGGGAATGACATTTTTCTCGATCTGGGCTCCTTTTCACCCCTCTAGCCACAGTATCGGCGGACGAATGGTGTTGAAGCTCCCTGGTGTAGTTGGGATTCTGTCCGTTGGCAGCGCTGATGGTATTGCGTCTTTTTTTTTTTTTTTTTTACCTCCTGCTTCTATTTTCCTCGCCGTAAGGTTTTGAATGTTTGATGTTATTTATCGTCGCTGGGATAGTATTTTTAGATGGAACGGCATTTTTCTCCAGCGGTGGTACTCCTCCTCACTTGTTCCCGGAATATTTCGATGGATTCATCTCCATCTTCTTCAGCCAGGTACTTGTTTCTTCCTCGGTGGTAGCCAAGGGAATGACATTTTTCTCGATCTGGGCTCCTTTTCACCCCTCTAGCCACAGTATCGGCGGACGAATGGTGTTGAAGCTCCCTGGTGTAGTTGGGATTCTGTCCGTTGGCAGCGCTGATGGTATTGCGTCTTTTTTTTTTTTTTTTACCTCCTGCTTCTATTTTCCTCGCCGTAAGGTTTTGAATGTTTGATGTTATTTATCGTCGCTGGGATAGTATTTTTAGATGGAACGGCATTTTTCTCCAGCGGTGGTACTCCTCCTCACTTGTTCCCGGAATATTTCGATGGATTCATCTCCATCTTCTTCAGCCAGGTACTTGTTTCTTCCTCGGTGGTAGCCAAGGGAATGACATTTTTCTCGATCTGGGCTCCTTTTCACCCCTCTAGCCACAGTATCGGCGGACGAATGGTGTTGAAGCTCCCTGGTGTAGTTGGGATTCTGTCCGTTGGCAGCGCTTCATTCCCTTGGCTACCACCGAGGAAGAAACAAGTACCTGGCTGAAGAAGATGGAGATGAATCCATCGAAATATTCCGGGAACAAGTGAGGAGGAGTACCACCGCTGGAGAAAAATGCCGTTCCATCTAAAAATACTATCCCAGCGACGATAAATAACATCAAACATTCAAAACCTTACGGCGAGGAAAATAGAAGCAGGAGGTAAAAAAAAAAAAAAAAAGACGCAATACCATCAGCGCTGCCAACGGACAGAATCCCAACTACACCAGGGAGCTTCAACACCATTCGTCCGCCGATACTGTGGCTAGAGGGGTGAAAAGGAGCCCAGATCGAGAAAAATGTCATTCCCTTGGCTACCACCGAGGAAGAAACAAGTACCTGGCTGAAGAAGATGGAGATGAATCCATCGAAATATTCCGGGAACAAGTGAGGAGGAGTACCACCGCTGGAGAAAAATGCCGTTCCATCTAAAAATACTATCCCAGCGACGATAAATAACATCAAACATTCAAAACCTTACGGCGAGGAAAATAGAAGCAGGAGGTAAAAAAAAAAAAAAAAAAAAAAAAGACGCAATACCATCAGCGCTGCCAACGGACAGAATCCCAACTACACCAGGGAGCTTCAACACCATTCGTCCGCCGATACTGTGGCTAGAGGGGTGAAAAGGAGCCCAGATCGAGAAAAATGTCATTCCCTTGGCTACCACCGAGGAAGAAACAAGTACCTGGCTGAAGAAGATGGAGATGAATCCATCGAAATATTCCGGGAACAAGTGAGGAGGAGTACCACCGCTGGAGAAAAATGCCGTTCCATCTAAAAATACTATCCCAGCGACGATAAATAACATCAAACATATATATATATATACATATGTAAACATAAATAGTTCTGCTCTTTAAAATTTATAATGAGCAGCGGACTCAATGAAGAGCAGAAGCCGGATATACCGTCTATGATCAGCGCTCCTATTGGTAGAAGCAAAAATTAACGCCCGAGCCGCTTAATTCAATTCGAACCTAATACAGATGAAACCCCAAATTCTAATCAACCGATTAAGTATATTCCTGAACCCATCTTTATCTTTGGATACCTACGACGTATAGCGTATTTCGTTAAAATACGTGAGAAAGAACGGGCGATGTGAAGAAATTAGTAATTAAGAATTGAACTTAAAACTATCTAGAGCCATACAGGCAAGTAAAGCTTTTAATAGCAAGGCCACATCAAAAAGTGAATTAAATTGGCGTACATAAGTTAGCTGAGCTGATCAATATGTCATAAGCTCAAAATCAAACATGGTCAAAACTAAATTTCAAAATATTTCCTACATCTAGAAAGCGGCAGCTGAAAATGCACTGTCAAAAGTTTCATTCGAATCTATACGTCTGGAATGTGCACTATTTATGCTAAATCCTGTCGTTATATATATATATATATATATATATATATATATATATATATATATATATATATATATATATATATAACTAGCGATTTGTGTCCACAGATTTAAGAGATATAAGAAAAGCATAAAACGAAGTCCCAATTCACGTGAAGTATATCATAAGTTGTCATCATGTTCGTGAAATGTCCCCGCCCCTCCAGGAATTATGTGGCATTCCAGTTTCGAACTCGCCGATGAGAGGTTCGGTCGTAACTTTCGTCGCCGTGAAAGTGTTCGTCCACCGAGAGGCTACCTACAGCCACACGCCAGTGGACGTGGAGGGGATGGACGCGTGCGCCAAGCTGCATCCTACATCTTTAGGGGCCTACAAAAACGGCCCTTGCCTTGGGGGTGTGGTCCGTGCATTCCTCGATCTTCTAGAATTAATAGTCCGTCTGGGAAGGTAGCCACTTCTACCCCTAGTTCACTCTCACTACCTCAACCATAGAATATTAAGGGGGTAATTTTCAAACTATAAGGCAAATCAACATTTCTTTGTCGCCATACATTTCTTCAAATGTGCATTTATTAAATTATTTGTCGGTTTAACATAAATACAGGGTGTCCCGCATTGAGATGTCACAACTTTAGTTGGTTATTCTGCATCTCATTTGTAGTGCAATGGCGCAAAAATGAGCGTTCTATCTGAAAACGTAGAGGAGCTTCTCTTTTGTCTATTTTAAAAACTACAGGATGTTTTATAGAAAAACTGTGTTTTCGGGATTTGCGATCAATGTGTCGTAAACAACGACCACATCGAAGAACACCTGTTATTGAAATATTACTATGAAAATTAAGAGGTATATACAAAAGGCATGTAGATGAGAATGTTTAATATTAGTATTTTATTAAATTATTCAATATTTCCGAATCAGCTATTTTTCGACTTAGAGGTTTGCCTCTGCCTCAAAAGTTGCATTATTTTAATAAGCTTCAAAATGGTATCCTATAGTAGAAAAAAATCTATTTCAATCTATTTTTGTCTGATTTTTATGCCAAAACCTATAAATGTGCTTTAGCGTGAAGGAGTCATTCTGGACAAATTCTTTAAATTCACACGATGATGACGATGTCCCATCCCTCCCAAATTACATGACGTTTATTACACAAACCCATCTACCAAATATTAACTCACTCTGGTTTCAAATGCATGGTAGCCCAGCTGATAATGGACGAGAGGTGACGGAATGGCTGGTGACTAAAATAAAAGCCGCCACAACAGGTGGGAATCGAACATACTGGATTCTGGTGGTTAAGGAACTTGACTTTTTGAACCAAAGTATCAAGTTCTGTCTGTTTATGTTCTCTCCTTTAAAATTTGTTTTTTGTTTCATACTGGATTCTGGTGGAACGTGACTTTTTGAACCAAAGTATCAAGTTCTGTCTGTTTATGTTCTCTCCTTTTCAATTTGTTTTTTGTTTACATTTTTCCTTTATTATAGCATACACTTAAATTAATAATATTTTTGCTGGTGAAACTTACTTATTTTGCACTAAAATACTGAAAAGGTGTCTCCCAAAAGACACCACTTACGCCATGTTATGCTTTGGGAATTCGAGAAAGAAGGAAATGCTGCTTCGACTTAAGGAAAACGTGTAGAAATATATTGCGAAAATGTAATTAGTGAGCGACATGTGCAGCGGTGGTTTGAACGATTTCGAGCGGGAAACCGCAAGCTTTTAGACGAGCCTCGAACAGTTCGACCAACAGAGCTTGACGACCAACACCTGCAGGCTACTGTAGAAGAAAATCCTGTTGTAACAGTAGAAGAGCTAGCAGAAAAACTTGTTTGGACACATTCTACAGTCCACTGACATAAACCGACCTTACTTATGTGTTGATCTGATATTTTTCTACCGAATTCATTAAACAAAATTCGGGCTTTTTTGAATCTGCTTGATCGTGATCAGAGAATTATACACCTTTGCGATAACTTCTCTACCGAAATTACCAGTATTTTCTTGAGCCATCAACAAGTCCAATCCATTATTCAAAGTACATGTCATAAAACTGAAGAAACACGCCAAAAAATGTTTTACAACCTAACTTGTAAAACTTCAAATAACTTTTAAAACTCAAATAAATAAATAAAAATATATAATGATCTATAAAAAACAGGTAAAATCTCAAGAATGTGATTTAATAATTTTGATATACAAACTGCCATTAAATATAGAAGCATGAATAATTCACTTAAGAAAAGGCATAGAATTAAATCATCAAGCTGCATCACGAAATGATGATGACGGATTCACTCTGAGGACCACAAAAATTACGCCCCCCTCCCTTGGGAAGGTGTGTATAATTATGCTTTCCTCTCTGAGTTATTTTCTAACGACGGATTCGAAAGGGGGAAAAAACGGGAGACAGAAATCACTTTCACAAAATGAAGTGGGCCCATATACAAATTATGTGGAATCATTATGCACCCGCCCCGACGGATATAATTAGAAGAAGACGTAAAAAAAAAAATGTTGAATAAATTATTAATATTATAAGCTGGGGAACATTTATGTATATGAGTCGCGTGCCGGTTGGGATAGGTCCCAACATTAGCCCTTGGGGTACACCATCGGATCGCTCTCTTTCTATCGACGTTTAACCCAATCGTGGTCACAAGAGTGTTGTGGATTTTAGTAATAATTACTGTAATTATTCAAGAACAGTAAATAATTATTGCATGCAGGGCAGGGTTGTTAGCGTAGCTCACTACCATGCAGGGGATGCAGGTGCCAATCCCGTTTTATATCTTAGCATTTTGTGAAGGAACCTTCATCGATCCTACTTATTGTAGCCTGTTCAGATAGAAGGAAAAGATCAATTACGCACGCGCGAAATTCTGAGCAAACTATTCACAAATGCTACATGAAACTGAACACAAAAAAAGAAAAAGATTATGTCTCATTTAGGACCAGGGAAGGCTATCAAAGGCCAGGCAAGGCAGATAGTGTTGATGTTTATCAATACTTAGCCAAAGCTAAGGAACAAGCTTAGTCCGATTTTTATCAAATTCGGTACAAATATCTTTCCCCTAATTTTTAATTAAAACGGGGTTTTGAACCGTAATTCTCGCTAAAAAAAACGTAGCGCCTACGTTTTCGACTTTATATGCTTGCAGGTACACTTTTCATAGATTCTTTAACATAGGGAAACGAATCTAACCATTTTCTAGGTGATATCTCTAACCGTTTTTAAGAAAAGTTTATAAAAATAGTTTTCAAACTAATTTTTGGTTCAGGTATTTAAAACTCAATTGAAATATTTTCTTCGTGTTATAAATCCATATACGAATATACATGAGTACCTTCTAATCAAATATATTTAAATTTTGGTTACATTTGGAGTTAAGAAAGAAATGTTTATTAATATACATGTATATCCCAAGAGTTCAAGTCCTTATGTCTATATTGTTTTGTATATCGTAAGATTGTTCTGTATCGATAATTTAGATGAGGGTCCAAGGAGTCATCTAAGTACTCCGTATATTTTGTATATCGTAAGATTGTTCTGTACCGATAATTTAGATGAGGGTCCAAGGAGTCATCTAAGTACTCCGTATATTTTGTATATCGTAAGATTGTTCTGTATCGATAATTTAGATGAGGGTCCAAGGAGTCATCTAAGTACTCCGTATATTTTGTATATCGTAAGATTTTCTGTACCGATAATTTAGATGAGGGTCCAAGGAGTCATCTAAGTACTCCGTATATTTTGTATATCGTAAGATTGTTCTGTATCGATAATTTAGATGAGGGTCCAAGGAGTCATCTAAGTACTCCGTATATTTTGTATATCGTAAGATTGTTCTGTATCGATAATTTAGATGAGGGTCTAAGGAGTCATCTAAGTACTCCGTATATTTTGTATATCGTAAGATTGTTCTGTATCGATAATTTAGATAAGGGTCCAAGGAGTCATCTAAGTACTCCGTATATTTTGTATATCGTAAGATTGTTCTGTATCGATAATTTAGATGAGGGTCCAAGGAGTCATCTAAGTACTCCGTATATTTTGTATAT
Organism: Gonocerus acuteangulatus; assembly: GCA_946811695.1. NCBI lineage: Eukaryota > Metazoa > Arthropoda > Insecta > Hemiptera > Coreidae > Gonocerus > Gonocerus acuteangulatus. The sequence goes on from OX328131.1 coordinate 60,850,219, forward strand.
CGTAAGATTGTTCTGTATCGATAATTTAGATGAGGGTCCAAGGAGTCATCTAAGTACTCCGTATATTTTGTATATCGTAAGATTGTTCTGTATCGATAATTTAGATGAGGGTCCAAGGAGTCATCTAAGTACTCCGTATATTTTGTATATCGTAAGATTGTTCTGTACCGATAATTTAGATGAGGGTCCAAGGAGTCATCTAAGTACTCCGTATATTTTGTATATCGTAAGATTGTTCTGTATCGATAATTTAGATGAGGGTCCAAGGAGTCATCTAAGTACTCCGTATATTTTGTGTATTGTAAGATTGTTTTGTACCGATAATTTAGATGAGGGTCCAAGGAGTCATCTAAGTAGTCCGTATCGTTTGTTCAGTTCTTGTCTTTTCAGTCTGGTGTGAGGGTTCTATGTCAGTCGGCTGTCAAGGTATAATCCTAGATATCGAACCTCGCTAGATTACGGAAGTGTTATTTGGTGTCGACAGATAGGCCTGATGATCTCCGGTTGAAATTGAATGTTACGTTACCTGTTTACATTTTTCTACGTTGATTATTAAATAAACAATACAAAAAAATGCCAATTTTTTTTCAAGGCTTTGTCATATTGCACGTTCCAAGATTACCTGAGTTCGAAGTTCGTAAGTGCACAAAATATTTTATCTAGTAGTAGTTGACGGGTCCCAGACCGACCTTGGGCTCAACCAGCCTTTCATGGGTACCAACTATTGCTGGGCGATTCTCAAATATGAATCGATTTTTTGAATCGATTCGATTCGAAATAAAAAGATCGATCAACAAAAAATATCAGCTAGTTTAGATCGATCTTCTAGACTCAGAAGATCTACGATAAAGACCGATCTTCGATAGAAATCGATTTCACGATTACTTACAATTAACTACGAAATTCGTATTTCATTTCGATTCTCATTCGAGAATCACTCATCACTACAATAAATTGACATAAATAAGTCGATTTTAATACTCGATAAAATGAAAAATATATCTGTAACCTAAAAGTAGAAAAATTTAATACTATTATTAATCAAAAATACTAGGTATAAAATGAAACTACTACTGTTACATCATATTAAAATATATGGGTATAATGACATATATAAATGTTTATCAAAAAAGAAAACAATCTATATATATATAAAAATCACCTGTAAGTTTGTCTGTCTGTTTGTTCTTTATACAATTCCACACCGTTTGACCAATTTGGATCAAACTTGGAACACACGTACTTCTTGAAACGGGAAATCTTCTAGGCTAGGTCAAAATAGTCAAATTTCGAAATTTGGTCAAAAGGTCAAAAGTTTTGTTCAAGAAAAATTGGCTACACTGAACCATTCATATTCTGACACCCATTTTGAATAATGTCTCAAATTTATTTGTTGATGTTCTTGATAATGAGAATAACTCGGACTCATTGATGACTTTACATCATTATTTTTTATTATTATATCATATCATCTTATCAAAAGTGCGTATACAGAATTCATACCTTTATGTTTAGTATCGGAACAAATGAGAAAAGTAAGGTATTTGTTTTTGAAAAATAATGCTGCTGTAAATAATTGAACAGTTTCTCATGACCACAATCCTGATTGAATTTTGTTTTAACAATCGCAAGAATAAGCCATTGCAAGAACGGACGTTTTCTTTTCATTAATCAGTTATTTTATTTTATTTTATTCATTTATATTCATTCTTTTTTTTGTATTTCTTTCAATTAATTTATAATTTTGATATTATAATTTGTTTCTTTTTCAATATTATTGTTACTATTTTTATTTGTATTATTATTGTAGTTGTTATCATTACGCTATTATATATATCTCTATTTTAATATTATTATTATACTTAAAAAAATTATTAAAAAAAAATGTATATTACTTTGATTGTAATGCAGGCAGTGTTAGAAGATGGAACCTGCAGAACTTAAATGAACTCCCACAGTATAAGGATACTATATTGTGGAACAAAAAAAGAAAAAGCCATTCAATTTGTTGACACACAGGTAGGGGTTGATACGGGGAGTGTCATAGGCTAGGTCAAAATCATCTGTCAGCTTTCTGTCTATCTGTTTTTTCCTTATACAAATCCACACCGTTTGACCGATGTTGACCAAACTTGGCACACAGGTAGGTCTTGATACGGGAAGTGTCATAGGCAAGGTGAAAAAAATCTACCAGCTGTATGTTTGTTCCTTACAACTATATAATATAAAGTTGGTGTAGCATGGCACACTGGGTAACAGCTAGTATATAATAAAATAATGATAATAGAGAAAATTGGTTATAAAAATTAAGAGCACAGTTTGAAACCTTATTTTTATTATATTACTTTCTTCCCTCTAGTTTTAGAAACGGAAGGTATTGAGTAGTTGTATAATGTTATTGTTGTATTAAAAGTCTGTTACTGGACATAGGACACTATTCTGTAAATTTTTTCTTCAGTTAAATAATAGCAATGAGATTGAGTAACAGGAAATGAGATTAAGTATTTAAATATTTGAAATCAATAAAACACTTTATTTTACGGTATTCAAGATAGATTGATTCTTTAAAAGAGCACCCCTTGGAGATCGATTTAAAAAAAACAATATATTGCGTTAAAGAGATACAGGGTGATTCAGGTATAAGTAGCCAAACTCTAGGGAGGGGGGGGGGATTTTCAACATAATGTCCAACCAAAAAGCTAATTTAAAGTATCGTCCGATTCCGAAGGTGAAAGTAGTTTAGGCTTTTTTTTTATTTTTATTTTTTTAATTAACGTAGACATATTTTTTATTGAATAAGAAAGGATTTCTCAAAAACTGTGGAAGATAATTAAATTATGCCATCATAAAATAGATACAATTTCCTATTAGAAAACAGTGATTTAATTCACTAAATCCATTAATAGAAGATACTTTCTGGACGTCCAATACCGCACTTTTGTTACTTCTCGATGAATCAGAGGTTTCTCTCGAATTTTTTTCCTGAGCCCCTTTACGAACTACAGATTCAAGACTTATAGGAAAATTTTCTACATTTAGTTAGCATTAAATCTATGCAACTGAAGTGGAAGTTTATTGAGGGATAGGTTGAACGATTGACTCCCTTTTTTAAAACAAAATAAATAAAATGTAGCATTGTCACTTTTGAAAGAATCACACATTCACGTACTTTCAGCACCAAAGAAGCAAGGCCTAACATCGAATCACACATTCACGTACTTTCAGCATCGTAGAAGCAAGGCCTACCATCGAATCACACATTCACGTACTTTCAGCACCGAAGAAGCAAGGCCTACCATCGAATCACACATTCACGTACTTTCAGCATCGAAGAAGCAAGGCCTACCATCGAATCACACATTCACGTACTTTCAGCACCAAAGAAGCAAGGCCTACCATCGAATCACACATTCACGTACTTTCAGCATCGAAGAAGCAAGGCCTACCATCGAATCACACATTCACGTACTTTCAGCACCGAAGAAGCAAGGCCTACCATCGAATCACACATTCACGTACTTTCAGCATCGAAGAAGCAAGGCCTACCATCGAATCACACATTCACGTACTTTCAGCACCAAAGAAGCAAGGCCTAACATCGAATCACACATTCACGTACTTTCAGCATCGTAGAAGCAAGGCCTACCATCGAATCACACATTCACGTACTTTCAGCACCGAAGAAGCAAGGCCTACCATCGAATGACACAATCACGTACTTTCAGCATCGAAGAAGCAAGGCCTACTATCGAATCACACATTCACGTACTTTCAGCATCGAAGAAGCAAGGCCTACCATCGAGTCACACATTCACGTACTTTCAGCACCGAAGAAGCAAGGCCTACCATCGAATCACACATTCACGTACTTTCAGCACCGAAGAAGCAAGGCCTACCATCGAATCACACATTCACATACTTTCAGCATCGAAGAAGCAAGGCCTACCATCGAATCACACATTCACGTACTTTCAGCACCGTAGAAGCAAGGCCTACCATCGAATCACAAATTCACGTACTTTCAGCATGGAAGAAGCAAGGCCTACCATCGAATCACACATTCACATACTTTCAGCATCGAAGAAGCAAGGCCTACCATCGAATCACACATTCACGTACTTTCAGCACCGAAGAAGCAAGGCCTACCATCGAGTCACACATTCACATACTTTCAGCACCGAAGAAGCAAGGCCTACCATCGAATCACACATTCACGTACTTTCAGCATCGAAGAAGCAAGGCCTACCATCGAATCACACATTCACGTACTTTCAGCACCAAAGAAGCAAGGCCTACCATCGAATCACACATTCACGTACTTTCAGCATCGAAGAAGCAAGGCCTACCATCGAATCACACATTCACGTACTTTCAGCACCGAAGAAGCAAGGCCTACCATCGAATCACACATTCACGTACTCTCAGCATCGAAGAAGCAAGGCCTACCATCGAATCACACATTCACGTACTTTCAGCACCAAAGAAGCAAGGCCTAACATCGAATCACACATTCACGTACTTTCAGCATCGTAGAAGCAAGGCCTACCATCGAATCACACATTCACGTACTTTCAGCACCGAAGAAGCAAGGCCTACCATCGAATGACACATTCACGTACTTTCAGCATCGAAGAAGCAAGGCCTACTATCGAATCACACATTCACGTACTTTCAGCATCGAAGAAGCAAGGCCTACCATCGAGTCACACATTCACGTACTTTCAGCACCGAAGAAGCAAGGCCTACCATCGAATCACACATTCACGTACTTTCAGCACCGAAGAAGCAAGGCCTACCATCGAATCACACATTCACATACTTTCAGCATCGAAGAAGCAAGGCCTACCATCGAATCACACATTCACGTACTTTCAGCACCGTAGAAGCAAGGCCTACCATCGAATCACACATTCACGTACTTTCAGCATGGAAGAAGCAAGGCCTACCATCGAATCACACATTCACATACTTTCAGCATCGAAGAAGCAAGGCCTACCATCGAATCACACATTCACGTACTTTCAGCACCGAAGAAGCAAGGCCTACCATCGAGTCACACATTCACGTACTTTCAGCACCGAAGAAGCAAGGCCTACCATCGAATCACACATTCACGTACTTTCAGCATCGAAGAAGCAAGGCCTACCATCGAATCACACATTCACGTACTTTCAGCATCGAAGAAGCAAGGCCTACCATCGAATCACACATTCACGTACTTTCAGCATCGAAGAAGCAAGGCCTACCATCGAATCACACATTCACATACTTTCAGCATCGAAGAAGCAAGGCCTACCATCGAATCACACATTCACGTACTTTCAGCACCGAAGAAGCAAGGCCTATCATCGAATCACACATTCACGTACTTTCAGCATCGAAGAAACAAGGCCTAACATCGAATCACACATTCACATACTTTCAGCATCGAAGAAGCAAGGCCTACCATCGAATCACACATTCACGTACTTTCAGCATCGAAGAAGCAAGGCCTACCATCGAATCACACATTCACGTACTTTCAGCATCGAAGAAGCAAGGCCTACCATCGAATCACACATTCACATACTTTCAGCATCGAAGAAGCAAGGCCTACCATCGAATCACACATTCACGTACTTTCAGCATCGAAGAAGCAAGGCCTAACATCGAATCACACATTCACATACTTTCAGCATCGAAGAAGCAAGGCCTACCATCGAATCACACATTCACGTACTTTCAGCATCGAAGAAGCAAGGCCTACCATCGAATCACACATTCACGTACTTTCAGCATCGAAGAAGCAAGGCCTACCATCGAATCACACATTCACGTACTTTCAGCACCGAAGAAGCAAGGCCTACCATCGAATCACACATTCACGTACTTTCAGCATCGAAGAAGCAAGGCCTACCATCGAATCACACATTCACGTACTTTCAGCATCGAAGAAGCAAGGCCTACCATCGAATCACACATTCACGTACTTTCAGCATCGAAGAAGCAAGGCCTATCATCGAATCGAACATTGATAAGTATCCCATAACGTTCGCACAACTGGAATTACTTCTACAGATGTCATTCGTTGAGAAAAATATATCTAATATAATTTCAGAATTCAGTTCCGATTATGATGGCATCATCAGAATGTTAGCGGATACTCGAAAATACATTAAGAATAACAGATCGGCAAAAGTCCGCATAACCAAATTTCTGAAATCAATAGGTAAAATCAATGATTCTTCTTCTCAAGATTCTCACCCGATCAACCAAAATATTTCTAAACAATAACCTAACCATTCAAACCTATCAAATATCACATGTTAAAAAGTTTGAGAAAATTCGAGCAAATCGTTGAATACCACCCACATTAAAGAAAGCACCGAAAGTTGAAGAACGGACCGTACTGAACCTATTAAACTACCTAGAAGATACCAGACTATATAATATAGAACTATAACCAATCTGCACTGCCAATGACCCGTAAGGGTAGAGGCAGAATAATTAAAATAAAAATAAAAAAAAAATAAAATATGGTCACTTTTAAATACCTTATGTGAAGAAATTAAGGATCAACCATTTCTTATTGGCCAAACTGTGGAAATCCATTGTCCAGTCTGGAAAAAATTAAGGATCAACCATTTCTTATTGGCCAAACTGTGGGAATCCATTGTCCAGTCTGGAAGAAATTAAGGATCAACCATTTCTTATTGGCCAAACTGTGGGAATCCATTGTCCAGTCTGGAAGAAATTAAGGATCAACCATTTCTTATTGGCCAAACTGTGGGAATCCATTGTCCAGTTTGGAAGAAATAAAAGGTAACTCTGAGAAACTGTTGGAAAAGATTTTCATTTGAGAGTTATGTCACATTTTGAGCTATCCAAATTTTCATTGAATTATCATTTGCTTATGATGGCATAATTAGAGTTTAATTATCTTGAAAAGTTCGTGAGCAATTCTTTCTTATAAATTCGATAAAAAATATGTCTACGTTAAAAAAAACCAAAAAAAAAAACCAGAAAATTGGACATAACTGCTATCTCGTTCGGAATCGTACAATACCTCAAATGAACATTTTTGTTGGAAATAATGACCAGAATCACGTCCTTGAGTTTGGCTACTGACCTGAATCACCCTGTATATATATATATATATATATATATATATATATATATATATATATATATATATATATGTAATATACATGTATAGGTTCATGCATTTTCATTATTAGGTTAAACAAGGAGAATATATCTGGTTTTATTCTCTTTACTTTTAATACGTTGTACATGAGTATTTCTTTTTACTAAATACACGGTAAATGGTATAGTAGCTTCAATTTGAATATAATTAGAATAAATTAGCTTTTAATTTTATTTTTAGCTTGGAGCTAGTAGTTATTACGCCGGTCTAAAGGTAGAGTGCGCTGACAACATGCCTACCTTAATAACTAAGGCAGTGTCCTAAGGTTTTTTTTCTATACGTAAAGCTGCCGTTTAAGGTGGCTCAATAAGGTGCTTCTGGCTCACTTTTGCCACCCGAGGCTATGAGACGATCTCATGTTAATATGTGAGGAATTAGGCTGGTCTTATGAGGTCTTCGGATACCGATGTTCTTGTCCCATATCTTGGTGGAAAAAGCCACCAAGTCTCTGAATATGAAAATGTTTAGGGATGTTATAACCACAGGTTTTCAGGCTGTATGTATGACCCTTATGAATATGTAGTCATAGAGCTTCCTCAGATACGTGTAGTGAAGTTTTTTCATTCGATTCTTAAGGTCGGCTTCCCGCTGAGGCGCCTGCTCCCGGGCGTCTCGGAAAGTTTGGTCGGAATTTATTTACATAAAAATCCGTCACGCAGGAGCTCCATAACTAATCACTTTCCTCAGAATTGGATAGTGTCGAGTGCATTCCTGAATAATTTGCTTAAAATAACCTATATAGATAAAACACAAACGTAAATTGTTCTGCTCTTTAGCATATGAGGAACTGTTTCAATGATTAATTTTGCAATAAATTTCCTTCCAGAGTTTTGTATATGCAGGGTACTACACTACTTAATAAATATACAAAGCTTCACATTTTGATCTATTGATCTTGATGAGTTTCGCAAACCTACGTTTGGCGGAAGTATTCAATACAAACATAGTACAAAGTAACAACCCCCCCCCCCCCTTCCAATAGACTGATTTAGTTCATTATCACAACACATCTTTCTTATTAGATAGCCAGGACGTATAAAGAGTTTCGTAACAATACAACAGAAATTACGACCGGTATAAGGAAATTAGTAATTTCTGTCCAGTGTACCCCCCCCCTCCTAGTCAACCGACTTAGTTTATTTTTACAACAATTTTTTCTCTTCAGATGACCACAAGGAACACCGAGTTTCGTTGAAATATAACAAAAATTACTGCTGGTATTGACAAATAACTACATTGGCTCCGGCGTAAACCCCCCTTCGGATGGACCGATTTTGTTGGTTAACGAAGGTTCTCTGCTGGAACCTAGTTCGTTGTGCTTACGGGAATGTTTTGACGCTACATTTTATAGCAGTGCGTTTATAGAGTTTTAACCGAAGTCTGGAGGAAACCGTTTATAAGGATCTAAGTATTAAAAAATTGCCGAATAATTCATAAACCGAATAATTCATAAACCGAATAATTCATGATTTAGAAGAAAAAAAATGTACCGTTTAATAAATCGAAGGTAATAAATATTTCTCTAATTGAAAAATTTAATCAAATGACTCATTTTAAATGCAATTAAAACGAGAATTCAACCATTACTTTTTTTTTTTTTTTTTTTTTGTCTAATTTACTGCAGAACGTTTTGCTGGGATAAAATATTTGCGAATTTATTATACATTCAGTGAATGTTATCAAAAACTGTTATCTCCTCTTGATTATATAGATTAGAGCATCGCTAATTTGAATCTGCCATCCTCAATCAATTTATAACTGTCCTATGCAATTTTGTGATGAGCTTTTAGGATAAATTACGCAGATTAGATGGGTTATTTATAGAAACATAATGATCTGGTACGTACGGTCACGGAAAATGTACATTTTTTAGCATTCTTGGAAGGAATGTAGTTATAGGTTAAATTTATATATATATATATATATATATATATATATATATATATATATATATATATATATATATATAAATTCAGTACCGTAACAGGCCACGAGTTCATGAAGGGCACACTAGGGAGATAGTGTGGTCAGTACTATGTCCCGGCCGCCTGATTTTCCCCTTTGCTGCTTCGGCTGCTTGGGTCATTAGCACCAAGGTATCAATTCTTAAAATAATTAAAGGCTGGCTGGGTTGGCCTAGGGACGGTCAGAGAGGTCTAATCCAACCCATGAACGAAGACACTAGAAGATAAAAATCTTTAGTGCTTGCTCGATATTTGAGCTCAGATCCTCCAGCATATTAGTCCAGTGCTCTACCACTGAGCTAACCTCGCCCATATATATATATATATATATATATATATATATATATATATATATATATATATATAGAGAGAGAGAGAGAGAGAGAGAGAGAGAGACATCCCAAAAAAACATAAATGTGAAATAGAGGCCAAGTTCCTGCCCCCACAAAGAAACACTCCCTTCCTCAAAAATATCCCCTCCTAAAACCCCCCAAAAACGCCTTACCATTCTACACTCGAAAAAAGTAGTATGAGTTGGTGTATTAATTCAACCAAAAATATTTGCCAATACAAGAGATGATACAAGAAAGAAATGTCCAAGTTCATTACTTGGAAGACCCCATAGTTACTTACTAAGAACAGTAAAGACACTTCAACTGACCTTTAAAAACAACAATAAAAATACTTATATCCAGTTACTAAAATATCACTTTCCTCAAGCAGGTATATTCTTAAACTTGGCAATGTTTAGTTTTTCTCTAAAGATAATTTCGGCACAAAAAAAACATTGCCAAGTTTAAGAATAAACCTGTTTGAGGAAAGTGATATTTTAGTAACTGGCTACAAATATTTTTATTGTTGTTTTTAAAGGTCAGTTGAAGTATCTTTACTGTTCTTAGTAAGTAACTATGAGGTCTTCTAAGTAATGAACTTGGACATTTCTTTCTTGTATCATCTCTTGTATTGGCAAATATTTTTGGTTGAATTAATAAACCAACTCATACTACTTTTTTCGAGTGTAGAATGGTAAGGCGTTTTTGGGGGGGTTTTAGGAGGGGATATTTTTGAGGAAGGGAGTGTTTCTTTGTGGGGGCAGGAACTTGGCCTCTATTTCACATTGATGTTTTTTTTTTGGGATCTCATTACTTTTTTCTAAGTATTAAATAGAATTTAGTTGCCGCATACCTACTGGCTTTTGTACTTCAAATAAAACCAGGGTCTTTGGATTCTGCATAAGGATCTCCTTACTGCTTGATATTTGATACCAATAATCAACCTACATACATCTAATCACTAGACTAGAAAAGTTAGAAGCTCTTCCAGATGACATTACTCTACAGGACAAATTGATTGCTCTCTTAACTAAACTATTACACTGTAAAACACAGGAACCTTATCCCGAGAATAAAGATCACAATAGGGAAAGTGCAGAAGGCCTTCAAGAAAAATATAAGACAATACATTTTGGGTTTTTTTAATACTAAACTTTGTAATTTAGATGACTCGACTTTGAAAAACTAAGTATCTGCTTTGAAGTATATTATGCAGTGACCCCCTACGACTTTATTTACTACATTTAAGAAAGAAGTCACAACTATTTAGGTTAAGATGCGTCGAAATGTTTTTTTAAAACATTAAACATAGGTTCTCCTTACCAAGACGATTCATTTGATACCCCACATGATGGGTTTCAAAAGGAATGATGGCATTTCGATGGAACAAAAAGTAGAAAACGTCATAGGTAATATGACACTCCCGTATCAAGACCTACCTGAGTGCCAAGTTTGGTCAAAATAGGCCAAACGGTGTGAATTTGTATAAGGAACAAACATACAGACAGACACCTGAACGACCTTTTGTTTCCTAGCCTAGTGCATTCCCCGGACCAAGGCCTACCTGTGTCCCAAGTTTGGTCAAAATCGGTCAAACGGTGTGAATTTGTGTAAGGAACAAACATACAGACAGACACCTGAATGACCTTTTGTTTCCTAGCCTAGTGCATTCCCCGGACCAAGGCCTACCTGTGTCCCAAGTTTGGTCAAAATCGGTCAAACGGTGTGAATTTGTATAAGGAACAAACATACAGACAGACACCTGAACGACCTTTTGTTTCCTAGCCTAGTGCATTCCCCGGACCAAGGCCTACCTGTGTCCCAAGTTTGGTCAAAATCGGTCAAACGGTACGGATTTGTAAGAGGAACAAACATACAGACAGACAGCTGGTATACGATTTTTACCGAGCCTATATGCGTCTAATTGTTTCTTAAAACATCAAATATAGGTTCTAAATACCGAGACAATTCATTTGATACCCCACATCATGGGTTTCTGACGGAATGGTGGGTTTCCGAAGAAAGTACAAAACTGGCACGCCCCCGCCCCGGAAGCGGAGTCAAACACGACTTTTCGCGATTTTTCGATTTTTTCCTTAAATAACGTCTTCATATCTATCTTCATGCAAAATTTCAAGTCTCTAGCATCATGGGAAGTGCCTAATAATTTTGATGAGTGAGTGAGTGAGTCCTATAAATCCCGATTTTCGATCGCCTATATCTCAGAAACTATTCGATGTAGAATTATGAAAATTTCCAGTTTTACTCACATCTAGTAGTATAATACCTGTGAAAAATTTCATAACTTTATCTTTACCTGGTTGAAAGTTATGAGAGACTAAAAATCGGCTCTAAGACCTCCTGTAATATACACACAGTATGCTTAGGCCGGAACTTGGCCTGACGCACTACCGTGCGCCTAGATTACATACCTGTATAATAATACAAAAAAGTGTCTGTCAAATTAGTTAATTCATTTCTTGCATTTTTATATTTTTTTTTTACTGCGCTGACATTATTCTTTTTCACTAACTGATGCGAGGCTTAAGGGGTAACAAAAAATTTAAAAATATGAATATCTGAATTATAGTCATAAAAGAAAAATTACAAAATTAATATGGCATACAATTATGAGCAGGTGCTCCTACTTCTTTGTGGAAAACGTTATAAAGTGCAAGATAGTTTTTGATGATAGTGGTACCATTCTTTAGTCTGGGAATCGTTAAATTGGGTTAAATACTTTAAAATATTCTTAAGAAAAATAGTGGGATTTTAAGAGTGAAAATACAAAAGAATTTTTCTTTAAATTCACGTGGAAGTTGCATGTGGTTTTTATTTTTTTTTATACAATATGTTAGCATCTTATTACAACCAACAAAAGATGAAATATCGCAATATCAGTAGTGATATTTAGGGTTTATGTTTCGAATGCTATAAAGCTAGTCTCGTTAAAGTAAAATAAAAATACGGTCTCCAACTGCGCTTTAACATCATACTTTGAAGTAGAAACCCCCATTCTTCCACCGATAATGGTTATTTTGACTACAAATTGTTCTCATAAACTCTAGCTAAAATTTGTTGTAAAAATTACGGTCGCTGTTAATTAATTAATAACACTGTTCTGCAAAAAAAAAAACTTTTCTCCCCTCCCTTGAACAATTTTGCCTGTTTCTCATGTTTTCAGGTGTGCTGAGTCCAAATCTGAACTCAGAAAAATTCTATCACCCTCTGATTTTGAGAGAAAAGAGGAGAAACTTGGAAAAAATGAAAAATTGTATTTGAAAATTATTGTCCTTATTATAACAGATTTTTTTTTCTTTTTCAACGGTAAAATATAATTAATTGAATCCTGCATGCTATCAGGTATAATACTGGATATGACACAACTCAAAAAATATACACACATCGTCAATGAGTATTTTTTTTCTTTTGTACTCTTCCTCCTCTGTCTCCCGCTGCAGTGTCCAGCAGTAATCCGCCAGCATCTTCTCATTCCATTTGCCAGTATATCTTTTTTCCATTCTGGATATGTCTTGGTGGAATCGTTCTCCGTGTTCGTCCGAAACTGCACCCAAATTTGGGGCGAAAAAGTCTAGATGACTATGCAGGAAATGTATTTTTAAGGACATATTGCATCCCAATGTTTTATATGAAGTAAGCAGTTCTTGGACTATTTTTCGGTAGTGTCTAGATTTTTCGTTTCCCAAAAACTAAGCACATACCTCTCGAAAAGCAATCCAAGCCTTTTTCTCAGTAGTATTTAACTTTGCTTCAAAAGTGAGGTCCTTGAGTAGATGTCGAATTTGGGGTCCTACGAAAAACAATTTTAGCCATATTTCTTCAACCACTTGTAATATTCCCATCAAATTTTTTTCGTTCAAATATACTTCATTGCGCTCAAAATCATCGGGCTTTTGAATTTTTTCCACTATGTTTTGATGCCAAAAAAAATTCGTCAAATTCACAAAAAACTCACATTTTTGGATAAAAAACTAGAATTTCTCAAGAAACTGTGCGTGATAGACAGAATCTGACTTCAAATTCGTGTTCAGCACATTTGAAAACAGTAAGAAAGCATGTTTTGGTTTGAAGGAGGATTTTCGTGCAGAACAGTGTAATTTGGGATTGAGTAAGCACATACAATGGAATTTGCTTGAGGGTAAGTAACTTACACTAGCTTAATTCAGCTGGATTTCATAATATATTTATCCTAGTCGATTCAAATGGGTGTGCCTAGTTTCTTCAAATAAAAACAACAATTTCTTCCATAGGGAAAAAGTTATGTTCTTGGTTGACGTGGTTATTGGTTAGACCCATCCCCCTATATGAAACAATTTTCCGTATATTCAAAAAACACCTATCTAATTAGGATTGGAAAATTATTTTTGAGTTGCGGTAAAAAATTACGGATGTTAAAGGCATGATATCATTTTATTCTCAACTGGGTTTAAGCTAAGCCCCAATTTCCGCAAGGATATTTTTGGGGTTTTAATAATTTAAGATTAATGAAAACTTGAAGAAATTGTTCAAAAAATGTATCAACTAACAACTTGTCCTATAGGACCTGCGTAAGACCTAAATACATGGCCTAGTACTTCTCATTAGTGGTTGTCGCTCTCACTAAGCTATATTCGTGATAAGTGACAAGTACTCGTCCACACGTTAATTTAGAAGTAGCTAGGTTGTCACTGAACACTTGTTGGTCTGATTACACGAGATGGCAAGTGACAAGTGCTTAGTAGATTGGTGGTTGGCAGCTTACTTGTCGCTTAGTAAGTAGAACCACTTCCTAAGCAACTTGTTTACACTTAGGTACAAGTGCTTGTGTGACGATTTCTAAGCTCTTGTAAACTAGGCTTAAACTTGGCAAATTTCTCTCAAAAGAACAATTAATAAGTAATCTTAAAAACCATTATAATCAATTGAAGGAGTCATTACAAAAAACATACAGTCCAAAAACGAAACCTTTAGAAGCTCAGAAAAAAATGCGTATTTATCACTTGTGCTGGATGAAATTAAAATCGCTTTTATACCTACTATTATCCCACTAATATTATACATAAAATTAATATATTTTTTAAAAGGAAAGATGAGAACATTTTAGAAATCTTATGGACTTGTCTGTTTTTTTTTTTTTAGAAATCTTAGTTAAAGGATTTTTTATTTATTTATATGATTTTAGAGCTAGCAACTGGGCGATTAGCTCTATAAACACGTAGAGTGCAAGCAAAATAAAAGGTCTAGCAAATCAAAAATAAAACATTTAAATAAAAAAATTAATAAGTGAATCTATCAATTATACAAGACAAAGAAAAGAAAGGCAAAAAGAGAAAAAAAAATAGAATAATAAAAATACCAAACATAAAGGTCAACTATAAAATAAAAAACAGATAAGTAATAAATTATTTTTAATAAACTAAATCTTTTCCCTTTATTTTTTACAAATAAAATTGGATTATAAAATTAATTTTAACATATTTCAAATTTTTCGTTTTTGCTATATTCCTTCGTAAATTTTTATGTGTTTTACATATCATGTGGCATGTTGATGTTTTCACGTTTCCTGCAGTCTGTTAGTAAGTGTTTTACTGTTAATGACTTATTGCATTCTTATTTAAAGGAAATATTTAGTTAAAGGAAATATGAAATAGTAATTTAATCCTCAAATAATATTATTTATTATATAATCCTGACAAATTACAAATTATTTTTAAATTATAAACATTCTAAAAATAGTAGACTGGTCCAAGACTTAGTCTGGATTTTGGTGGAAAGGCGTTGGACTTGTCTTGTTTTTGTAGAATGGCTAATACTTCACACTCATATATAATGTGACCTTTCTGTTTTTTTGTGACAGCAATAATATTAATATTTAGAACTGCGTTTGGAGAGGAAGAAGAAGTATTTATCTCAAAATAAAAATTTTTAGGCTTATCTGTGTTTTTTTTTCTTGAACTCTTCAATTTTGTTAATTAAAATATTTTTTTTTTTTTTATTTTTTTTTACACAACGCAAACTATTGATAAGCCCCAAGATTGTTGTTCAATGTTAACAGCGTCTTAAACGATGTTGCTCCTCTCAATAACCCGCGTAGGAACAGATGTTCCATTGTAATAAATATTATTTTCCATCGACAGAACCCTCTTGTACGACAGTTGGCCCAGGGATTTTTTCAGGAAGCGAGTTTTGTTACACTATACCACGGGTAGTTGCACCCAAGAGTACCCCATTGTACCTTGGTTACCTCCATTCAACCCAGGGAGATACCTTATGATATTTTGTTACTAACCCACCCCCTCCTGGGTACTTCCGTCTCTTCCGGTTAAATTTCTTTTCCTCATATTTTTTTTTTTTTTTTCTTGAACGCAGACAATTGTAGATTCGTGCCTGAGGTGACGAAACGATTCGGACGAGGAAATTGTCACAGAGTACATCCTCCTCCTCTTTTCTGCACGCGAGGATAAGAAAAAAAAGTCCCGTCCTAAGGTTTCTTCTACAAAAACATTATGGACTAAGTTATTACTAGTAACGGTTATAAAATTATTTCTGGGAAGAACACTTTTTTTTTTTTATACGAGACAAAAAATAATGAGATATATGTTTAAAAAATGTCAGCCCCGCGTGAAAATCCATATTAACGCATCAACTAAAATAAACATACACAGCAGGACTAAAATTAACCTTTAAGCAGGGAGGTGGGGTGTTCACAGCACCCCATGTCTTAATTTGCATTTTTTTTTTTGCAATTTAAAGATTTTCAATCCTGTACATCTCTTTGGTACCTTCCTAAATAGTAGTTGTGTTCACATTGAGGTATCATTCGCATCAGAAAGTCCGACTCGCAGGAACTGCATCATCTTAGCGCGGTTCCTATTCATATCCCTATTGTCATTTGAAAAGCTTAGAATAGAAACAAATAATATTTTCCTCGGCCTTTGTTCAAAGGGCTTTATGACTTTACCTGGACGGGTCCGCCAGACCCTAGAATCCTCTTCTACCGATACTTCATTTCATACGTTTCAATGAATTGGAAAATATCAAAATTTTCCACATATTCCTGTGTTCTTTTACTATAGTAATAATTCTAAAAATAAAATTAATTCAAAAATAAAATGAAAAAAACCAACAGCATGAAGGCAATTGAAAATATTCAAAAGACGTCATCGAATCTCTTTCTCTTGGCAAGCTATATTTCTTACAATGAATTGTTTTTCTTATTTTACCTAATCTGTTTTATTGTCAAATACATTATCCAACTATAAGCAATTAAAAAATAACAAGGCATAAAAACAGACAAAAAGAACCGTTCGAATAAACAAAATCAATTACTTCAAAGTTTAAGCACTTATTTCTCCGATTGACATCACCTAATCAAAAATTGTTTCAGAATCTTTTTTGTAGAGAATTTATAAAGCTTTCAAATAATTTATATCCACTTATCACGATTTCCCAACCGTGTTCGAGATATTAATGAAATTATAAGAATTCTGATAGAAAATTTAATTTTAAGACTAATTTATTCCAAAACATCTTTTGATCTGACGCACCGTTTGCGCGTAAAACGCAAAAAACTGAAAAATATCACCCTTTTGTAGACAAATTCCTATTTATCACTGAAACCAAGCCTTTTACGTAAAAACACCTCGATACAAACGTTGTAGCCTATTAATTTTCCTGTCAGGTGATACCAAGATCGAAGTTGTAGGTTTAATATTTAACGGGATATTATGAATGAAAAATATACCTAAAAAGTTTTAAAAAGTAACAATTCAGAAAATCGATATGAATAGAAAAAAAAGTAGCTGACATAAACAATAAAAAAAAAGTACTTATTTACTTTATGAAAAAATAATATAAAAATTATTATAAAACAGAACAGAATAAATTTATTTTTCCATATGAAATTATTATATAAAAAAAAACTAAAAAAAAAAATTTGCCTTTGTTTTCATTCATAATACCCCGTTAAACATTCAATCTACAACTTTGATCTTGGTATCGTCTGAAAGGAAAATTAATAGGCTACAACGTTTACATTGAGGTGTTTTTAAGTACAAGGCTTGGTTTCAGTGATAAATAGGAATTTGTCTACAAAAGGGCGATATTTTTCAGTTTTTTGCGTTTTACGCGCAAACGGTGCGTCAGATCAAAAGATGTTTTAGAATAAATTAGTCTTAAAATTAAATTTTCTATCAGAATTCGTCATAAAAAATGCCTGCCGCCATTGGAAAATCAAGAGTTAGATGCGCTGGAGAAAAACTGGAGAATGTTACAAAGTCAACTAAACCTTCAAAAGTAACCTCATGCAACATAACTAAGACCTACCAAGTTTCATTTCGAAATTCCAACAACTCTAGGAGGAAAAGGGGGTGGACACATATAATGGGACACCCTGTATGTAGCAAAAAAAAATGGAGCAAATAATCCTACTACGAACTCTGATGAGGGTCGAATATTTTAGAGATATTAGGTTTGAACTGATTACATCACGGATTGAAAAGAGACCGAAAGAATCTTGGACTCCTAAATACATCAGGACGCCAAAATTACCAGGAAGATGACACCAGAACAAGCACCAAAAACGGATCACAGACGTTCTCGTAGATGAAGCGTTTCTTCAAGTCACACAGAAAGCAAAGTTCAGATAAGAAAACAACGAGGGGTGTCCCGTGGTCTAGTGGCTAGCGCGCTGGATTCATAAGCGGGAGATGGTGGGTTCGATCCCCACCGGCGACAGGAATTTTCTCATCTCAGGGCTCGCTGAGAAAATTCCTGGTTGCACCCTGGAGGCCCGGCGCTAATGGCCAAGATTTGTCGATGCGCCGTAAAAAAAAAAAAAAAAAAAAAAAAATTTTCATTATTCAACTTAGTCATATTTTTGATAACCGTATAAAAACGAAATTACAAATGAACAAAAACGATTATAATTTTATTATTAAAAAAAAAATACCATATTTGAGCATTTTAAATAATTATTTGGTTATATAATATAGGTAATGGGTTTAAAAGTGAAATAATAAAGTAGATGCTACCCTTTTTGTGGGAGTGATTTTTTTCTTTGGGGTTTTGTGAGCACCCCACCTCCCTACTTACGTTAGTGTAATCCACCTCCTTGCTTAAGGGTTAATAGTATTAGTTTATGTATAATTATTCCCATTAAAAGCATCATTGAGGACACGTTTTTTATTTATTAGTAAAAATCTTATAATGAATGCATCGGCTATTTTTGATTATGTACAGGCCAGATGATTCTCCAATGCGAGATCGCAAAAATAACTCCCGTATTAACCCCCGCAAAATGTTTATACTAGAAGATGCTTTTTTGAAAAAATTCAAGCTAGTTATTTCTGTGTAAGGGGAAGATAGTAGAACATTTAAAAAAAAAAATATATATCATCAAAATCGGCCACCATTTGTCAATTGGAATTATATAGCCCAAGTCTACTTTGTTAATGGTTATTTTGCTCATAAGGAGTTATTTCTGACCTATGGTGCCGTTGACTATTTTCTTCCTCATGAACTCATAGATTAGAAATATGCGATGAAAAAATTTGATCTTGAATAAGAGTTCAAGGACAATTTTGCGGGGGTCAATATGGGGGTTATATTTTCCGATCTTGCATTGGAGAATCATCTGGCCGACGGATGACCATTATTTTTTTGACAGCCTTTTACTCTTTATTCCTCACAGTATTAAGCGTGTTTACATTAGTAATTTATTAAGAGTAAGAATAAGGGGGGTAAATGGGCGGGCTAAAGGGTTGCTGGAGCGGACGTGCGGATATGGGAGCCGTCCGACTTCTTTAGGGAGCTCTGCTAAGCTATAGTGCCCTATTCCACTGCTTAGCATCTCCCAGTATACCTGATTCCCGTCAACGCCTACTGCTTGACCTCCCCGTGGTACCCCCTGGGCGTTGTTATGTCACCCCCTTAACAACGGCGGACAGCAGAGGCGGGGATCTGTGTTGACGTAGGGTCACCTTCCCTATAGAGCGGGTCCTCTCCTTCGGGAGGAACTGTGCCGGTCTGCCGGCCTAGGTGGCAGCCCCACCAGCAGACTCGGTGAGGAAGATTAGGGGTCTGAATCGCCTAAATTTAAATTTCCTACAACTAAGCAAATGGAAAAAGCCGGACTCCCCTTAACGGATAACTCAGAGGGTATGCAGGCCCCTCTGAGAGACCTTGGCATGGAAATGGACTTACCAATATCTGCTGAACATTCCACCCTGGAAACACGGAATGGTGCTACAGGGACTTGCGTAATATCAAATCCTTCCTCTCCTTCTCGGTACATTTTGGAGCCGTACACAACGCCTACGAAGTCTCCCGAGAAGAAGAGGGTGAAGCGAGGAAAGAAACGTTTTATCGAGGATATCACAACCACGAAAAGAACTAAGTTCTCTAAATTTATTGTTATTAGTAGAACGGAAGGACACTCATTTGCAAAGGTGTCTCCTTTCCTAATTAGCAAAATGGTGTCACAAACTTATGGAACAGTTGTTGGCCTGAGCAAAATGTCGAGTGGCTCTCTGCTGGTTGAGGCAGCCAGCAAGGAGCAATCCGACAAAATTATGCGTACTAAGACTCTGGGCATGTTCAGTGTGAATGCAGAATTGCATAAAACACTGAACTCGTCCAGAGGTATGATAACATGTTTTGACCTAGAACATTCAACGGACGAGGAAATAAAAGAAGGGCTACAAGACCAAGGAGTAATTGCCGTTCGTAGATTTTTTCGTAAGAGGAAATCTCCGAACGGCAGTGAAGAAAGGCTGGAGTTTACAGGAAGCGTGATGCTCACGTTCGATCAACCTGAGATCCCTTCCAGTATTCAAGCGGCCTTTTACAAGCTAAAAGTGCGCCCATACATTCCACCCCCCTTGAGATGCTTTAGATGTCAAAAGTTTGGACATTCGGCTGCAAGGTGTAGGTCGGTACAGGAGATTTGTACGTGTGGGTATCCATCCCACAGTCCTGAGCCTTGTCCTGCACCTCCCAAATGTCCAAACTGCGATGGGGCCCATAATTCCCGGTCGAGGGACTGCATGGAATACAAAATTGAAAAAGAAATTATGAAAATGCGGACGGAAATCAAAGATCTTACTTTTCCGCAAGCGAGAGCACTGGTAAACAGTACATCATATGCCTGGAGAGGCACCTACTCCAGTGCAGTTAAAAAGAGTAACGACGTGAATGAAAATTCGAAAAAAGAAAGTAAAAAGAAAATTGGCGAATTACCTTCCTCTTCCCAACCTCCCTTCAACCCCCCCAAACCCCCTCCTATTCCCCTCACTCTCTCCACCCTGCCCCTTCCCACATCCCTCCCAACCCTCTCTAGTTTCCCATCTCTCTCTCCAACCCCCCGCTTCCCCCACCCCTCCCATCTACTTCGGTAGATGAAAACAATGAAGTGGGAAATCGAATTTCCCCAAAACGTTTAGAAAAAGGCGTCAGTGGGCCGGTAACCACCCCCTCAATATCCGGCGCTGAGAGCGTCGAGGATGTTGAGGATGATGGTGGTGGTCCATTCACGCCTTCCAAAACTAAGAAAAGAGGTCGGCCCAAGGGTAAGAAACGTGGGCCAACGAAACAGTCTGCTGATTTGAAGCAGTGAAGAATTACATATATTTATAGTATGGCCAAATTGAACAAATTCCTTCAATGGAACATAAGGGGATTTTCGGAGCATAGCGACGAACTACGCTACTTATTGAAAACGTACACTCCACTGGTCGTGGCCCTCCAGGAAACTAAATTTCCTGAGGGTTGTGCCAGGCCTTTGGCAGGGTACAATTGTGTACATAAAGAACCCAGGGTTTTACAGGGTGGGCGAAGCCACGGAGGTGTGGCCCTCTATACCATGGAGAACCTTGGAGCTCAGGCCTTAAACTTAGTCACGCCCCTACAAGCAGTCGCTGTGCAACTGAAGACCCCGGTAGCCGCGACTATATGTTCGTTGTATCTGCCGGATGGCAGAGCATACAATGTTAGAGACGTAAAAAGTATTATTGAACAGCTACCTCAACCTGCAATACTACTTGGAGATTTTAACACGCACCACGTTGCATGGGGGTCCAGGAGATCCACCCCTCAGGGTCGTTTGCTTTACGACATGCTTGAGGAGGTGGACCTCCTGGTTCTTAATGATGGCTCTCCGACTCACTTTTGTGAGTCTTCAGGGTCTCTAGATGCCATAGATTTAACTCTAACGAGCACCTCTGTCATAAGGCACCTTTCGTGGAATGCTCTGAGCGATCTGCATCGATCAGATCATTTCCCCATATTGGTTACACTTGCCGGCAGATACAACGAAAACAGAAGACCTACAAAGTGGAATGTTAAAAAGGCACACTGGAATAAATTCAGAGAATCCTTCATTGCTTCCGATTTAGCAGACACATCAGAACAGTCTTTGCAAATATTTACAAAGATGATCAATAATGCTGCACAGAAGGCAGTTCCCCTAACATCACCTCGCTCATCATCGAAAATTCCTGTACCATGGTGGGATGAGGAATGTTGGGAGGCCAATAAAGCCAAAAAGAAAGCATTCAATCGTTTTAAAAGATATCCCACTGACGTGAATCTAATAGCATTTAAGAAGGCAAGAGCAATCGAGCGGCGAATTAAGATAAGTAAGAAAAGGGAGTCATGGGCAGCTTATGTAAGCACTTTAACAAAAGATGCTTCTCCATCCGAAGTCTGGAGGAAAATAAGAGCGGTAGGGGGAAGGACCACAAAAAACCAATCCCCTATCCTGTTAAATGCCGGCAATTACGTCAGCGACGCACAAGCTGTCGCTGATGTATTAGCAGATCATTTTCACTCCGCATTCAGTCTGGCGTCCTACTCTGAAGATTTCCACAATATAAAAACTAACGAGGAGGCATTTTCTCTAGACTTCGGATCGACCGATGACACCTCACAAGACTATAGTGCTCCCTTCAAAATTGATGAATTGAACAGGGCCCTCCAGGTCGCATCTCAGAAGACATCTTCTGGATGCGACGGAATTCCCTATGAAATGCTCCAAAATCTCCCATATGAAGGGAAAGAGATGATGCTCGAACTGTATAATCGTTTCTGGACCAATGGTGTATTCCCCAGTGCCTGGAAGGAAGCAATTATTGTCCCAATCGTGAAGCCAGGTAAGGATCCCATAAATCCAGGCAGCTACAGACCCATCTCACTTCTGTGTTGTATGGGAAAGCTCCTGGAGGCTATGGTAAATTATCGGGTTGTTCATGAATTGGAGAAAAGTAATCTTCTATCGAGATATCAGGCAGGATTCAGAAAAGGATTTTCAACACAAGACCAGCTAGCGTTGCTAGAGCATAACGTCCAGAAAGCATTCCTTTCACGTCAGCATATTACAGCCATTTTTTTCGACATGAAACAGGCGTATGACCGAGCTTGGAGATACGACATACTCCGACGCCTTCATGGTTGGGGGTTTAAGGGCAGATTGCCTCTGTTCCTGAAGAGCTTCCTCTCAGGAAGAACCTTCAGAGTTCGTATTGGCGACGCTCTTTCCTCCATGAGGGTGCAAGAAACCGGAGTCCCACAAGGATCGATACTCAGTGTTACCCTGTTTCTTGTCGCGATAAATGGCATAGCTGACAATATTCATCCAGAAATCGGCAGATCTCTCTACGCTGACGATCTTGCTCTTTTTGAGACCCACCCAGCTGAAGTTGTCGAGGCTAACAAATTACAGGAAGCAGTGAACGTAGTATACCATGCTGCAATAAGGCGGGGATTCACCTTCTCCGGGGAGAAAACTGTGGCTCTACACTTTTGTAGGCTTCGGAGACCTCATAATCATCCACGGCTAACCGTGGGTGATTGTGAGATCAACTTCAAAGAGTCACATAGATTTCTGGGTGTTATTATGGATAAGAAAATGAGATGGAAACACCACATCAATTATATTATTCAGCGGTGTGAGACCTCCCTAAAAATTTTAAAAACCTTGTCAAGATTGCAGTGGGGTGCTGAAAAATCCGTTTTGTTAAAAATATTTGATGCTCTTATCAGGTCCAGAATCGATTATGGTTGTGCCATATACGGCTCGGCTCGCAAATCGTGGCTCAAGCAGCTCGATAGGCTGTACAATACAGGGCTGCGGTTTGCGATCGGAGCTTTTCGCACTAGTCCGCTGGATTCTATTTATGTAGAGGCAGGCCACCTACCTCCGGCGCATAGGAGGAATCAGGTGATGCTGTCTTATACGTCTTCATTACGAGCGAAAACTTTTCATTTCATGCATGATGCCACAAGAGATAATATTGTATCGGATATGTTCAGTTTTAGGCGTTCTGTAACCAGACCACTAGTAGTGAGATCAAAAGAAACCTTACAGTTTTACGGTGGAGCCTGGGAGCATCTGATGGACATTCCAGTACAAGTTGTAAGTCCTTGGATGCTTCTAGACCCACTTATTGATCTTACTCTAGCACAGTCGGGGAAAAAAGACACTGCCCCTTCTATGTACAGAATGATGTTTCTGGAAAGACTGCAGCAGTATGAAGAACATTTTGTAATATTCACAGATGGCTCTAAAACAGAAACAGGAACTGGCTGTGGAATTGTAATTGACGATCAAACAGAATTAGCGGTCCCTTTAAATCAGTATACCAGCATCTTCCATGCGGAATTGCTAGCTATAAAAATAGCCCTGGAGAAATGTAGAAATCTAGAAAAGGAAAAATTCCTCTTGTGTACTGATTCTCACAGTTCTCTAGTCGCATTGAAAAATAAATTTACTCGTGATCCACTCTTGATGGACATATTAATATTACTGAGTTATATTACGAGTAGTGGAAAAATTGTCAAATTTCTCTGGGTGCCAGGACATGCGAACATCGACGGTAATGAAAAAGCTGATATGCTGGCGAGGCAGGCTTCTTCTGCAGCAGCTGATTATGTTTCGCCACTGCATATCGACGACCAAAAACTATTTCTGAGAAACCTGGTTAAAAAGAAGTGGCAGGAAGAATATAGTTCAAAAGATACATTCCTAAAACACATCGAGGATTCTGTTACGACCGAGAGTATTACTGCCAGTATGTGCAGGCGTGACGACGTGGTAATAACCCGATTACGGATCGGTCATACCCGTCTCACGCACGGGCATCATCTGGTAGGACGACGCCGGCCTCAATGCGAGCACTGTGACAGCATCCTCGATGTTCGGCATATCCTAGTGGACTGCCCAGCATTCCAGGGTGTCAGGGACCGACACCAACTCCCGACTACTCTTAAGGATCTGTTGTGTAAAAAAGAAGCCTCTGTGAATAAATTAATAGCATTCTTAAAAGACCTAAAGCTGTATAATCTAATATAATAACTCAAGTATTGTGTGTACATTTTAAATTATAATTTAATCTACTTTATTTGTTATAATTTTGCATGCGGCGTGAAAGTATTTATTGTATGAGTGGGTATGTATGTTTAGTGTGACAGTATTTATTATGTGTGTTTGTGAGTGAGTGCGTGTGCGTGTTTATTATTATAATGTAAATATGTAAATAATAATTTTAGGATTAGATTTAGATGTAAGGTTAGATCCGGTATATGTTAAAAGTATCTAACAAAATTTGTACATACATTAGTCTTAGCTCTAATTTAGTTATAGATTAAATATGAGTTGCATAATGTAATAAACCAAAATAGTATCTTGAAATACCAGGATATTATTAAAAATGTTTCATCATATGTTAAAAATGAAACAATTTCTAACGGTGCTAATGACCCTAGCAGTAGAAGCACCCATAAGCAAACAAAAAAAAAAAAAAAAAAAAAAAAAAAAAAGTAAGAATATATACTCGTAGTTTCTGCTATTCGTACATGGGCAACGAAGTGCATTTACGACAAATTACACTTTTATTTTTTTATTTACATCAAAACGTTTTGCAATATATATATATATATATATATAAATGGGTTTTTCAAAATGTCTGGCGGGCCGGATCAAATCTTACAGACGGCCAGATCCGAAGGGCAGATAATAAAATAATAATAATAATAAGATAATAAAATGATAATACCTTTTTTCGAGCTATTGTCACCTAAACCTAAACATCTAATCTTCATTGAGATAAGAAAATTCTTTTAAGGGCACCATTCGTACGAAATAATTCATAATAATGTGCTAAAAATTTTCTTGCTCTATTTTCTTAAACGATTTTGCATTTTTACATTAACCCTAAAAACATATACAGATAGTAATAAACAAACATTGTAGTATTTTATCTAAGGCAGCAACCCATAAAGCACGGGCCCTTATAATTTTTTGTGTTACTATACATATTTTTTTTACCAAGGAGCGCTATCTATCAGTGGTTATTGGGCTCTCAAACCCCTGTCAAAAGAAAGCATTAATAACATTACGAGAAACAAACATCCATATTATCCCGGGACTAGGCTAGGATTTTCATGAGGTATTTATTTTTATTTGTATGCTAATGGGGGAGAAGGAAAGAGGATCCGACGAAGGGGAAAAAATTATGCGGGTGTAGGGAAATTAATTAGAAGGAGCTCAAAGGGCACGCGTTATGGAAGGATGAATGAAAAAAAAATGGAAATAAAAACTTAGAACAATCAGACTTTCTTCCATTTAAAAAACGTCATAATCTGTGTGGGCGTTAATAAAAAACGAAGGAAGGTTGTCAAGCCATTAGGGTGAACTGGGAATACATCCTCGGGGTCAGTGTGGGATTAATTTCTACTGACATGATGCAAAAACAAACATTTTTATAAAGAACTGTAGATAGTTCTAGCTACATTAAAATGATGAGTAATGATCATAATAAAAGATATTTTAATTAACCTTGTTTATATATAAATGAATATATATATATATATATATATATATATATATATATATTAATATTATTATTTAATTGATAATAAAAGCTGCCAGCTGTAAAAGTGATCCCCCGAAAAACTAACGTTGAAAAAAAGAGGCCAAATTCCAGACACCTCCCAAAAACAATTTGCCTATGAAAGTTATATCGTAGTATTGTAAAGTTATATCGTTTTAGGCTCTTTAATACCTTGTCGAGAACATAATTGAAGGGGTCGGGGGAAAATAGTGCCAAGCAACATTTTAAACAAAACTTAACTGTAGCTGCTATGTGTCGGATTTTATGTGGGTCTGTCAGTCTATGATGCAAATGCTACAAGCTCTGTATGCTACTTAATCTTGTTGCCCCAACCATTTCAACTGATAGCCCCACATAATATCCAACATATAGCAGCTACAGTTAAGTTTTGTTATAAATTTTGCTTGGCACTATTTTGCCCCGACCCCTTCAATTATTAATTGATCTCCAAGACAGCAAGGTGATTTCCTAACGTATAATATAATAGTTAAGAACATATCGTCCTTACCTATTGAATATGGTCTCGTTTTTCAGATTCGAGATTTTGCTCGTAGATTGTGGATGATACGGCTTGTCGCAAATTATCGCATCTCTAACCTCTTTATAGAAAAGCCGGAAATGCCTTAAATAAAGTATCGAATAAGACCATGTTTCAATATATTACTTCGTCAATTGTATCGAATATGTTCATTCGCTATTTTGCTCCAATTTGCATATTCGATAGTTTGACATGGTAGGGACGATATGTTCGCAACTTGTAATGTAATGGCTTCAAATTCTTACCTTACCTAAATACTAGAAAACCCCTTCAATTATACCCTTTCACTTATTTGTGTAATTCATATTTGGCTCGTTTTTCTTAACTTAAAAACGGCAGTGACCGGTTTAGCTTACAAAAAGTTCATGCAAACCCGAACGTATTTAGTCGTCAAAGAGTTTATAATAATCCTGATTCGTTACCCTAAGAGCCTGAAGCTTTAAATACCAGACATTTTATAATAAATTCGATTGTTATAGTGATCATCATTAAACGAAAACTGGCCAAGTTGGAATAGCACAAATAAGTGAGAGGGTATTGAGAGCCTAAAACTTAGCCCAATACTATGATATAACATTCATAGGCAAACTGTTTTTGGGAGGGGCCTGGAACTTGGCCACTTTTTTTCAACGTTAGTTTATTGGGGGATCACTTTTACAGCAGGTGTTCGAAAAAATAGGGCCATCCCTCCCGGAAAATATGTAAATATCCCCCCAACTGTACGGGTGAGATGATGAATTTATTTAATTCAAACAGCTTGTAATTTTTTTATGAAATTTTAAAGTTTAAATAGATGGAAATTATGACTCTCCCTAAGTACAAAAAAAAAAAAAAAAAAAAAAAAAAAATAGAACTTTCAAAACCTTTTTGTGATCATTTGATATGTCAAATCCTTAATTTATAACAGGCATGTGTTAAAACATTAAAGTAAAATTAATCACTTTTTATTTATTTATTATTTTATAAGTCCACGTGGCTAGGCGATTCAACGATTAACACATGTGGAAAATAAAAACAAGAAAAATATAAAAATATCAACTTTTTTTTTAGCAAATTGATTATGATGTATTATTACAGTTTTTGTATTTAAGTTACAATGTGTTGTATGTTGAACATTTTTATTTTAATGGAATATGTATCATCTTCTCTTTTTGAACGTTTTTCTCCCTTATTTTTCCATTTTCAAGTGTTGTTTTCTTTTTTTCATTTTAGTCTTTTTTTTATTTTTTTTTTATTTTATTTGCTATACAGGAGTTCTCCTTAGCAAAGGAGTTGGCTTACATATTTATTTAGTTAGTCCTATTTTTAGTAATTTTAACTTTTATAACTGCTTAGCTGTTATAGTATATATTTCCACTATTTTACTAATATGAACAAACTATAATGAGAAAATGAGTTGCAAAATAACAATATCTGTATATGAGAAATAAATAATATAACTAATATAACATAAATAAAATCCTTCCGCTTATGATTAAAATAAATATAGTCATAATATTATAACATAAATCAAATGTAAATTAACTGAAAAGTGAATTATTAAAAGAACAAAAAAAATAAATAAATAAAAAAGCAAAGAATAAAAAATAAGATAAAAAATAATTAACTTTTATTCATTTAAAATAAATGATCGGCACTTTAGAATTTCCTTAATATATCTAGATATTCCTATGAGTTTATATTTATTATTGCTATTGAGTGCGTTGAGGAAATTAATTTCGGTATCATCATGAGTAAGAAAGGTAAGATGTTTAGCTCTTATCGGCTCATAAGCAGGGCAATGAAGAATTAAATGATGAATGTTCTCTAGAACATTTAAACTACAAACAGAACATTTCTTCTGCGGGTCTATTGTGTATGTTAAATTGTTTATGTTGAATTTTATTGCGTAGTTACTGCAGGTTCTTAATTGGAAAATTGTTTTATATATGGAAAATGGTAGATTAATTGTGAGAAATTCCTGGGCCGTACCTGGTTTTATGGGCATTCTATTATAAAAAGGGCTATAATTGGACTGATTTTTTTTATTTATATCCTGGTCTAACAACATTTCCTTGTAATCTTCTAAGATACCTGCCATATTTGCTTTAATTACGTGGGGGTCCTGGTTTAACCAAATATCATAATAGTTTAGGTTAATGAGTATTTCCTTAAGTTGTGTTACCCAGTCAAAACGCAATTTATTACTATGTGACTGATCTAATACATATAACCTGTCATAGCACAATTTAGGTAGTCTATTCCTATCCATAGTTAATATTTTACAGAGCCACTTCAGGGAAGATTTTAAAATTTAGACTGAAATATAATCTGAATCTGTCTCAAGCCTTACCAGAAAATTTGGAGTGGACTTTATTAAATTGAAAAGTTTTTTATAGAAGTTAACCCCGGCCTGTTCTACTTGATCTAAATATCTTAAAGCCCAGACTGGGGCACCGTATAAAAGCATGGATCTTCCTATAGCATGAAGGAGTTTTTCTACTCCATTTCAACTATTACACTTAGTCCCTGATAGTATTCCAAATATGACACTTGAGGCACTGTTAAATTTGGTTATGGCAAATCTGCATTGTTCCAGAAATACACCAGAAGAAGTGAAAAGAGTCCCCAAAAAAACATACTTAGCCACCTGTTCGATTTCCTTCATATTGTAATAAAACTTTCCTACTGAAGTGGAAGTCCTTCCCTTATGAAAGTTTATTATTTTAGATTTAGTCTCATTTACAACGAGAGATTTCTCCGCACAATAACACTCCAGTATTGCTAGCTTCTTCCTCATGTCAGCAAGCAGAATAAGGTCATCAGCGTATTGCAATAGTATGATGTCGTTGTAGCCGTCCATGTTTAGTCCAGCTACGCCTTTTCTTTTGAAATATTTATCCATATCTGAAATAAATACTGCAAATAAAAAAGGGCTCAAAATTTCACCCTGAAACAAGCCTTCTGTTACCTTAATTTTTGATGATTTGACCGGTCCCATCTTGACTTGAACTGTTGCTTGGTTGTACAATGTTTTTAATATTCTAATTATTTTTGGACTAAAACAAAACTCATTAAGTTTTGACCACAATAAGCTATGGCTAACAGTATCAAATGCTCTCTGAAAATCAATAAAAGCAGCATAACTGATCTTTTCGGAAGCCTTAAATGCAACTGCAAAAGGACAGAAAGAGTAAAAATGTGATCCAGACATCCTCTTCCACTTCTGAATCCCGCCTGGCATTCTGGCAAAATCTTTACTTCATTATCCCACAATATAAATCTAGTCAATAATATCTGTGTAAATATTTTAAGACAAGAGTTTGCTAAAGCTATACTCCGATAATTAGCCGGGTCATTTCGGTCTCCTTTCTTGTAGAGCATCGTCAAACATAGATTGGACCAAGAACTTGGCACTTCTTCAGTCGCCAGAATATTATTAAAGAAGCTTTCTAAATATGACAGCCAGTTTTGAGGTAGATTTTGAAAAAACTCGTAACTAACACCATCCGGACTTGGAGATGTTCTATTTTTACATGCATTAAGGCTAGCTACTATTTCATCCTGCGATATACTTCTGTCCATAAGAGGGTGACATACACCGAAAAAAGTTATATCATGAATAAATAATGGCTTATACAGAGTAGAAAAGTAATATTCCCATTGCTCTAAAGTAACTTTATTTTCACTAATTGTTTGTTTTTTTTTTTTATTTTCTTAACAACACCCCAAAACGTTTTACTGTCCTGAGTATTTGAGATAGCCTTAGTAATTGTCTCGAAATAATTTTTCCTCTTTTCTTTTATTAATGTTTTGTATTGCTTTTTAAGTTCCTTGTATGATTTCGCGTCCCCACTTTCGAAATTACATGAACCACATATTTTTAATTGCTTTTTTAATTTTATTTTTAGTTCTTTGCATTCTAAGTCATGCCATTTAGGAGTACAGCTGGGTTTAGGCTTAATAACTGAAAACATTTTTTCATGCTTCATTTGGGCTGCTTCAGCAGCCTCATAAATTGCTTCTATCATATTTTGATTTAGAAAATTTGTATTACTGGTGTTGGTGTAAGAATTTAACCGGTTGTTATTTTCAATTACACTCTGGTATATTTTTTGATACTCAGGGCACCATTTATATGTTGTAAAGGGAATTACTTTAGTTTTGTTATTTTTGAATTTAATTGGTCTATCTATATTTAATGAGAGTATAAGTGGAAGATGCTCGGAAACTATTGTATTGGTTGATACTTCTAAGTCAGAAATTATCTGTAATTCGGTTAAGACACACCAAACATGATCTATGACACTCTCTCCATTAGTGTTTATAAAAGTATGGAATGCAGGCGTGTCACTTCTAGTCCTACCATTCAACAAAACTAATCCTTTACAAGTCATATATTCACTAAGGACTCGACCTCTCTTATTGTAAACACTATCCAGGGATTTATGTTCAATATTTAGATTATAGCTTTCAATACCTTCAGGAATGTTCTCTTGGATTCCCATACGACAGTTAAAATCTCCACCCCAAATGATATTAGCCTCTGATGGTATCTGCAAAGTGAGTAGAGTGCTGTCAAGTAAGTCGAGTAGAGTCTCTATGTCATATGTAGGTCTAAAGTAAACAAAAACAATATACACTTCTTTATTGCTATATTTAAAACTAAAAATTATCCAATGTATTGTAATATTCAATATTCTAATATTGGTTAGTAAAGGGTTAGTGATAACTATTAAGCCACCACCAGCTCGCCCATGAACCTTATCCTTGATGGCTGGAGAGAAGGCCTGGATGGAGTATTGAGATGAAGGAGGTAGAACTGGTTGGGTCTGAAGCCAAACTTCACAACAGCAAATCACCATAAAGTCCTTAAAGGATGATAATTCACTCATTAGATTTGCGTATCCTGAAGAATTCCAAAAGACAATGCGAAACTCTCGCGGCCAATGAACCAGCTGCTTGGATAGTCATGGAGTGCTGCGTTTCTTCGTCTTGGGTGTCCTTCCTTCCACCTTCTTGTCCTTCTTGGATGGCGGTGTACCTGTTTTATCTTCGCTTGGACTAATGCGGAATTCATCTGAATCTGTTTCATACTGGCATTCTGCATTTTCTTCAATTTCCTTAACATCATCTTCAGATTCTATTTTAACTTTATTGTGTTGTTGAGAACGTTTCACATACAAAGATCCGGCTCTAAACGAAACATATTTAAGAATGGACTCTTTCTGCAGTTGTTTGGCCTTATGAAATAAAAGTCTATATTTCACTGACATTTGTTCATTAATATAAACAAGCTGTGTTCGATCTGTGCTAATAGAAAGATTAAGACTTTCCCACGTTGGAAATTTTTTTTTGCTTTTCAAGACTTGTAAAATATTTAATTTGTCAGAAAATCTTGTAAATCTTACACCTATAGTTTTAGAAAACGAGCCATTTCTTAGTTTATATCTTTTGTACCAATCTATTTTCTCTAAATCTAATGGCATTTCTAATCTAGACCATATAGCATCTAGAATAGTTGGAATATCTTCATTATCAATATAGGGTATATTATTAATAGTTATTTCATTTTTAAAAACTGATTGCTGATTAACAAGAACAATTTTCTCCAACATCTTAATTCTTTTTTCAAAATTGCTATTTTCTTTTTTTAAATTGTTAATATCTTCTGTGTTTTTTATAGTCTGTACCTTCAATGAATTTACTTCCTCAATACTGGAAATTACTTTTTCTTGATCTGCCTTCATTAAATTAATTTCCTTTTTTAAGTCTTTATTGCTATTAAGTAAAACATCCAATTTAGATAAAATGTTATTGGTGTCTATATTCATTTTCATTTTAGTCTTAGGGGTCATTTTATAATTAGTCGACTATGTTGATTACTTCATCAAGTAATCAAATATTTGTCCTATATATTGGCTCCTATCACCTAGTAGTTCTGTCATATTGTACGGTAAGTCATAGTTTTGTCTAATAAGTATACTACTATATTCTGTCAGTAGGTGTATGACCAGTGTTAAGTTACAATGGAATCACTTTTAATATTATTTCCTTAGTATTTTTATATTAATTTTCTTTGTGCAGATTACACTGTTCTGCAAAAAAAAAAAACTTTTCTCCCCTCCCTTGAACAATTTTGCCTGTTTCTCATGTTTTCAGGTGTGCTGAGTCCGAATCTGAACTCAGAAAAATTCTATCACCCTCTGATTTTGAGAGAAAAGAGGAGAAACTTGGAAAAAATGAAAAATTGTATTTGAAAATTATTGTCCTTATTATAACATATTGTTTTTTTCTTTTTCAACGGTAAAATATAATTAATTGAATCCTGCATGCTATCAGGTATAATACTAGATATGACACAACTCAAAAAATATACACACATCGTCAATGAGTATTTTTTTTTCTTTTGTACTCTTCCTCCTCTGTCTCCCGCTGCAGTGTCCAGCAGTAATCCGCCAGCATCTTCTCATTCCATTTGCCAGTATATCTTTTTTCCATTCTGGATATGTCTTGGTGGAATAGTTCTCCATGTTCGTCCGAAACTGCACCCAAATTTGGGGCGAAAAAGTCTTGGTGACTATGCAGGAAATGTATTTTTAATGACATATTGCATCCCAATGTTTTATATGAAGTAAGCAGTTCTTGGACTATTTTTCGGTAGTCTCTAGATTTTTCGTTTCCCAAAAAATTAGCACATACCTCTCGAAAAGCAATCCAAGCCTTTTTCTCAGTAGTATTTAACTTTGCTTCGAAAGTGAGGTCCTTGAGTAGATGTCGAATTTGGGGTCCTACGAAAAACACTTTTAGCCATATTTCTTCAACCACTTGTAAGATTCCCATCAAATTTTTTTTCGTTCAAATATACTTCATTGCGCTCAATATCATCGGGCTTTTGAATTTATTTCACTATGTTTTGATGCCAAAAAAATTCGTCAAATTTACAATAAACTCACATTTTTGGATAAAAAACTAGAATTTCTCAAGAAACTGTGCGTGATAGACAGAATCTGACTTCAAATTCGTGTTCAGCACATTTGAAAACAGTAAGAAAGCATGTTTTGGTTTGAAGGAGGATTTTCGTGCAGAACAGTGTTACCCTTGTCTCGAACGTGAAACAGTACATACAAATATTCCATGGGTTTTTATGGTATATCTTTCCTTAAAAATCACTCTGTTCACTAATGCCCCACAATTTGTCAGTACTTCTTCCAAATGAATTCATCGCTTCTGAAGTTCCCTCCAGTTATCCAACTGATTTACTCCATTTTACCGCTCAAGCGGACGTTTCAAGATTTTTTCTTCTTCTTGTTGCTTTCTTTCCTCTTTCTTGAAGAAAAAAAAAAATATTTCACGGCTAGGTGTGAAGTCCCCCCGGTGTAGGGAAGAGGGAATATTATAATTCCTCAGTTGGCACACCTGGAGACTCGGAGGACCATTGTGGGTGCACAATGGGTTCAGTCGAGTGGCCGGACGGTCCACTCCCTTACTCCATTATATTCTTGGCCTTTTTCCTTTATTTTTTTTTTTCTTTCCCTTTTCTAGGCCTAGATTCTGGAAGAAGTTCGCCTGCTTGATTTAGAGCGATGGACCGAAACAGAGGCAGGTATTGGAGGAACCTGCACCGTCCCACATATGCGCTACTGGCAATGACACGGAATATATTTCATGATTTAAATATGGTATGACGGTTTGATGGCGTCTCAATATTATCACTACTATGTCAAACTATCACATATGCAAATTCGAGACTTTGCTCTTGGATTGTGGACGATACGGCTTGTCGCTAATAGTCACAACTCTAACCCCTTTAGAATAGCCTTTAATGCCTTAAATAAAGTATCGAATAAGACCATTTTTCAATATATTACTTTGTAAATGGATAGAATATGTTCGTTCTCCAGTTTGCTCCGATTTGCATATTCGACATGGCAGGGACGATATGATTTAAGGTTATCAGAATGTTTTCGGGTTTTAGGATTTTAACTATAATCATTGAATATTAACTCCTCCGATTTAACTTAAGTCCATATTGAGGCGACTTTGAAGCTTCTTGTGGATTCTGAAGATGTCTTGTCAAATATAGGTTTTTTACGTGCGAAAATACTACGCTTAAAAGCACTTATCGGAAAACACTTTCCGTTCAACACATTACTGAATATTGTCACAAGTACACAGCTGTGTACGACGGCTCGGGATATCCAGGAAGGGATATTTTATTTTTATTTTTTAATAACAGCCCTTAACCTACTAATATATTACAATTTTTATTATTCTATGTTATATTTATTTTGTTTGTCTTGTAAAATATAAATATATTTTTATATATTTAATTATTGTCCTTGATTCATTTTATGGCTTATAGTTAACCCTGTACTTTCTGTGTTAATCTTTGGTTAGAGATGAAGTTTTGATTTCCCTAAGAGCT
Organism: Gonocerus acuteangulatus; assembly: GCA_946811695.1. Taxonomy (NCBI): domain Eukaryota; kingdom Metazoa; phylum Arthropoda; class Insecta; order Hemiptera; family Coreidae; genus Gonocerus; species Gonocerus acuteangulatus. The sequence continues at coordinate 60,885,532 of OX328131.1, forward strand.
AATTTAAGTGCTGAAAATGTTATAAATATTTAATTGGTTTTTGATTAACTATTATTGCATAGACTACAGTTTTAATTTTTTTTTTTTTTTAGATTGTCTTTTTGTTTTGTTTTTGGTCTGGTTCATTGAAGCCAGAACCTTACAAATCCACATACGCTTAAGAGCACCTCCGAGTTATCTCAGATATAGATACCGTTTCGAATTTTCTATGAGCGAGTTAACACGTCTGTTAAACATTTTATGGATAATGCCATCACCTACAATTTTTTTACAAGCTGTTGTGGTTAGATTGTGTTTTAGCACTTTCCTCCGAAGGAAAGTAGCTATTGAGGTTGGACTCATGACGGAATTTTTGAAAAATGTCTTCAACTCTTTATCGATCCAACCTAGTAGACACCAAAAATGACCCCCGTTAAAATTTTTATATATCTATATATACATATATATATATATATATATATATATATACATATATATATATATATATATATATATATATATATATATGTCTGTTAACACGATAGCGGCCAGAGTTTTTGTTTTTTCGTCACGAAACTTGGTATATAGCATTCAATTAGAAAACGATTGAACGAGTTCGTTAACCACCAAAGTCAGTCCACCGGAAGGGGGGGGTTTACCCCGAACCCAAAACACTAATTTGACCATGTCAGCCGTAATATTTGTTATATTTCAACGAAACTTGGTATTCGTAGTGGTAATATAGAGAGAAAAGTGAGATACAAAAATGAACTAAATCGGTCCATTAGGAGGGGAGGGGTTTACTCCGGACCCAAATTCCTAATTTACTCATACCGGTCGTAATTTCTGCTGTATTGAAACGAACCGCGGTATACGTCGTGGGTAACTCATGAGAAAGAAGTACTGTAAAAATGAGCTGAATCGGTCAATCGAAAAGCGGGGGTTTACTTTGTAATATATTTCAATAGAACCCCGCCAGACGTAGGTTCACAAAGCCGCCGCAAGGAGCGCTTTGTATCTAGAGGGACTGTATCCTGTTCCTGCGTTAGATCAAAATCCGATAATATGAGGTTTTTTGTATTTATTACGTAGTGTAGTAGGTACCATGTGTAAACATAACTGGAAGCAAATTAATAATTGATCAGTTATTCATTACAAATTTAAAAGAGAACTATTCATGTTTTTATTTCATTTATGTAGGATATTTTAAGCAAATTGTTCTGGAAAGCAGTCTACACTACCCAAATTCTGAGGAAAGTGCTTAGTTATGCAGCTCCTGCGTGACGGACTTTTTTTTCTTTAAGTTTCGGCTCCTTCATTGAAGATCGAGTTAACTAGAGTATTTAATGTACCGCCAATAATTTCTCGTTTTATTCACATGCACTTTTTTTCGTTTTCTTTTGCGCCTTATAAGGCTATATCTTATAGAGCTACATAAGTCTGCAGATGCAAAAATGGTAAACAAAAATCGAACACTTTTTGCATAATATGTACTTGTATTTAATATACGGATCAATGGCTAGTTTTAATATATTTTCTTCGACAAGCTGATGGTACAGTAAATAATGTTTTATGGACCTGAAGAGGTTTAGCAAAATTTTATATGGAAGAATCAAGATAGGAAGTGGTCAATTCGCTTTCACAACTGCTGGTGGAAAAACCTCTGATAGATGTTTTTTTCTCCAAAAATCCCATATTTTTATAAGATCATTAACTAAAAAACCGAAAAAGAAGAAAATTCCCACATTGAAGTCTCCCAATTTTGCAGCATTAAAGTCTTTTAATTTGTGGAAATTAAATACGGAAGGTTCTACAAAAACTTGAATTTACTATTTCTGTATGCACTCACACAATTGCCTGATTGTTGGATATTCTTTTGTACATCTGTATTCAATAATCACTAAACAGATCTTCCTAACCTTTTTTCTCCAAAAAAAATTGTCATGCAGGACCTGCGTAACTTAGTAAATTCCTCATCAAGTCGGTAAGCTTATTTCCTGAACAATGTTCCTTAAAAAAAAAACTAAATAAATGCTAAATACTATTTTCTTTTATAATTTTTTATAAGCAGCTGAGAAAATTATGAACTTTTTATACAGTTTCGATGAGTAAACCCCAATTTTAATGTTCTTCTTTTGCATTTTTTAACAACTAATTTCATCTAGAATCATTTTCATTTATTTTTTTATGAAATCACAAAAATAAACGTGATATTTATCAGTAGTTTTTCACACTAAATTTACTATTAGGCTATGAAATCTACTATATATTTGTCAAATACCACTCACTCACTCACTCACTCACTCACTCATCTATCAACGCCCAGCCCAAACCGCTCGACAGAAAATTTTGAAATTTTGCATGGACGCTCCCTATATAACGTAGGCGCTCGCTAAGAAAGGATTTTTTTATATTCGTATTTTTAAGCATTTTTAGGGGGGTTTAAAGTTTGAGTTGGTTAGAGAAGGCAAGCCTAGGCAGCCTGCGTTGCTAGGACGATAAAGAACAGCTGTTATCTTACATTATCTATCTCATAGTTTTATTTCTAATTGAGGTTAATTTCAACTATGATGGCAGACCTACTACTAGAAATTAACTGTCCCTCATAGAGTTTTAATTGCGTTTCTTTTCTGCCTGTCCCCGTCAGATAGGCTTGCCATATTTTTGGAGAGTTAAACCGGGACACATTAATATGGGATGGGCATAGCAGGGGGGGGGGGGATAAAAAGAGTACAAATTATAAGCAAAATGGATGGTGAGTTTTAAGCCTAGCAAGTAACGGGAAGGGGGAATCCTGAACTGTTAGTCTACCCAAACCTTAAAAATAAGAACGGAACTTTTTTTGCTACTTGATTTTCTTAAAAAAATCTCTCAGCCAAATAGTAGAGTCTGGCAGCTGGCAGCGCTGTGCAGGTAGTTCCAGCGTTTTCCAATTAGATTACTTCTCATTTCTTTGACACTGTTAGCAGTAGTAAAAATGTGGATTGTAGAAAAGTAACCGATTTATAAAAGATTCTTATAAACATGAATTCATTACTTTTTACATCTTACAGCCTTTTCCGAGACATTGATAAAACTGGGCGGGACACCGAAACAATTGCAAAATACCGGGACAGTCCCGGTCAAACCGTGATGTAAGGCTCTAAGGCTTGCCTTAGAGTTTTCTAGGTGAGGTAATAATATCCGGAACCAATGCACAGCCTCCTCACCTATAACCTTGGTAATGCTCGCAAATATAATGGGTGTTTCCGAATAACCTTTTGGAAACATAAACTTTTAAATTTTAACGCCTATTGAATAACATATAGTATGACGGGAGCGTGCTATAATAAACTGCACAAAATTGTATAGTAAGGTAATTTTAATGAAACATTATTTAACGCAATAAAATAACTACTTATCTGCCGTGACGAAGCACGCTGGAAAGGATATTAAATTCTATAACTTTTTTGGGAATCGGCAGTTTGCAGAATATTTTTTGTTAGAGTAATCAATCTCGAAAATGTTTCGCTTGCTAGACAGTTTTATTGATATCAACTTTTTGAATAGTTATTCCGGGTTAAAAACGATACTTTTGAACATTGAAAGTGCATTAGCCTTAAAGGAATTTTAATGCTAATTATAAAAGAGTAATGTAACTTTGAAGAATAAAGTTTATATGCAGAGGAAAATGGGGGTTTGGGTCAAAAAATATATCTGGAATAAAAACAGATAGAAATTTGAGGTTGTAAATATTTAACTTCATTTGAAGGGGTCGGGGCAAAATAGTGCCAAGGAACATTCTTAACAAAACTTAACTTTAGCTGCTATATGTCGGATATTATGTGGTACTGTCAGTTGAAATGTTTAGGGGAAAGAAGATTAAGTAGCATACAGAGCTTGTAGTCATATTTTAGTAGCATTTTCATCATAGACTGTTAGTCTCACGTAACATCCAACATATAGCAGCTACCGTTTTGTTAAAAATTTAGCTTGGTACTACTTTGCCCCGACCCCTCAATTGTTGTCTAGTTTCACTTCCTTGAGTTTTGTCTTCTACGAAAGATACGCCCTGTATAATAAGACAGGTGCACGCAAAACTTTGGACCAGTGATTTTTTATAAATATGTTATTTTTATGTGTATACGAACAATATTACCAAATATTTAAACAAGACATTTATATTTAATGTCGCCCTTGCCTTACTTAGCTTACACATTTCCTCTTGGACATATTTTTTTTTTTTATTATACGATAAATTAGAAATTAATTGGATTAAAAAAATGACTGATATCGAAAAAACATCTAAAGGAACTAATTAAAAGATTCCAAACAGGAAGAATCGCCTCAAAGCGTGCATCATTTTTTCTCTGGTTTGAGGGCGGGTGCACATGTCAGCCCTAACAGAATCACATGAGTGTGAGTGTTTCTGTCACATACATACTTGTCACTGAGCGGTTTGGTGTCACACACTTCCACGTGCTTTTTAACCCTCGCACTTCTCAAGTGGCCCTCTAAAAACAGAAGTGTCTTGTTTACATCTCACGCTAAAGTTTGTATTTTTTTTTCGCTTACAAACTTCCTACAAAATCTTCCAAGGCGATGTAGAGTTCTTAAAATAGGAAATCGCCTCACCTAAGCGCGTTTTCAAATAATTCTTGAATGAAACGAAAAATTTTGTAAGGGACTTACGTATTACTTACACTACAGCTTAGAGAACTGGGTCTCGTTCAGATATCTAGATCATCAGCGCATGCACAGAAGTCAATTGAATTTTTGCCAATATGGCCACGTAAATACCACTTACGTATATTATCAACGAGTTTGGCTGACTAAAGTTTCGATATTACCTTGAGGGAGCGGCGACGCGTAGCAATTATGTTAATGGCATAATTTCTACGCGTTTCCGCTAGCTTCGCTCGCTCAAGGTTATACGAAACTCTAGTCAATCCAACTCGTTGATAACATATATCACTGGTTTTTCGGTGGAAAATGGGCCAATATACACTTCAACATGGCATCAAAACAGTCTCTTTTTTCCTTGCTATTATGTCGCCATCATGGGCTTATATAATAAAAGCCTTGAAAATAAATTAAATAAGATCACTTACTTAAAAAAAAAAATGGTTTTTAATGGGTGAAATAGCGTTTAATTGCCTAACTATTCCAAGTTCTTGATTGTAAGTATTCCATACCCTTCAAATGTTCTCAGCTACCCCCCCCCCGAAATTCTCCCAGCCCCTCGAATTTATTTCCTATTTACACTCGTCATCGTCATATGAACTCAACTAAAGATGCTAGTCTAGCGTCTTTTCCAGTTTTAGGCAAATCCTAAGGACGAATTTTCGTAGAACAAATAAGAACAGCACAAATAACACAAACACTAACAATACAAACGACAAACCCTTCATATATACATATGAATTTCGTTTAAAACAGAAAGTAAGGAAGACGGTTACTACAAACATAACGGCCAATAGAATTTCCCAAAATCCCGAGTTATGCGCCTGCGCTACTGATCCAGATCTCAGAACGAGACCCAGATCTTTAACCTGTGGTGTAGCTAATACGTAAGTTACTTTTCCCTGCCTATGGTGGGAGGGAGGAACCACGCTAAAATTGATTGAGCTGGATTTGATATTAGACACCTCATTTGTAAGTCAAATGTAAAAAATACATCCTGCACATGTATGGACCGAAAATATTTACACAAGTGGAGACAGAAATAAAAGAAAAATAATAAACAAATAAAAAAAAAAAATAAGAAACCACAGATAAATACTATAATTTAAAATAATAATTGAAACCACTTCTGCATGCTTTGGGAAACCAAAGCTATTTTTGAAACTACTATTTATTTATTTTTTTTTAAATCTTTCTAGTCCCCATTTAAAAATCTAGCGTGAATCCGGACGCCTCCGGTCTTTAACTATAATAGCCCTAAAAAAGCAGACCTAGCTACGAAATTGATAGCTTTATTGGTTAATTAAATAGCTAGCAGCTTCTGATTTTTTAGGATTATAGTAATTATTAGTTGGCCAACTGATAAAAAGAAGATAAGTCAATGATTTTCGGCGTCGTTTTGAGAAATTATATACAAAAAAGTATTAAAAAGGAAAAGCAAACCATCGAAAATTACCCTGTTGACACAGCGTAACTTTAAAGCCAACAAGGAATACTTATTTATCTCAAATAAATCATTTTTATTCAATAATGAATAAAAATAATAAAGTTCCGTTAGTTGAGAAGATATGGTCGACCGTTCGGAAGTAGGAAGCGTTGATCGTCGGGGTTTCGGTCAGTGTTCTTATTCAATAAAACACATTTTATTTGCTAAAATGTATATTTATTGCCGCCAACGTTTCGGCTTGCTATACAAGCCATCTTCAGGGCTGTAAAAACATATATGGTATAACAATGGTAAGGACAGAAAAAAAAAAAAAAAAAAAAAAGAAAAAGGCTAGAAACATTAACATAAATATGAGTACCTATATGCTTGAAAATATAAATTTTTTTTTTTTTTTTTTTTTTTTTTTTTATTTTTTTTACGGCGCATCTACACCTAGGTCATTAGCGCCGAAGTCCAGGGTGCAGCGAGGAATTTTACCAGCGAGCCGTGGGATGATAAAATTCCTGCCGGAGGTTGGGAATCGAACCCACCATCTCCCGCTTATGAATCCAAGGCGCTAGCCATTAGACCACGGGAGACCCCTGAAAATATAAATATAAATATATATATATATATGTATATATATGTATATATATATATATATATATATATATGTATATATATATATATATATGTATATATATATATATATATGTATATAGTATAATAATAGCAATATAAATAAATATACATGTATATGGTATCCAAGCGAATACAGTACTGTATTCGCTTGGATACCATATACATGTATATTTATTTATATTGCTATTATTATACTATATATATATATATATACATATATATATATATATATATTTATATTTATATTTTCAAGCATATAGGTACTCATATTTATGTTAATGTTTCTAGACTTTTTTTTTTTTTTTTTGTCCTTACCATTGTTATACCATATATGTTTTTACAGCCCTGAAGATGGCTTGTATATCAAGCCGAAACGTTGGCGGCAATAAATATACATTTTAGCAAATAAAATTTGTTTTATTGAATAAGAACACTGACCGAAACCCCGAAGATCAACGCTTCCTCCAAGTTCCGTTAGTGTTTGTTTGAAAGACTGAATAATGAGTGAAATATTATTCATTATTCAGAATGAAATAACAGATTTATTCATTGTTCATTATTCTGAATCTCTTTTCATTTTGTAATTCTATGTTGAATATCTATACTTTCTTTGTCCCGCAAAACAATTCATCCAACATTTTCGAAACAAAGCATTAATTTAGTTCATTACAATTATATAAGGACGAACATATTTATGTTACTTTGAATTTATATAGGTGTTGATGAAGGCACATTATTGAGCAATATGGTATAAATTTACCAACTTCCTGAAGGAATTTACTTAGTTATACTGCTCCTGCGTGAAAGTTACGCTTTCTTTGTCCTTCCTTATAAAGTACAAAATTTCCCAAAACAAGAAAGAATATTCCATATTCCATTTTCAAAAAAAAAAAAAAAAAAAAAAAAAAATCCTAACAAGAGGATCGCTTGATTAATCCGTTGTATTTTGTCAACCTGTCCAATTACTTAAGGAACCACTCAAATCAACTCGTTGGTTCCGAATAACTCAAGATAAGGAACGAAGAACGGGCATAAATAAAGGTGCTGATCCGATCCAGAGATTTGAAAACCAGATTATTCTGAAATTTCACAATATAACCCAACACGGTATGGGGAAATTTTTTTTAAAAAAATGACTAAAACAAACGAAAATCCACACACAAAAAAAAACTTTCTCGGAAGCAAACAAATGTGGTGTTCACCTCGCAAAAAAAAAGTCCTTGATAAACATTAAGTTAGTCTTCTAAACGGGCCACAATTAGTCAGCCATGTTTAGAAGATATATTCATTCTGTTATTCATATATATATATATATGAATCACATAACTTCAGAAACAAAATAAAAAAGTAAGTAAAGTTCATCAAGCAGAATCCGCTGCCATCATAACATACATAAAAACACAATATCTATAATGAAGATATAAAACCATCCCCTTTTATAATTTATAAAATCATTTATTAAAAAACACAATATAAAATTTAATTTTCTTATTAACTTTTTTCACGAACAAAAAATCTGAGGTAATTATTATTGAACACATATTTTAAATAAATGTTGGCCTCAAACCAATCATCTTTATTGTCTCTTTTTGTTTACGTTACGGCTATTTTGTCATTTTCGATCTTCAAAAAAATTCAAGACTTAAACATCTTATGGACCCCTTTCATTTTATTTTAACTCACACTAGCTGTCTAATTTACACTGTAATTTAATTTAATTAAATTAGGAAAAGGGGTTGAATGACGTTGCTTAACGATAAAATTAAAGGGGTCTATCAGATGTTAAACTCTTCAATTTTCTTCAAGATTGAAAATTGGCAAAATAGCCTGAACGTGAAGAAGAAGAGAAAAAATGAAGATCATTGGTTTGAGGTCAAGATCTATTGAAAATGAGTGTATAATAAAATTTAATAATAGAATTATTATAAATAAAAAACTCCAAATGCTTAACCCTGAAAAAATTGAAAAGCATAGAAGGAAAATTTTTAATATTGTCCTTTCAATTGTTCCAAAATTTCAAGACTTTTCTTGCTGTTTAGATATCAAAATACCTTCTGAAATTAAATTTGAAGGAAAAGTAGATTTTTGCGCCTAAAAATAATCTAATATACAGAAGCTTTGTTGACTCCCGTTAGTTGCCCGGATGCTTAAAAAATTAGCTTGAATCATCTTTCAAGCTTAGCTTCTTTTTTTTTCTATTGCTCATCTACATCCAAGCTATTAATGCCATTTTTGCCTAGATATATATAAATCTCATTTTAGTGCTAAAAGCATTTAAAACCTCCGGAAAAAGTACTCCGATTTAGCTATGTTATGAAGCGTCTTTAACCATAATATATTTCAATAAATATTCTAATGCGGAACAGGAGGCGATTTATTAAAGAGAAACGACAATATATTTGTCAGAAGAAATTAAGAGAAAATTTGTACAAAATGCTACATTTTAATTATACCGATTGCTAATATAGTCACAAATTTTGAGCAGAAAAAAAAACATTTTGACGTTTTTTTAATAATCCCCAATTTGTTATAAAGATGAGCCTACAGCATCAGCTTTCAGTGTAATCCAATAACCATTGGCCCCTGATTGGCTGAGTCCTTATTAAAAACCTCTCTCAGGGTATCTTGTTAAGCCCATCGTTATTTCGCCTTTTCAGCTTTTTGTCTGCTTGATTTGTCCCCTTTTGTCGGCGTAATGGTTCAGTCGAAATGTATTAAAATAACATGGGTTTCTTATCATTGATATCGTTATGTTTGACAGGTCATTAAGTGCCATTATTATTAATAAATTTGTTCTATTAATTAATGTTTACAAAAACGTTTATTTTATCATTCAATGAAAAGAAAATAGAATAAACCAGACATTGAGTTCTGTTATTTAGTCTTATTTTCTGTGCATTTGTCAATGAAGAGTATAATAATAAAAAAAAAAACGTAATGTCGCATTGTATTATGTTATACTGTTGTATTAACATTGTATAATTATTATTGCATATTTATTTATGAGCAAATTCATTACAATAAACATTACACTCTATGCCTTGACGTTGAATAAGTTTATGTCTGTGGTATATATTTGATTAATTACTTTTACATAAACACACATTCACATTAATAAACTGTATAATATGATTCTGTTAATACCAATTATTATTTTAACTCGATCTCGGTAGAAGATTTTATGTCCAATGAGCAACAATGTCATTAAACTTGGAAGGTGATAGAAGTTATGATTTTTGATAATGTTGGTGTAAATAATTAATTTTGCTGATAAGTTGCTGAGGACTAAAAAATCTTACTATTTGTTTGAGATCATTGTCTAATGTTTCATAGATAGGATCAGATGGTAGATGGTTTAAATTAACTGCACAAAGCACCTATTTTGTTGCGAAATTTCTTATTTCTATTAATTAAAACTGTAGTAATCTTAAGAGTTATTTTTTTATTACAATAAATAAAATTTTAAACTCCTACACATTAAATATAATTTATTAAATAAAATCGGACTAACAATTATGGCTTAGTTAAATCCTCTTTTATATAAATTTATTATTTGAGTAATTAATTTTTTACTTTACTTTTACCGATGAAATTGGTCAATTATGACATTTTTTTTTAATACAGCTGCCTTCGAAAGTCTAAAGTCTCACCAACATTTATATTTTTATTTTATTAAAAATAATTTTTTATGTATAATTATTTAACGCAAATAATATGAATTAGAAAAACAAAATTGGCATGTTGATTACAATTTCTTGATGACCTTGGCCGACCTTGGGGTTCGGCACGAGGGCGATGGCCGACCATGAAGTATGAGAATTTCTACATCGATATATATATACTAAATTGCACTAAATACCACTAGATGAAAACAACAATATTGTTAAATGTCATATCAGCATTGTAGTGAAGATAATTAATCTATAACTCAATAATTCTTACACAAAGCAATTGTTTTAGAATAAAATGAACATTTTATTACACTTTATCAAAATAGAGTACATATTTTGTTCTGGGTAAAAGACAAAAATCCACAAATCATTTGAAAGTTCTCTCACAAGAACTCTCGCAAGCAAATAAAACGACATTAAAAATTTCTGTCTGCCTTTAATAAAAAAGGGCCTGACATCTTTCGGAAACAGTGAAGAGATAATTTTGGGTGTCAGAGTTCCTAATTATATTAAAATGACGAGTTTGCCAACTGCAATGTCTTGCTTTAATGTATGCAGACTTTCTTCAAACCAGTCCGCATACAAGGGAGTTAGATAAAAGAAAACAAAATCCCAGAAATAAAATCCTTCGAATTTTTAATCGAATAATTCAAGGTCGTAAAGTATAAAAGTAATTTATATACTTAAATATAATTATGTCTGACATTTTTATTTTAGTTTGTTTTCTCCTGATAATAGCAGACGAATTAAAAATTTTAGTATTTAATTTTGCAAGCTGGGAACTGTCATTGTTATGTTGATCTCCCCAAAATGAATTTTTTATACAAAATTTATGTTTTGTTTACAAAATATTATAATTCAACATGATCAAACATTTATTGCAACTTTTCAAAATTTTTATTATTTTCATAATTTTCTCTTAATTTCTTCTGATAAATTCATTGTCGTCTCTCTTTTATAAATCGCCTCCTGTTCCGCATTAGAATATTTATTGAAATATATTATGGTTACAGACGCTTCATAACATAGCTAAATCGGAGTACTTTTTCAGGAGGTTTTAATTGCTTTTTGCACTAAAATGAGATTTATATATATCTAGGCAAAAATGGCATTAATAGCTTGGATGTAGATGAGCAATAGAAAAAAAAAAAAGCTAGGCTTGAAAGATGATTCAAGCTAATTTTTTAAGCATCCGGGTAACTAACGGGAGTCAACAAAGCTTCTGTATATTAAATTATTTTTAGGCGCAAAAATCTACTTTTCCTTCAAATTTAATTTCAGAAGGTATTTTGATATCTAAACAGCAAGAGAAGTCTAAAAATTTAGGAACAATTGAAAGGACAATATTAAAAATTTTCCTTCTACGCTTTTCAATTTTTTCAGGCATTTAAACATTTGGAGTTTTTTATTTATAATAATTCTATTATTAAATTTTATTAAACACACATTTTCAATAGATCTTGACCTCAAACCAATGATCTTCATTTTTTCTCTTCTTCTTTACATGACACGTTTCGGCCGTTTTGCCAATTTTCAATCTAGAAGAAAATTGAAGAGTTTAACATCTGATAGACCCCTTTAATTTTATCGTTAAGCAACGTCATTCAACCCCTTGTCCTAATTTAATCAAATTACAGTGTAAATTAGACAGCTAGTGTGAGTTAAAATAATTTTATTTATTTAGGGCTAGGGGTTGAATAATGTATGTTAATGATAAAATTAAAGGGGTCTATCAGATGTTTAAGTCTTGAATTTTTTTCAAGATTTAAAATGGCTAAATAGCCGTAACGTATCATGTAAACAAAAAGAGAAACAATAAAGATGATTGGTTTGCGGTCAACATTTATTTAAAATATGTGTTCAATAATAATTACCTCAGGTTTTGTCTTCGTGAACAAAGTTAATAAGAAAATCAAATTTTATATTGTGTTTTTTAATAAATGATTTTATAAATTATAAAAGGGGATGGTTTTATATCTTCATTATAGATATTGTGTTTTTATGTATGTTATGATGGCAGCGGATTCTGCTTGATGAACTTTACTTACTTTTTTTATTTTGTTACTGAAGTTATGTGATTCATATATATATATATATATAGTGAGGTGAGAAGTAATAGTTTTGACAAGACTATGAATAGGACACAGTGAGCTGACCCTCAATTACTTACTAAAAAACCTTCACGCCTTGAGAACGCACAAAAACAATGAAGCGCCAAAAAATATGACCTCGCAAGAAACACCAAACATGATATAGAAGACTATTTATTATTATTTAGATTTTAATTTATTAAGTATCAGTGAATTTAACAACTCCTCAGGTCCCAAAATCAATTTGTGGCCACGTGACCAATGACGTCACTTCCGTAACTTTTTAGCGTTACCCCTGATGCAAAATTTGGAAATCACAAGTTATTTGTCAAAATCGTTGTCAGATATATTACCTTCTTATGGAAGAACGAATAAAAACAATGATATAATTCAAAGCTGAGTATGACAAGAACATCCTCCGTATAAGATCCACAAAAGGAAATTGCTGATCACCACTTCGTCATCCATAAATAGGATTGATGTTAACTTCCGAGTATAAAACCCGCAGGAAATACTTCTTGGCGACACGAGCCATTAAAAATATACGCCTGTAGCTACATGTGGTGTTCAGGGCAGAAAAAAAAACTGTCTGACGTCATAATAAGTCAGCGGTATAAAAATAACCAGCTTATTGTGTTATATTCTCTTCTAATATTAGAATTTATGATCAAATCCACTTTTAAATAAAGTCCACTCGCAAAAACTGCGTCATCTTACCGATTTTCCGATCTTTTCCTCAGTTGGGTCTTTTTGCGAAGACCAAATCCAGTTACTTTGAAGTATCTGTCGTGATTTTGGGTCTTTTTGCGAAGACCACATCCAGTTACTTTTGAAGTAGCAGTAGTGATTTATAACAGTTACTCGTACTCGCTGATAAGCTTTCTGATTAGCTTATAGGTTCTTTGCTGGTTATCTACTAATTCTTGACTCGTTATCTACGGTTATAATTCATATTAGATAATGGCAAGCAATATTTATTAATAAAAAGGTTAATATGATCAAAATCTATTCTCTCAAATATGAAATAAGTTATTAAGCATTAAAGTTTACTGTTTTGCAGGTAATGAAGGATAACAAACAACGTTATTTGTAAACAAACATATTTTATTCCTTTTCTCTCTCTTTTTTGGATATTTTACATTTATTAGGCATTACATGCTATGCGTTTCCGCTCGCTCAAGAAGATATCAAAGCCCTAGTCAATCCAACTCGCAATTAATAGAATTATATTAATTGTAGAGACTCTAGTCTATCCAACTCGCTAAAATTAATAGGATTCCATTAATTTTTCCCAGTAAGAAACCAATCCCTTTTAGTGTGTCAGGAAAATCGCGAACTAATTGTAAAAGACTCATTTTTCTCACTAACATAAGCAGAGCTTTTTCATAAACAAAAGCCAATTCACTGTTGAAGGTTACATTACTCCCAGCAAGAACGACTGCAATTGGTCATCGGAATCCTCCAATAGAAAGGCAAAGGAGTTATGCGCATGCGCTAAATCACTGATACAATCACTACTGCTACTTCAAAAGTAACTGGATGTGGTCTTCGCAAAAAGACCTGTGATTTTAAATAGTGATTTTGGGACTTACGGATTAGCTTACAGGTTCTTAGCAGGTTATCTATTACTTATTTACAGGTTAGAAACCTTATTATTATTACTTATCTAAGGTTAGAAACCTTATTTTATAAATATAGTAATCAAAAGTAAATATAGCAATGAAAAGTATTTAAAATCACTGCAACGACTACTAAAAGAAACTATTTTTTTTTACTATTATATTTATATAATACAGTTTCTAACTGACTCTTAGATAACAAGTATTTATAAGTAATACTTTTAGGCTGGTTCTATAAGGTATTTATATTTATTTCGCATTATAGGCATACGTGCTAGGTATCAAAACTCTAGTCAATCCAACTCGCTAAAAATAATAGAATTCCATAAATTTTGCGAGTTGGATTTACTAGTGTGTTGAAGGTTACTTTACTACCAGCAACAACCAATAGAATTGCCCATAAGAATAGGCCAATAGAAATGCTAATGAGTTATGCGCAAGCGCTGAACCACTGGTACAATCACTACAGACAGTTCACAAGTAACAGGAGAAATAACTGGATGCGGTCTTTGCGAAAAGACCCCCTTACTTTCATTTGAAAAGCCAGCAATAAAAACCGTTATTTCTTTGCTTTAATCTTTCGTGAAAAATTAAAAAAAAAAAATCTGAAAGCAAAGAAAGATTTCAGTCACATCAAGAAGAAAGTCCGTCACGCAGGAGCTGCATAACTAAGCACTTTCCTCAGAATTTGGGTAGTGTAGACTGCTTTCCAGAACAATTTGCTTAAAATATCCTACATAAATAAAATAAAAACATGAATAGTTCTCTTTTAAATTTGTAATGAGTAACTGATCAATTAATTTGCTTCCAGAGTTATGTTTACACATGGTACCTATTACACTATGTAATAAATACAAAAAACCTCATATTATCGAATTTTGATCTAAGGCAGGAACAGGATACAGTCCCTCTAGTGGTAGAAAGCGCTCCTTGTGGCGGCTTTGTGCATCTACGTCTGGCTGGCTTTTCTATGGAAATATATTACAAATTAAACCCCCGCTTTCCGATTGACCGATTCAGCTCATTTTTACAACACTTCTTTGTCATGAGTTACCCACGACGTATACCGCGTTTCGTTAGAATACAGCAGAAATTACGACCGGTATGAGTATATTAGGAATTTGGGTCCGGAGTAAACCCCCCCTTCTAATGAACCGATTTAGTTTATTTTTACAACACATATTTACCTGTAGATTACCACAACGAATACCGAGTTTCGTCGAAATATACCAAAAATCACGGCTGGTAGTGGCGAATTGGTATTGTGAGTCCGGAGTAAACCCCCCTCCTAATGAACCGATTTAGTTTATTTTTACAACACATATTCACCTGTGGATTACCACTACGAATACCGAGTTTCGTCGAAATATACCAAAAATCACGGCTGGTAGTGGCGAATTGGTATTGTGGGTCCGAAGTAAACCCCCCCTTCTAATGAACCGATTTAGTTCATTTTTATATCTCACTTTTCTCTCTATATTACCACTACGAATACCAAGTTTCGTTGAAATATAACAAATATTACGGCTGACATATTCAAATTAGTGTTTTGGGTTCGGGGTAAACCCCTCCTTCCGGTGGACCGACTTTGGAGGTTAACGAACACGTTCAATCGTTTGCTAATTCAATGCTATATACCAAGTTTCGTGACGAAAAAACAAAAACTCTGGCCGCTATCGTGTTAACAGACACACACATATAT
The DNA here is from genome assembly GCA_946811695.1 of Gonocerus acuteangulatus. Lineage (NCBI taxonomy): Eukaryota > Metazoa > Arthropoda > Insecta > Hemiptera > Coreidae > Gonocerus > Gonocerus acuteangulatus. The sequence continues at coordinate 60,901,323 of OX328131.1, forward strand.
ATAAATATATATATAAATTTTAACGGGGGTCATTTTCGGTGTCTACTAGGTAGGATCGATAAAGATTTGAAGAAATTTTTCAAAAATTCCGACATGAGTCCAACCTCAATAGCTACTTTCCTTCGGAGGAAAGTGCTTAAACGGACGGTATCCTAAGCGGAAATTAATCAATTATGCACAATCTTCTCCAAATGAAATCACTCTATCAAAAATGGAATAAATAAATCGTAACTTTATTAAGCTTTCGAATAGATGCTTCAATTTACTACGATTTCCCAACCGGCTTCGAGACATAAAATAATACATCCGAAAATCTCGAGAAAAATCTATTTTGTTCCATTTTCCTCGACAACCATTATACATACGACGTTGGAAATGGTTTCATAAGATTCCCCCACTCCAATTACATACAAAACGTCTATCTGAAATCCTAGTAACTTAAAAACGTAAGCGATACGTCTTTTTTCGCGCGAATTTGGCACAAAAAACTATGTTAAGGAGGTCGGATTCTGCTAGTGTTGTTAAAAGCTAGCCCTGACTGGAGGCTTCAGGCCTGAACCTTGAACCTAACCTCTACAGCCCGAGCTCCGAGGGCTCGATGAAGGCTCGGGAGTGAGGCTTCAGCCTAACCTTATCAAGCCCTGAAGGTTCTCCCTCGAGCCTTGAAGGCTCGGCCTTGGAGCCCTGGGAAGGTAGAGCTTTGGCAAGCACGGTTATAGTAGTATAGTAGTAGTACGACAGTGTTGCCATCACCGTCTCACAGAAGAGTTTATTTTTTAGGAAAAGTTACTATTTTTACCCAATTAGTGATCTATATAATTAGTTTATCAATGAAATGGTAAATTTAATTGCCAGCGATTAATTTCAATGTGGCGGAAAGAATTTAGGACGAATCTACTAAAGTATATTTCATGAAACAGCTGTTTGCCCGCCATCCGCCAGTCTGGAAATGAAAAGTAAAAGGCTTCAAAGCATGCGCCTTCTCCCGAGACGAGCCTTCAAGGCTCGCGTCTTCTACCAAGCCGAGCCTTCAAGGCTCGCGCCTTCTATCGAGCCCTGTCCAAGCTCTGAGAGCTCGAGCTTTTAGGAGCCACGCTTTCTAGCCTTAAAGGCGCGCTCTTTTACAACACTAGATTCTGCTGGTCAACGAACGTTTTTTTCGAATAACACAAAGTATTTTAATACCAAATTTTATTAAAATCTATTTCCGGATCATGCTTTTCGGAGAAGGAAAAATATAAGCATTATTTTGAAACACGCTTCGATTGTGTAGTATGGCTGAAACCTTTAAGTAGACTACTAGACTCCCCATGTGAACTATTGCAAAGAACATATGCTCCGTCATATTACATATGACACTATAAATGACTAGCTATTACCCGGCGTGCCATGCTACCCTACTTTTTGCATGTAGAAAAGCAAAAATAAATTTAAAACCAAATAAGTAATGTTAAAATTTAATAACACAAACCTGTAACTGTTCGGGTTCACAGTTTTGGACCTGTGACCTCCAAACTGTTTGTCCTAGACGATTTTGACCTAGCCTCTGACACTCCTAGTATCAAGACCTACCTATGTGTCAAGGTTCATTAAAATCGGTGAAACGGTGTGCACTTGCATGAAGAACAAACCGACAGAAAGACAGCTGTTAGAAGATTTTGACCTGGCATATGACACTCCCCGTATCAAGACCTACCTGTATGCCAATTTTGGTCAAAATCGCTCTAACAGTGTGGATTTGTATAAGGAACAGACAGACAAACAGCTGATTTTTATAAATGGATTAAAAAAATTTTGTGTAATTACAACAAAATACATTTTCTAGAAAGCTGAAATTCTACTCAATAGTAACAACTGCAGGAGTAGTAAACAGAACAAAGAAAAGAAAAACACGAATTAATTTCACAATTATAGTCTTATATAATTCAGATAATGCGGCTTTACATCTGCTTATTTAAATATTGCCTTCGGAAAGAAACTCCATCAAAATAAAAGGAGTACGTCACAAAAACCTGCGCCAATGAGTGAAGAATTAATGAGTACGCAGGTGATGGGCAATTCAGGTGGCCCAAATTATCATAGCAATATATTCATAGGTATGTCGGTATTAGTAGTAAGTCAGTTTCAAGGTTATGAGGGCATATAGATAGAGAAAAACATGGTGTATGAGGAGAGATTGCGGATAGAAAGAGTAAGAAAGATAGAGAGAAAAACAGAGAAATATAACACTGAGGGGAAGTGAGGGACATGAGAGGGATAGTGAGAGAAGGCGTGATCTAGAGCAAGAAGGAGTTAGATTTTGAGTGAGATAGCGAGAGAGTTGGGAAGAATTTGAGTGAGATAGTGAAAGAGTTGGGAAGAATGTGATTGAGATAGTGAGAGAGTTGGGAAGAATGTGTGTGAGATAGTGAGAGAGTTGGGAAGAATGTGAGTGAGATAGTGAGAGAGTTGGGAAGAATTTGAGTGAGATAGTGAGAGAGTTGGGAAGAATGTGAGTGAGATAGTGAGAGAGTTGGGAGGAATATGAGTGAGATAGTGAGAGAGTTGGGAAGAATTTGAGTGAGATAGTGAGAGAGTTGGGAAGAATGTGAGTGAGATAGCGAGAGAGTTGGGAGGAATATGAGTGACATAGTGAGAGAGTTGGGAAGAATTTGAGTGAGCTAGTGAGAAAGTTAAGAAGAATTTGAGTGAGATAGTGAGAGAGTTGGGAAGAATGTGAGTGAGATAGTAGGAGAGTTGGGAAGAATGTGGGTGAGATAGTGAGAGAGTTGGGAAGAATGTGAGTGAGATAGAGAGAGAGATGGGAAGAATGTGAGTGAGATAGTGAGAGAGTTGGGAAGAATGTGAGTGAGAGAGTAGAGATGAATGTGAGTGAGAGTAAGTGAGAGAATGTGTGTGTCTGTGTGTGTGTGTGTGTGTGTGTGTGTGTGTGTGTGTGTGAGAGAGAGAGAGAGAGAGAGAGAGAGAGAGAGAGAGAGAGAGAGAGAGAGAGAGAGAGCGAGTGAGAGAGAGAGAGAGAGAGAGAGAGAGAGAGAGGGGGGGGGGGGGTCTGGTGGTGGATAAGCGGTTAGCAATCCCATCACAGAGGAGTTGGTTTAAAATTCTTCTGAAAAGTCTGCATTGAATATTTGGAGACAAATAAAAATTGATGGTCTCGCAAAAGGTAAACAATGTACGTAAATTAATATACGTATGTATGTACAATCTGTCCCTCCACGTTACAAAATCCCGATAAGCATTGATGAGAACGGACTAGCCTAACATACTATTTATAATAAATTTTGCAAAGCGGGCGATGTGAGCAGTAGAAAAGTGATTTAAAAATGAAATTGCTCTCCACTAATTGGTTCATTGCCCTGACCGGTTTGGAGTTAATGCCGCTCCTATTTTGGTGTTCTTTGAATTTTGCAAATAAACTCGACCATTGATATTATGGCAATCAAGGATTCCAAATAATATCAATCATGTTTTGCTTTAATAACTTATTTAGGAAATTCTTCAAATCTTCATAGATGCTATCTACTTGCCAACGAAGCTTACCCAGAAAAATGTATATATATATATATATATATATATATATATATATATATATATATATAGAGAGAGAGAGAGAGAGAGAGAGAGAGAGAGAGAGAGAGAGAGAGAGAAAGAAATAGGTAGATAGACAGATAGCGCAGCTGTTGATAGGCTGCAAAAAAATAAATAAACAATCGGAACACTACATCAATTGTATAAGTTTGACATTTTTTAATATTACTGAGAACATAATTGAGGGTCTCTTCTTGTTAAGAGTGGCGCTTGAGGTAAGGTAAAATTGCCTTTAACAATGATCTTATTGGTATAATGTTTGGGCACCCACCATGGATGATTAGAACGTTTAGGCAGCCAGGCGGATGTAAATGCAAATGACCCCTAAAAAAAGAAGTATATATTGGAAAAAGCTCTGTTAGATATAATCCTATCAATGTATCACTGCTTACAGAAATATGAGCCATAAAAATATATTGCTGCTCCGATTTGTATATTTTGTCTAAAAGCTTATCAAAAGTTGGTCTATTAATGCCGCAGATTTGTATATTAAAGAAAATATTAAAAATAATCATCAATATAAAATATCATTGTGACATGATTTTTTTTACTCAGAAAAAAAAGTCATTTAAATAAATTGATAGGAGATCGTTAACCATTGGGGTTTCGAAGTTCGATATTATTGGGGTTTGGTATTGCGGTATATTAATAAAAATACCTTATGTTTTTTTCTGAGTAAAATATCATTGTGACATGATTTATTTTACTCAGAAAAAAATGAGAGCAAAAATGTCTATAAATAAATTGATAGGAGATCGTTAACCATTGGGGTTTCGAAGTTCGATATTATTGGGGTTTGGTATTGCGGTATATTAATAAAAATACCTTATGTTTTTTTCTGAGTAAAATATCATTGTGACATGATTTATTTTACTCAGAAAAAAATGAGAGCAAAAATGTCTATAAATAAATTGATAGGAGACCGTTAACCATTGGGGTTTCGAAGTTCGATATTATTTGGGTTTGGTATTGCGGTATATTAATAAAAATACCTTATGTTTTTTTCTGAGTAAAATATCATTGTGACATGATTTATTTTACTCAGAAAAAAATGAGAGCAAAAATGTCTATAAATAAATTGATAGGAGATCGTTAACCATTGGGGTTTCGAAGTTCGATATTATTGGGGTTTGGTATTGCGGTATATTAATAAAAATACCTTATGTTTTTTTCTGAGTAAAATATCATTGTGATATGATTTATTTTACTCAGAAAAAAATGAGAGCAAAAATGTCATTTAAATAAATTGATAGGAGATCGTTAACCATTGGGGTTTCGAAGTTCGATATTATCGGGGTTTGGTATTGCGGTATATTAATAAAAATACCTTATGTTTTTTTCTGAGTAAAATATCATTGTGACATGATTTATTTTACTCAGAAAAAAATGAGAGCAAAAATGTAATTTAAATAAATTGATAGGAGATCGTTAACCATTGGGGTTTCGAAGTTCGATATTATTGGGGTTTGGTATTGCGGTATATTAATAAAAATACCTTATGTTTTTAGAAAATGTGTTTACTTTTGTCGATGTTTCCACTTGAAATTCAAGCCTTCATCAGGGCAACGAGAAGAATGAAAACTATACCACACGGATGTTCAATCATTTGTTAATTGCAGGCATGGATATAACTGCACGTACAAAGAAACGCAGTGCCTCGCCCCCGAAATTTTGATGTCATCTGTAAAAATGTGTCATAAAAACCTCAAAAAATAAATTAAATAAGATCACTGAGGTCAGAAAAAATTATGTTTTTTTACGGTATAATGGCGTTTTAGTTGTATACTATTCTAATTTCTAGATTGTCAGTATTCCATGATCCCAGCCCACACGAAATTATTTCCTATATACGCCCGTGGTTCTTCTTCTTCCATCTCATTTTCTTATCAAAATGAATTTTTATTAAGGTATCGCACGACCGAACCCTGAAAATAAAAAGAACATTATTTCGGATTCAATTAGTAATTTCGAAATTATTTTTAAGAGGCTGTAATGAGTTGATAACTAAAGTGAAGAACTATGTTTCAAATCCAATACTAGAAAAATACCTGTTATAGAATTTGATTCATATAGGAGGAAAACGTTTTACGATTAATCCGCGAAGCTCCAAGTAACCCAGCAGTACATTATGTCATAAATTTAAGCATAAAAGCTTAAATATACATATATGATTGTATGCGTATACGGGAGCGTATATAGAGCGAGTGAGATAGGTGGTGATGCCTGACGACACCCGGGTGTAGGTGCGTGCGAGGGTCTGTGCTACGGGAGGCAAAAACTCCCAGAGGCAACCGGTCTCCTAGGAGTGGTGGGGGATGGCGCACGCCAAGGCACGCGCCAGGAGTGGGGGAATCTCTATATATAGGGGTGGGGGAGGGAGCCAGCTTCATTCACCGACAATCCCACGTGGTGTACGTATCGCGGTGGCCTTCGTGAGGAATGACGTCTTTAGTCGGCAAGCCCCTTCAGTTAAACTTAGGTGCGGTCAAGAGAAACGCAGTTATAGTCGAGACATCGCCACAGATCAAGTCTGAACCGTCGGACAGGAGCTCCGTTTTAGTTGACAACACATCTTCAGACGTAAGGTGCAAGAGGAGGATCAATTTCGCCTACAACGGTATGCAGCCGGCAAGCGTCGCGAGGAGAAACGCACGGGAGAGGAACAGGGTGAAGCAAGTGAACAATGGATTCGCGACACTCAGGAACCACATCCCGTTGTCGGTCGCCGCGGCTTTGGGTGCGACGAACACGGGACGCGGCGCGTCCAAAAAGCTCTCCAAAGTGGAAACCCTTCGGATGGCGGTGGAGTATATCCGATCCCTCCAAGATCTTCTCGATGAGTCCGGTGGAAACTCCGAAAATTACTTCAAGGAGAGCAAGTTGGAATTGTCTCCTTGTTCGGACACCTCCAATTCGCCACCTCCATCCACCTCGTCCTACCACAGCGAGCCGGGTTACCACTCGTATTCCCAGGAACCCATGTCCCCCGAAGACGAGGAACTCCTCGACTACATATCTTGGTGGCAGCAGTCCCAGTAGCATCACCAGTACTTACAGGTCAGTACAATTATTTACATCTTACATAACCTACTAACATATCTGACAAAACTAACTTAACTCGGCCAATGTCGGTTAACCAAAATCACTCAAGCTCACGATTCAAAATCTTCTCAAAACATCCTATCAGAATTTACGCCAACATATTACAATAAAACTGTGCATATTGGAACAATTAAGTTTTCAATATTACCATCCTGTGTTAATGTTCCGGAACTATGGAAAATAAATTACGGCCTGATGAATTAAAAGCTATCAGTTTCGTTCGGCTGCGCGGCTGGAAGTAAGAAAATTACCGGAAGATCGTTTCCACTACGTTGAACACGAAGTACGTTAAACCCATTATACGTGACTACTTTAATAGTACACCGACTGTACGGCCCTTTTTCCCCGCGCAATATCATACACGAAGGTTTTGACCCTAGGGTTTGGACGAGCGTCCAAAACGCGCAAAAAATAATTTTCCCATGATTGATGACCGCTTTTGTGCGTTTGGTTTTGTCGGAAAGTTACGGGCAAAAAGTGCCGCAACTCTCTTGTAGACCATTTAATTTTTGAAATTTTTTGCTGACGAAAATGCTCGTTAGTTACCGAAGATTGACTTTCATTTTCTCGATTGTGGTTAGATTGTATTCAAAAATATAATGTTCGTCTGAAAAAAAAATCAGGCGCATAATCATATATACTTTAATAATAATGCCTCTAAAATGTAAAATCAATTTTTATTGAGCTTACTACAATTTCAGTAAAATTCATATCATAATTTGAAAACTGAAATAATTACACTTTCGTTTTCTTCATTCACCGATTCGCCAAATATACTTGCTTATCTTATTCGTTATTTATTCTATTTGAATTCAGATATTCTAAAATATTTTTTTTTTATTACTGAAAACTACGGAACACATAATTTGTACATACCCAAAATGCATGATAGATATAAAAATTAATATTTAGGCTTATTTTGTTTATTTGATTGCATGATTCTTTCTGCAATTATGATGGTAAAATCTAATATAGACTGCAACATTGTTATAAATGTTATGCAATATTTAATTAGAATTAATGATATTTTTGTAATTTTTCTGTGACAGTTTTTAAAGACATTTATTTTGTAAAAATTGATAAAATTAATAACTAATGTATTTTAGATTTTGTTACATTTATGAGAATTATTCGATTATTTTTTATCGACTTAGGAATACAATATAAATTCTTTCGTAGGTACTCTTAAATTATTTTATTTCGGCATTTAGCCTGCCGAACTAACATGTAATATTTTTTACTCTTCTAAATTTTTGCATTTTTGAAGTGAACTATATTATTATGTTTTGTAGGAATCGCAATTATTAGTATTGATACATTTATTCGTCAAAAGTCTTATTACAAACGGATTTTTCCGAACTCATTAAAGTATTGCTCAAAGTATAATAAAGTACTTAATTTTATTATGTAGCTTGTAGAATATATAATCAGAATGATATTTAGTATAGTAAATTTTTGAGAAAATCATATTAAATTATAACAAAATAGACATATAATATCAGAACATACTATACAATTACAAAATTACAATTTTTTTTCTGTAAATATTTTATGCTTTTTGTTTTAATTTACCTTCAGAATTCTTCCAAAACTTGCTACACCTAAATCTCCTATAATAATGTTTATTTTAAAGCCTTGTTTTATTTGGTTTAATCGTCAGATGTATTTTGAATTTTGAGAAGCTTGAATGAGTGGTTAATAGAATATTTTAACGTTTTCAAATTGTCGTACGTTATAATTTTTATTATTGCTACATAACGTCAAAGGAATACTTTTTAAATTTGAATTTTTAATACAATTTACTCGGATTTAAACCAAGATTCTTTGTTGGATGACGAGGATATAAAGGTAGGTAACCTATTTGGTTAAGTCACCCGCACCATGCTCTGTTCAAATCCCGGGTATCTTTTTCTACAATTCTGCCTAAGACTTGATCCTAATTTTTGACGACGGTACGTCTAATTGAATCATCAATACAATATCGTAATCATGTAAATTTGATTAAATTCTTCTGTAAACTGAATATGATGGTTTATTATCTAATAATCAGAGATTTTGTAGATTCCAAAAGCATTTTATTCCTAAAAGTTTTTGCGGTTTTGTGTTTTGGCGCGCGGAATTTGGCGGGTAATAGAAGACCCATTAGTACTACAGAGCATACTATAGTAGTTTTCTACTTCTCTCCTAGCCGAATAGTTGGAGCTATACCTGGGTGGGCGTTGTTTACTTCCTGTCCCATAGTTCCTCTCCTAGGAGTTCTATTCTCTGTTCTCCTTCTCCTAGGTTTTCATTCTTCCTCTATTATTATGATGTCCCCTGCTTCCTAGTGCCCCTTTATACCCACGGACTCCCCCTCGCCCCCCCAGACCTGCCCATCCGCTCCCGATGAAATGCAAGTCGAGGACCATTTATTTCGCTTTTTCTCATTTCCTCCTTTCGGACAATGCGATCGGATCACGTGTGCTTGGGGCGTTCTTTGTCGCGTGCGGTAGTGGCTTCGGTTGCAAACTCGTCTTTGATTGATTTTGACAACCATTCTTCTTTTAATAGGGATAAATACTTCCTCTACATGTTAAGCAATGCATTTACCTGCTTTAAGACCAAAGATTTCCTTTAAATATCCTTGCATGACCACAATAATAGGTCACCTACCTTTAGATTCATTTTTTCGGGCAGTATCTTCTTGAATTCCTGAAAGTATTTTTCGGGATACTTGAAGTAATATTCAATATGAAAATATATACACACACACACACACTATTAAATACTTACCTAGAAGTAAACATTTATTGTAAAGGAGAGTGAATGTGGTGCGGCGACCAAGAAGGTGTTCCTCAAGGCTAATCCATAAGCCCTAATCTTTTTCTAATTTTCTGTATTTTTCTCTAAAATTGGCTTTTGTATGAGCCTATTAAATATTTTAAATATACAAGAGTAATTTAAACAAGACAAGAAATGACAAGTACAATCTTAATATTTAATCGAAATTGTCTTATGGAATATATATGATTGTTTTATGTAAATTGCAATGAATACAACACAGTGCAATGAGCAATGTCAATGGACCAATTTTCCATACTTAGTTTTGCGACGAAAAGTTGGATTTAAATAAAAAATGCACAATGTAAGCATAAATAATTAAAATTTTCAGTATATAAAATGAGTTTCTTTTAAGAAAACATTTTTTTTGTTACGTCTATGGAGTCTGAGTTTTAGATTTTAGTTTTTGTTTTTCTTTCATTGCTGACCTTATGGAACTATAAGTTCCTAGAATTATACGCGTTCCTAAAGTAACGTTGAGGAAGCGTGTTCATTGGAGTATAGAAATACGTTGAAACTGAATAAATCAAGTGGTTAAATCTTATTGGCTATGCGCGACTGCTTCGAGAGGGCGCATGGACAAAGCAGCTCATTTGCTCCGTGTATAATATCCCATGGTTATGTTAATTACCCCGGGATGGAATAAATTAATGAAGGCCCGACGTTTCCTTTCTACGGATCCTCCCGTTCGCGGTTTTACCCCGACCCGGGACTATAGAATGGATCAAGGAGCTGAGAGAGGGTCGTAGTGAAGGTAAGGGGGCAACAAAAAAATTTTTATATAAATCAGCATACAGGCCTCTCTACCTGGAGTAGGGAGCCAAGAATGGCGAACCCCCTAGGGCCCGGAATACAATGGGGCCCAAGACGGGTGCACAAAGGAAAGACGTTCCTTGAGGGGGTAGAATCTTGTTACTAAGGAGTCCGTTAGGCTGGGGGTTGAAGGGCGAGGGATGCCCTGCTGAGGAGCCGGTTTTCAACGAAACATCAGGGTTTCCCTCGATAGAATCAAAGGTATAAATCTGTATAAAACATAGGATAATTCTGGGCGTGAATCAATTGCCAAATCGCAAATGTTCAGAAAAACTAGCTCACCAGGTTGGTAAATTAAAGTCCTAGTAAGTGTGTCTACTGTGAGTCTTAGGCGACAACAACCTTGTCTGGCTACAGGTCGTCTACCTGAAGCTTTGGGTCCACTAGACCATATAACCCCGGCTTTAATTGCTGGCAACGACTACCAAAGAGTAGCCAAAACGACCTTAATATAGATTTTTAGAAAAATCATTTCCTAGCCGAATACCAAATATTCCCTTACTTCTTATCACCTCGACGGCAAACTATCTACTCATTAGATAAATATGTCGTGCTGTATATGAAGCACAGAAACACAATTGGCTGACGGGTTACATGTAAATCTTGCTTTTAGTACCTACTTTGAGAATTACACGACAATAACATTGTCTGACTTTAAAAAATTTGATTCAGGGGAAAAAGAAGGATTAAATTGACCTGCTCTGATAAGTTGCTGAGTGGCGTAATTGAAAACGCATAAGAACGTAAGGCAGCATATTTTGCGCTCAAATCTCTGCCTGGTGAGACACATTTTCTAAAAAATGGTGGCATAGTTCATTCCTTACATTAAAATATACCCTGTTGTCTTTATCTAGTTTTCGAATATCGCAATTTTGGAATATTGTTTTTGTTTTTCTCAACAGGACTCAGCTCAGATATAATTATTTTATTTTAAGATTTAGCAGTTGTAAAATTTTTAACATCTCCACCATTCTACAAAAAACATGTTTTCTTAGTTACAAATGATATACAGATGTTGTCTAAGGTCTTCGAATGCGTGGTGCCATAAATACATTCTGTCACAATTGGGAACTTCTTTCTAAATTTTTTCGCATAAGAACAAATTGGACCTCTTCTTCAGTTTTCGAGAATCTAATCTTTCCTTTCTATTACGAAAATACACGGATACAACATTTTTTTTTAGGGTATTAAATTTATTAAAACACACAAACAAGAACGACTGGCTCGTCAAATGATTCTTATCTAATTTTTATATTTAGAAAATTAATGTGTTTGCCGATTTGATCACAAGGATCCGTTTTTTTTTTCGACACGTTAGAAATCAGTAGCTGGAGAAAGTTGTGATGGAAAAAAAATCAGGAGTTAGTTTCCAGTATAAATCAGGTTTATAAATCTCGGTTAAATATACAAATTTCGTCGCTTTTAAACTTACGACAGCAATTTTGTAGAAATCACTAATAAAAGTGACAGAATATTTAAAACATTTGTTTAAATTTGACATATTTGATTAAAATATTCGTTAATAAATTATGTTATTTTGTTATTATTTATTGTTGTTAACGATTCTCTCTCTCTCTCTCTCTCTCTCTCTCTCTCTCTCTCTCTCTCTCTCTCTCTCTCTCTCTCTCTCTCTCTCTCTCTCTCTCTCATCTCTCTCTCTCTCTCTCTCCTCTCTCTCTCTCTCTCTCTCTCTCTCTCTCTCTCTCTCTCTCACACACACACACACACACACACACACACACACACACACACACACACACATACAAACACACACATTCTCTCACTTACTCTCACTCACATCCATCGTCATATTGATATCGTCAATAATACTCTCACAATCTGGCTCTCCTTTCTCACAACAAAAATGGTTGTCCGTATCAACATCACACCAAGCTCACATCAAAAAATCACTACACCCATTTCGGATCCTACGATCCCAGGAGAACGGACCGACCCAGATTTCGGGGTAAATTCGGGAGCAAGACGATTAGCCGGTGACGGCGAAAGCCCCGCGGTCTTCTGTCCGTTAGAAAACTGACCCTTTTTTTAATGACCCGAAGTTCGTCCGGAATTCGACTTAATTAACTTATAGCCGGCTTCGAGTGAAAACCACTCCAAATTATCAATCTCGAAGTGATTAACAGCCGAGATTACGGATCATAAAGTGATAAACGCTTTGATTTAGGGGAACTTTTCAGTTCATCATTTTTTATGAATACTTGAACCGATTTCATGTTCTTGTTTTCGCCCCCTCCTACTAAAGTTGGATATCCATGAAAAAATCCAATTGTAAAAAAAAATAATCTGATTCCACCATGTGCTTTTAATAAATAAATTGTCTTAAATAAATAAATAATAAAGGCCTTTTGTTACAGTTTCCTCCCCCAAAACTCAATATTATGAAATATTTACTAAATGATTGTATTACATTACTTTAAAATGCAAGAATATTATTTTTGTCAGACTGTAAGGGTTATATAATCAACAAAGTTCTTGATTTCATGAGCATTTATTATAATTTTGTTCAATCTTTCATGCAGTTAATTTATTTAAATAGGATTATGAGTTCTATATTTTTTTTAATATTATAAAATTTTTAACCATGAACTAGTTTATTATAATTTATTTTGAATGGATGAGGAAAACGTAGTGTTTTTTTTTTTTTTTTATTTCGCTAGTCGAGACAAAAAATTAGACCTTCATTTAATTGGTTTCTTTTAATAAGCATTAAGAATTTTAGTTGGCGTAGTTTATTTTATATTTCCACTATTATATATATATATATATATATATATATATATATATATATATATATATATATATATATTAATGTATATTTATATGTTTTTTAGTTAATTTCTAACAATTCTTATTTCGAGGCTCATTCATAATATTTTTGAGCGCATATTTTATGATCTGCAGCGAGGTCTCTATGGATTCTAGTTAAGAAGTTGTAAATGTAAACAGAGTGAAGAAGATAGTTGAACTCGTCGTTCCCGATGGTCGGGCAACTGTTAGAGTAAGACAAAGCTAATTGCGATACTCTAACGAAGGTCAATGGAACAATAACCCAGATGCTCGTAAGCAGTCGGATATCTTCGGAAACTATCGGAACTACACGCATTGTCTGTTTATCCATTCTTCACACATGGACTTCTTTTCTACGCATGCTTACGCGTTCTTTGCCCGTTTACACGCTTAGACTCATACGCACATAACGTCTCCCCTTACACAAATACAGACTCATAGGCACTTTCTTTTACCCAAACACAGACTCATAGGCACTTTCTCTTACCCAAACACAGTCTTCATAATCTCATTCTGGTTCCCCTTACTCGAACGACCACAGACTCATACGCAAACTCCGTTTTCCCTTACACAACCTTTGCTCGCTTGCTCTTCTTGCTTCATGGGCTATTTTTAGCTAGGACTTGATCCACATTTATCCTTGTGGCATCATATGTCATATTTCAAAGAAGTACAAATCTAGGCGAACTAAGAGAACACACACCTCATCCAAACAACGTGAACATGAAGTTTTAGCCAATAATAAAAATAACCTTTAGTTTTTATTTAATTAGTAGACAATTAAAATAAAACTTAAAACATATTTAAATAGAATTATATATACAGTTTTAAATATTGTTGTTTTAATAAGATTTATTTTTTTGTTACAGAAGCTGGGTCAGTTCAACGATCTCAACAAAATTAACGAAAAATCAGCTTCCTCCAAGATCTCTTTTGGTTAGTATTAAATCACATTCTTAACAATTTCTTTTTAACTTTTTTTTTTAAAAATTGAGAGTCTCATATAAAAAAAAAACATCTCAACAAAATATTAAAATTCGTAGAAAAATCATTTCTAAATTTTTTTAACGATTTAGGTTTAATAATTCGTAATAAAATTGGTGCCTCCATTTAAACTCTAAAAAAATAATTTATTTTTGTAGTTTTTGTATATTATAATGTTGATATATATATATATATATATATATATATATATATATATATATATACATACATATATAGATTAGGGCTTATGGATTAGCCATGAGGAACACCTTGGTCGCCGCACCATTCGCTATATGTATATATATATATATATATATATATATATATATATATATATATATATATATATATAAAACTTAATCATAACCACTTTCACAAGTTTGTCATTAATTCTTTCCAAGCCTGTCAAATTGTAAACTTCTGTTAACTACCCTCGTCTTCAGCTAGTTGACTAACAATGTGGCCAACTAGCTGAAGGCAAGGGCAATAAGAAGAAATGGGGGGGGGGGAAAGCTGAACCCCTGAAACAAATTCTGCACAGATACTTTTTCTTTGTTAAAAAAAAAAACGTGAATTGCTATTAAAAAGTCTCCTAAAGCCACTGGACTCAGAATTGTTCCCGGCCTTACCGTTGCTTGTCGAGTGTTGACTATTACTATTAAGTGGTTATGTTTATGGTTATGTTTATGTTTATGACATTGGGGTATTGATTTACTGCCTGGAGGCTGTGGAGGTGGAAAAGCACATGGTGGAACGACTATAAATAGTAGAGGAAGCTCCTGGCTACCTTATGCTACTACAGAAGAGAAGGTGTTCCACATGGTGCAGTCTTAGACCCCTTTCTGTTTCCGCCCCTCATGTTTCATGTTTCTAGCCACTAATAGAACTTCCTCTATTTCCACAGGTGGTGCCGCAGAGCAGACTTCTTCTTCCAACCTGAACCCAGTTCAACTCTTCTTATTTTATTTTTTTTCTATAAGTTATTTATTAATTGTTATATAATATTATAAATGATTATTGTGTTTTCACATCTTTTCAACGAATCAATATTAAAAGGCGCCCGGGAGAGTACGAAAAGCGAATATGATTCGCTTTTTCATTACATGAAATCTGTTACCAGGGTTCTCTCGAATTTTGTAATTTCTCCTTACTCAGCCGAAATTGCAAAAATCGACAACGACGCCCTATTATCACTTTATTTTCGAAATCTTTGGAAATAAACTGCTAATATTTCGCGGCCATTGTACAACAGAGCAGTAGTTTCTCAATTTCTGGATCAATTTTAACTAACATATTGAACAGTACAATTACATTTTTGCTTATATAATACAAAGCAAAATAGTAAACATTACTTGTTCATTCTTATTCCTCTTTTTGTCGAACATTCCATCATTTTGTATTATTTTATTGTTATTTTTTCATTATTTTACTACAATATACTTCTAGAATTAGAGGTCTGAGATTCTTCTGGTAATAATCTTTTGCTCTCTAAATTAGTGATAACTTGCACAAAGTAAAAAAAAAAAATATATATATATATGACATTCCAATAACATAATATTTTATTTTAAAACATTCCTTTGTATCGTCTATACCATTCCATATTTGATTACAAGCTATCTGAAAATTAAAATTCCTTTATATTAAAATTGATCCATAAAATCGGAAACGGCCTTAACTAGGGAATAGGTTAACAAGCATTTGTGAAAAGACTTTTTATTTTTAATTTCTAGTCAAAAGTGTAATTTAAAAGAATCTGTAAATAATTTTAGTTAATAATGTTGAATTAGGTTTTGTAGAAAACGTTGTAGATTTTTTTAATGGGACAATTACACCCAGTGATGTAAATTAAGAAAATATTACTCAAAGATATACTCATATCAGACATTGTAATTTTCTATTTTATCTGGATGATATGTTAACAGGTGCCTTTACAAACTATATTGTGATTATCTGGTGTATTATCTTGTATAAATGATATATATATATATTTTTACATTATTGTGGCCTTATCAAAATGGTGCCGTAAAAGTGTTGTGAAAATCAATAAATACTAGACAATAAGCCGTCTATTGTGACAATGCCTTAATTATTAAATAGTTGATAGCGTATTTACAATTTTTATATATTTTGTACAAAAAGTTAAGTAGATTCTCTAGTTGATAGTTTAAAAAATTGTTCTTTGTATTAAACGTTATATCAGTCATTTGAAGCTATGTCCTTAATTTTTAAGGGCTTATTTATGGTTAAGCCAATGGTAATTTGTTCCATCATTGTTATATTTTGTATATAGATTTTATATGAATATTATATTTGGACAATATAAAACTATTTATAAAAAAAACGTTTGTTTTGGTCATTGTTTTCCCCATTTTTACAAATGCGGCTTAGGTATTGGGGTTTATTATTCAAAAATGAGATTTCAGGATGAAAAAAATCAAATTTGGCAACTCCAGAAAGTATATAGCAAATTAAAAATAAATAATTCCTTCATATAATTTGTTAAATAATTTTAATAATACATAAATTAATATCAGAAATAAATCTAAAAGTGCAAAAATTCTACCAGATGTGACCGATTGTAAGGACTCACTCAACCTTCGGGAGATAAGGCCATTCAAAAAAACATAAAGCTCTACCTTAAGAAGCTGAAGGATAAAAGTAATCCTATCAAGACTTCGAATTGGACATACACTACTTAACCACTCCCACTCAATGACAAAACAAGACTTACCACAGTACACTTAATGGACTGCAGAAAACAAAATAACATCATCATTCTACATAAATTTTCATCAAACCGTAGCCCAAATTAAAATCGGACACACTAAACTTTCTCATGGATTCCTGATATCGACACCAAAATATTCACGTGTGATAACACTATGTCTATAAAACACATTTTCGTCCAACGCCACCACTACAGAAAGGAACTAGACGAATTGAACATCCCCACAAATATGTGGCGTTGGGCAACACCAGTAATTTAATAATTGAAATAATTTGCTTTTGTTAAAATCTCCGTATAATAGAAACATAAGTGAAAGAAAATACATGTTAATAAAAAAAATTAAAAAAAGTATAACAAAAAAATATATAGTTTTTATTCTATATGAGTTTCAAAATGAGAAGTACACTTCGGGAAAAATCATTCGATGAGTGGGCAATGTTCAAATGGCAGGGAATCGGGGTGGTTCACTTTAAGGAGTTCCCAAACGCGAACAGATTCATCTGTGAGAAAAAGATCCTCTCCTGTTCTGAATGGACGAATGCAAATGGCAGGGAATCGGGGTGGTTCACTTTAAGGAGTTCCCAAACGCGAACAGATTCATCTGTGAGAAAAAGATCCTCTCCTGTTCTGAATGGACGAATGCAAATGGCAGGGAATCGGGGTGGATCACTTTAAGGAGTTCCCAGACGCGAACAGATTCATCTGTGAGAAAAAGATCCTCTCCTGTTCTGAATGGACGAATGCAATAAAACTTAACGTGAACTATGCGTGGTGTTCCTGGTGCGGCAGGAGCAGCTGGTTTAGGAACCCTCTGTCACAAATGCGACGGCAACACCAGCTCATGTGCTTGGCAGTTGTCCTAACAGCATGCTCCTCGTCACCCGGAGGCACCACAATGTGAAGCATTGAATCATAGAGCACCTCAAAGAAAACGAATTCCAATGCTCCGAAGAGGGCTACGGAGTCGATGAGGAAGGAACACCACGATATGCCGACATTATAGCGTTTCCCAAAAATCAGAAAACGGCACATATCCTCGATCCCACGGTCCGCTTCGAAAATAACAACATCAAAGAGGCTGAAAATGTAGATGCAGAAAATAAAAAAATATATACGAAATGCACAGCGTACTACAAAGAAAAGTTCGAGGAAGAATTTGGGAAGAGGGAATATGTTGTGAAAGGTCTGTGGTTCGGATCGCGAGGGACCATTCTAAAGAGCACAGCCATCTTCCTTGAAGAACTGAGACTGACAGTAGATCACCTGGCAGCATTAGCCGAGTCCATATTAGTGGACACATTGAGCATAATCGCCAATCACATATATGGCCACTGAGAGCTTATACTTCATACATTTTTTATGGAAGATAAAAATATACCAACCAACATAGAAGTAACATAATATTTTAGTTTTCTTCAAGATTTCCGTAATTACATTTAATTTGTTCAAAACAGAGCTTAAAAAAATGGCATTTTACTTTATTTGAAATTATGTAATGAATTTACCCCATTTAATAGTGAAGATGGAGATAGTTAGCCGTTGCAGAGATACGAAGTCAAGGTATAGTTGGGATTCGGCTAGGAGAAAAACGTCAGACTTTCAGGAAGAGAACTGTATTTGGACGTTTCGGCTGCACATTGGCAGCCTTCTTCAGCTAAAAAATACAACTTATAAGTAAAAAAAATAAATATACAACTTGTAAGTAAAAAACAGGCAGAAATAATAAATATTTCTGCCTGTTTTTAATATTAAGTTTTTATTTTTATAGTTTCGCTTTTAGAATATTCTTTTCTTTTCAAGTTGTATTATATAAATTTATTATTTATATTTGTCTTCATTTTAAATTTAAATGTTTTGATACTTTAATTTTTTAGGTATTTTATTTTGTTTGCATCTTACAAGTATATACAGCATATCGTCCAACTGCGGGCTCTCAAAACCAAATACTAAATAAATAAATTATTTTTATCTACAAATCAATTATATATTTTGAATAATGTTGCATACCATGATGAAATATATGGAGTATAGAATGTTTTCAGTACACCGATTACATTAATGATTCTGTCAAAGAAAGCTTAAATCTACCTTGTTTAGAATCTTCAGAATCTTAGTGTTGTCCTTGTAGTGTTTTAATTGTTTATTTAAATTGATTAGTTCTTTGATTTTATATTTCATTTATTATGCCTTCATTCATTCAAGTATATAGAGCAAAGAGCCAAGTTGAGGGCTCATAAAACCACCATAAATAACTTTTCTCTTGTAAATCCGTTTAACATTGTTCCATTCATAAAAAATGTTGCATAATATTAGAAAACATCAGGAATGTTTTTAGCTTGTCAAAGCTATTAACGATTCTGTCAAAGAATGCTTAAACCTACCTTGTTTAGAATCTCCAGAAGCATCAAGTTGACCTTGAAGGATCTCATCGTGATTGGTTGATAGCTTGATTCTCTATTTTTCTCAGTTTTATCGAGAACTGTTTTATTAGTGTTTTTTTATAAAATACTGAGAGGAAAAAAAGATTGTTTTATTCAGATTTTTTAAAGTTACGACTTTCCATACACTATGTAATGCTTGTAAAATGAAACTCATTATAAAAAACTGTTCAGCTGAAAATTGTAAACGTTTCCAAAACAGAAATCTCAATTTAGCCTGTTTTCATAATATTTTTCGCTGAAGTTATTTAGAAAGGTTATTACAAAAAGCCATAATATTTAATGAATGAAACGAAATTAATTCACATTTATTTGTTTTTTTAAAACAATACATGAAAATTCAAAAAACTTCTCAACGGTCATATTCTTTTATTTAAATTTTTCCTTGATTAATCATCAAGCAAACTGTCGTTTTGGAATCCAAACACAAACAGTAGATTCTAGAAAAATCCTCTTCAGACAAAACTTATTTATTTGACACAATACCTTTCAACACATATGTGCCATCATCAGGTTCTAACAATAAAATAGAAAATGCAATAATATTATGAATCTTAAACATTTGTATATTTTAAAAGTGACAGTATATGATTTAAAAATGTATAAACTTAAGGTTTTCATTAAATAAAGTTAGAAACTAAAGATAACTTACAATCATATAATTACTACTATTATGATAGCTTTATGTCATATTATTACTGCAATTATAATAACTTTAAGTCATATTACTACTACAATTATGATAGATTTAAATCATATTATTACTATAATTGTAATAACTTTAAATAATTTTACTACAACAATTATGATAACTTTAAATCATATTATTACTAAAATTATGATACCTTTAAATCAAATTATTACTACAATTACGATATCTTTAAATCATATTATTTATATATATATATATATATATGAATCAGTCCCGTAACAGGCCACGAGGGCCCTGAGGGGCAGATACTATAGAGGTATCTGATTCATGACCATACGGCACACTAGGGAGATAGTGTGGCCAGTACTAAGCTCCAGCCGCCTGATTTTCCCCTTGGCTGCTTCGACTGCTAGCAGTCATTAGCAATACAAGGTACCCATTATTAAATTAATTAAAGGCTGGGTTGGCCTAGGGACGGTCAGGGAGGCCGAATTTAACCAATGAACGAAGACACTAGAAGAAAAAATCTTTAGTGCTTGCTCGGGATTTGAACTCAGGCCTCCAGCTAATTAGTCCAGTGCTCTACTACTGACGTAACCTCGCCCCCATATATATATATATATATATATATATATATATATATATATATATATATATATATATATTACGGCGCACCGACATCCATGGTGCAGGGAGGAATTTTCTCAACGAGTCGTGAGATGAGAAAATTCCTGCCGCCTGTGGGACTCGAACCCTCAATTTACCACATGGGAATCTAATATACCATATTATTTATACAATTATGACAACATTAAATCATATTTTTACAACAATTATGATATATTTTAATCATATTATTATTACAATTTAATCCCGCTACCGGGAAAACGTCAAAAAAAAAAGGTGAAAAAAGTTCTTTCAATTTTTTCCCCCCAAATCGGTTATATATATATATATATATATATATATATATATATATATATATATATTTAAGGGTAATAACAACCATACTGAGTCCTGGCCACCCTGGAAAAAAATCTATATAAATATTTAATATCATTTATAATAATTACAACCTCGATTATTTTACTGTAATCGTACACAATTAATTAAATAGACAAAAAATAAACAACAACAATAAATAATTAAATATATAAATGAAAATTTCACTACTACATATATGCCTATGATACATGGGTGAGCCAAAGGAGGGTATGGAACCACGCCTCCGACCTTCGAACGAAGACACTAGAAGATAAAATCTCTTGAGCGCGTTCGAGTATCGAATTTGGGTCCTCTATACAACCATGCATGGTGCGTAGAACCGACAACTTTCCACAGAAGGATAACGAGACAAAATAATGAGAAGAATAAGGACCATCCACGGGGCGTGACCCCAGCCCTAAATGGTTCTTGAGTACGGAGGGTTTAAACAAGACAAATAAAGGAAATAGAAAAAAAGGTTTTTTTTTTCCTGGTCTTGCTTCCTCTTGATGAGTCACAATTAGTGGCTAAGGAGGCGGTTAAAGTCATTAAGGAGTCTGCTGATAATTAGAAGAGGTTAGGATGAAAAACGAAATCTCATTGACACTCCTTCTGGACAATTCTCAATGGAAGTTCTTTACTATTCGCTTGTAACATAGAGTCCAGGGCGGATCAGATTTAAATTGGATGTTGAGGGGAGCAAGCCAATTTATGCGTAAATATTTTCAGGATGTGCAATAATAATGAAAATGAAACCGTTTTTTACTACTTCGTGAAATGCCTAATATTAAATTATTTCAAAATAAAGTGGTTCAATAAATCAACCCTAGAAGAATCTTGGATTATTTCTTATCTCAGTGGTGAGTATTGGGCAAAATTGTATGAAATTGTTTAGAGAAGTTGGAGGCAACTACTTGTATCAAACTTTTTAAGTGGACTCCCGTAGATGGACTGATGTCCATTGTAGAGAGGTTTTTTAGCATAAATATGCTTTAGCGATAACTAAACTGTAAAAAAAAACGTTACAAAAAAGTGTCCGCTGGCGTTCGCGTGTGCGCGGTGTCCATGTACGAAAAAGAAGACTGTATGTTATACAGTACATAGGTTTGTCGGGTGGACCTAAAGCATATTTATGTTCCTGAATTTCAGCATAAGGTTATTCATTTATTTTGTAAATATTTTTACTACTGTAAAATAAAAGCATTTTTTCATTCAAATATCTTCAGAATAACACAAGTAACAATAATGGTGGTATGTGTCAACCGAATAGTGTTTAACAATTTTTGAGCTTAGAAATAAATCTAATATTTCCGCGGATTTTAAAGCAAATTGGAAAGCGCTTAAAATTATGCATAATTTAGAACATTAGATTTTTGAGCTTAGAAATAAATCTAATATTTCCGCGGATTTTAAAGCAAATTGGAAAGCGCTTAAAATGATGCATAATTTAGAACATTAGATTTTTGAGCTTAGAAATAAATCTAATATTTCCGCGGATTTTAAAGCAAATTGGAAAGCGCTTAAAATGATGCATAATTTAGAACATTAGATTTTTGAGCTTAGAAATAAATCTAATATTTCCGCGGATTTTAAAGCGAATTGGAAAGCGCTTAAAATGATGCATAATTTAGAACATTAGATTTTTGAGCTTAGAAATAAATCTAATATTTCCGCGGATTTTAAAGCGAATTGGAAAGCGCTTAAAATGATGCATAATTTAGAACATTAGATTTTCGAGCTTAGAAATAAATCTAATATTTCCGCGGATTTTAAAGAAAATTGGAAAGCGCTTAAAATGATGCATAATTTAGAACATTAGATTTTTGAGTTTAGAAATAAATCTAATATTTCCGCGGATTTTAAAGCAAATTGGAAAGCGCTTAAAATGATGCATAATTTAGAACATTAGATTTTTGAGTTTAGAAATAAATCTAATATTTCCGCGGATTTTAAAGCAAATTGGAAAGCGCTTAAAATGATGCATAATTTAGAACATTAGATTTTTGAGTTTAGAAATAAATCTAATATTTCCGCGGATTTTAAAGCAAATTGGAAAGCGCTTAAAAGGATGCATAATTTAGAACTTTAGATTTTTGAGTTTAGAAATAAATCTAATATTTCCGCGGATTTTAAAGCAAATTGGAAAGCGCTTAAAATGATGCATAATTTAGAACATTAGATTTTCGATAGTGTTAAGTTGATCTAGAGACATCCGTCTTTTTGGGCACATTCTATCGATGTTTACTGATTTATAAATAGACCGACCGATTTTCAATTTGTAAAATGTTTTTGAAAGCTTAAGTGTTTATTTTTTAAAACATGTTTCAATATGTAAAGCATTTCGTTTGGGATTTTCAACAATTTGAAACAATGTTAACTTTTTCGCTGATATAATTGTATAATTATCATGCAAAAACTATCAACCCGATTTAAACGAAATTTTTTGTCTTCTTTATATAATTAACATTTTCTTTTGGGAATGTGAAGGTAGTAAACGCATTTTATCCTGCCTTTTTTTTCATACTTATTGCTATTAAGAAAACCACAAATCAGTTTTAACGTTTGTAAATAATTGAATTATAGGGCATTTAATGAAGAATCTTTTGACTTCATGAGAACTTTTCTAGCATGAATACGTTCGGAGTTATGAGCGAATGAACTACAAAAGAACTTATCGATTTTTTATTACTTAAAAAATGTGTTCCGGGAGGTTTTTAGATTTTTACAGGCGAGCCGTGGACTTACATGAATTTCAAATAAATTAATTTAAATTGTTTAAAAAAAATCTACCTCTATTAATCAAAATGTGGTTCTTCACTATCTATATACAACAGTTCCTACAACGTGAAACAAGCATTTATACCTCCACTCTCACAAGAATGTACTCTCCAAGCATTTATACCTCCACTCTCACAAGAATGTACTTTCCAAGCATTTATACCTCCTCTCTCACAAGAATGTACTTTCCAAGCATTTATACCTCCTCTCTCACAAGAATGTACTTTCCAAGCATTTATACCTCCACTCTCACAAGAATGTACTTTCCAAGCATTTATACCTCCTCTCTCACAAGAATGTACTTTCCAAGCATTTATACCTCCTCTCTCACAATAATGTACTTTCCAAGCATTTATACCTCCACTCTCACAAGAATGTACTTTCCAAGCATTTATACCTCCTCTCTCACAAGAATGTACTTTCCAAGCATTTATACCTCCACTCTCACAAGAATGTACTTTCCAAGCATTTATATCTCCACTCTCACAAGAATGTACTTGTCAAGCATTTATATCTCCACTCTCACGAGAATGTACTTCCCAAGGAAGATGCTAGGGATGTTGGACAGTCGATAGTTCAGCACTATCGATAGGCCGATACTATCGGTTAAAAAATATCGATACTATCGATAGTTATTCGATAGTGTCTTCCCCTATTCCGTACGTACCTGTCCAATGAGGAATTTAATGTTATTGAATTGTATTATCAATTACTTGCAGGATTAGGTATATTTAAAAGATTAAACAAAGGCTTAAGACAAAAAACGAATTTAGTTAAATTTATAAAAAGCATTTCAAAAAGAAAAAAAATATCAAGAGGCACAAAAAAGTGAAATTATTTCAAACATTTTTATTTGTGCTCCTTGAGCCACATATTACCAGAAAGGAAAACCAACATATCCGCTTTTCATAGGCTCCGTCTGTTCCGCAGCTCAGAAATAATTTTCCCAGCGGCTGAAAATACACGTTCTGAGGCTACAGACGAGCCTGGAACACGAAGGTATTTTCTGGATACATTATGTAATTGGTTGTATTCACCAGACGGTTCCTTTTCAGTATCTAATTCACCAGACGGTTCCTTTTCAGTATCTAATTCACCAGACGGTTCCTTTTCAGTACCTAATTCACCAGAAGTGTCAGTATTTAATACCACAGCCCTCCAGATGATGAGAACTTAAATTCTAGAAAACAGTAAAAACTCTATCGATAGTTCATGACTATCGATAGATACTATTGACAGTCACGAAATATCGATAGTAACTATCGACTATCGCCCATCCCTAGAAGATGCAAACTCTTTAAAACCCGATTTTAGGGAGATTTTGTTTTGTAAAAATTTGTCTTCTGTCATCCAAGTTCTTTAAGAATCCAGAAAATAGTTGGGAATGAGCTATGAAAAACAACAAGATTTCTGAAAGATCTATTCTTAGAACGTTTTGGCGTGCTCTTAGGAGGAAGACCACTATAAATTTTAGGTGACCATGGATAAGTTGTTGAGATCTTCCTCACGCCTATAATGAGAACCATTAAAAATTAATGTGGATGGAGATAGTTAGCCGCTGTAGAGATACGAAGACAGGTATAGTTGGGATTCGGCTAGGGGAAGTTGGGATTCACCTAGCCGAATCCCAACTATACCTGTCTTCGCATTAAAAATTAATGTTGAGATCCAGATGGTTAGATGATGAGGTGATAAGAAATCAAAGAATTTTCTGAATCCCAGCCATTCCCAGACCTGTTATAATTAAAAATGAAGTACTTACCCTAAACTTGTATAGTTTTTGAGTATATTTAAGCCTTGAGAACTAGGAGTGTGACTAATAGGGCAAAGCCCTCCGATTCCCGTACCCTTCGGCTTGTGCAGGTAGTAGATGTTGGAAGAATGCGGGTCTGGAGACATCGAACAGACCGTAAACTAGGACTGCCAATTCTAGGACTACCTTTTAGAGGTCATTTAGAAAATACAATGTTATCATTGGCAAACATTTGTAATTTTACTTATTTTATTCATTTTTTGTAGTAATAAAATGTGTATGTCAAATTATCATGCATGGTACCATAGCAATGCTCATTATCTTAGGCAAGACATAAAAAATTATGAATGGATTTGGAATTTGCACACACCAAAAAAAAAAAAAAAAATGTTGGATTTCTAGCTACGATGACAAAGCAAGTAGTGAACGTGTGCGTGTGCAGGTGGGTTCGTGTATGTGTGAGTGTGTGTATGTGTGTGGGCGCGTGTGTACACATTTGAGAGTGTGTGACACACACTCACATATACACACTCTGTATAAGAATATATTCTTCTTTAAGTAGTTTATTAGATCATTTTTTATCTATTTTAGAATTTATTTTCAAAATAATTCACATCTTGTTCAGTGAATTTTCAGTGCACCTATATTAATAGGCAAAAATGACACAAGTCGGCGAAAAAAAAATGTTACGAATATTGTATCTAAAAAAGTTTGTTTTATTGAGCACACGACCGTACGCCGAAAATATCTGATTTCGCAATCTAAACAGCAAATCGATCCCCTCTCAATGAAATGTAGTTTCCAGAAAATAGATAACGATATAAAGTAGTATTACAGTCTTATCAAATATATTTCTAGGAACTGATAATTTTGGTATCACTGATTCATCCTTTATCTACTACGGAAGTCATGAAAGAACAGTATCTGTACACCTGGTACGTACAATATCAGAGAAAAGTAAAGATGGAATGGTTGGGATTCGGCTAAATAAACCTCAATATGATTTTGTTTTAAAAAATCTATATTTCGGACGTTTCGGCTACTCATTGGTAGCCTTCGTCAGCTAAAATGACAAACAAATAAATTAATACAGAAAGAAAAAAAAAAAGTTTATAATTGTGATAGGTAACAGAACTATAAATACAATTAACTTATAAAAGAACATATCGTCTTAAATTCTTAGAATGAGTAGAATGAGAAAGTAAATAGGTACAATAATTGATTTTAATAATAATTAGTAACATTAATTGATTTTACAAAGAAATAAGAAACTACATACCAATGACAAATATAGTAGCTAATAGTAACATTAATTAATTTTACAAAGAAATAAGATGCTACATACCAATGGAAATGCCGAGCGGCAGAGGAAGACCGTGGTTACTTAATTGCCAACCTTGGTCTTCCTCTGCCGCTCGGCATTTCCATTGGTATGTAGTATCTTATTTCTTTGTAAAATTAATTAATAATAAAATTAACACGACAGAAACATATAACACTATCTTGGCTGTCTGGACATCAAGACCTCGGTCAAAACACAACTGCTGATAAACATGCTCGACTTGTGACAGAAGAACAGACGTACCAACAATTTGATTTATTTCATAATGACATTACTAGACATACCAGCAAAATTATACTAGACAAATGGCGACTTGACTGGCATACTGAGACTGACAATAAACTACGGACTATTAAACGCACTATTTCGGACTGGTCATCATCGTACAGGAATTCACGCCGAGAAGAAGTAGTCCTTGCGAGGCTAAGAATCGGCCATACACGCATAACCCATGAGTACCTGATGACAAAGACTGACAAACCAAAATGTAAACATTGTAACACAGACCTTACTGTAAAACATATATTAACAGACTGTCGGTTACGGACTAACTTGGACATTCCACATGACGTGACAGATATACTTTCTGAAGGCAGTCAATATATTGATACAATACTGACCTATTTGAAAAACAATAACATTTTCGACAAAATATAGACTTCACATACAACCTGGGGCAAATGGTCACATAATCCTAAGAAATCCAATTCACTTCTTCTTACAATAAAATCACAGCGATACAGAATGATTTATGCTTTACATTTTATTACCATCTCCT
This sequence comes from Gonocerus acuteangulatus, assembly GCA_946811695.1. Lineage (NCBI taxonomy): Eukaryota > Metazoa > Arthropoda > Insecta > Hemiptera > Coreidae > Gonocerus > Gonocerus acuteangulatus. The sequence goes on from OX328131.1 coordinate 60,928,894, forward strand.
ATTAATAACAAAATATTTCAGTGTTTATTTTATTTCTTTTTTTATAGATATAGGTATATAATTATTTCTTTTATTTCTCATTTATTTTCAACCTATTTGTTTTTAAATCTATCCAACTTAACAACCTACTCACATGGATGATTTTTTGGAGTGGCATCGATTGTTGGAGCACCTACATCGGCTCACACTGAGGATTATATGCTTTTCGCCATAGAGGCTGAGCATTAACAAAATAAATAAAATAAAATAAATAAAATTAATTAATGTTACTAATTACTATTAAAATAAAGTATTGTACCTATTTACTTTTTCATTCTAGTCATTCTAAGAATTTAAGACGATATGTTTTTTTATAAGTTAATTGTATTTATGTTACCTATCGCAATTATAAACTTTTTTTTTTTTTTGTTTCTGTATTAATTTCTTTTTTTGTCATTTTAGCTGACGAAGGCTACCAATGAGTAGCCGAAACGTCCGAAATATAGATTTTTTAAAACAAAATCATATTGAGGTTTATTTAGCCGAGTCCCAACCATTCCATCTTTACTTATCACCTCGACGGCTAACTATCTAATCATCAATATCAGAGAATTTCGGTTCGAAAAAATGATTTCGGTCAATCGAAGTGGTTGGGCCAAAATAGTGCCAAGCAACTTTCTTAACAAAACTTAACTGTAGGTGCTATATGTTGGATATTATGTGGGACTATCAGTCTATGATGATGCTACTAAGATATGACTACAAGGTCTAAGGTATGCTAGGTACTTAATTTTGTTGCCCCTAACCATTTCAACTGATAGTCCATAATATCCAACATATAGCAGCTAGAGTTAAGTTTTTTTAAACATGTTGCTTGGCATTATTTTGACCCCTTCGATTATAAGATTGTAAATCTGAAGTGTAATAATCACCAAAAATAAAATATTTTTACCAAGCTGGATTTAGACGGGACTCGGGTCCGCTCTTATCCCAAGAATCTTCGATTATACTGAAGTTTCTGTATACTGAAGTCAGTTTTTCTACGTTACTTTTTCAAAGCTTGTTGATGTGATGTTTTCTTATTTTTCTAGTATCATTTTGCTCTTAGTTTTCTAGTATTTAGTTAAGGTAAGAATTTGAAGCCATTACATTACAAGTTGCGAACATATCGTCCCTACCATGTCAAACTATCGAATATGCAAATTGGAGCAAAATAGCGAATGAACATATTCGATACAATTGACGAAGTAATATATTGAAACATGGTCTTATTCGATACTTTATTTAAGGCATTTCCGGCTTTTCTATAAAGAGGTTAGAGATGCGATAATTTGCGACAAGCCGTATCATCCACAATCTACGAGCAAAATCTCGAATCTGAAAAACGAGACCATATTCAATAGTTTGACATGGTAAGGACGATATGTTCTTAACTATTATATTATACGTTAGGAAATCACCTTGCTGTCTTGGAGATCAATTAATAATTGAAGGGGTCGGGGCAAAATAGTGCCAATCAACATTTGTAACAAAACATAACTTTAGCTCCTATATGTTGGATGTTAAGTGTGACTATCAGTCTATGATGCAAATGCTACTAAAATTCGACTATAGTGCTCTATATGCTACTTAATCTTGTTTCCCCTAACCAATTCAACTCATAATCCCACGTAATATCCAACATATAGCAGCAACAGTTAAGCTTCATTCAAAATGTTGCTTGGCACTATTTTGCCAGAAAGTCTTCAATTATAAAAGCTCTTTTATTACAAAGATATGTTGTTGTTTTTTAAAAAATTGTGACCTTGCCATCCATGATTGTCTCAATTCTTGTTTAGTAGTTTTCGTTCTCGGTTACTCAGGTTTTTTTCTGTTAACACGTTTCTTTCTTGGTTCTTACTGCGTTTTTCTTCTTGGCACTTTCTGCCGCAACGGTCTTCTCGGGAAGGGATCAGCCAAATGTCCCCAAATTCGTACAACAAAAGGACCCCAAGCTCCTTAAGCTGACCGCAGGATTAGAGAAATATCCTTACGTCAGGGCTTGCATACAGGACGAAGGACACCCCCTAAAGTCTCGGACACTACCTGGACTGCATTGTCCACCCCTCTTCGCGATACTGATCAAATTATAGTCGCTACGCTGACTGACAATATGTGAATATTCAAGGATTCTTTTTTTCCCTTTTTCTGGCGGGAATAGGCAAACTTTTTTAGGCGCGCAACCCCCATGACAAAGCCAGCGCATGCTCTCTACCTGCGAGTTCCTCGGCTCAACTCATTCGGTACCTACAAAGCCTGCCTCAAAAAAAATATAACTTATTTCTCTAGCTGCAGATCCTTTCGAAAAGGGATGAAAATCAATCTTCCCCCAAGGGCTTCTGGAAAGAAAATAGCTTGTAGATTGAAGAAGATACATTGCAACAAAGAAGTAAAGGAAGACGGACCGGCAATAGCATTCTTAAGTTACAAGCATTGTTCGTGTCCATTGTTCACAAGTCCTTGAAACCTTTTTCTACACATCAACAGAAATTGCCCACAAAATATATCTTCAATCCATATGTTATCTTTCAATCATTTATTCATCAGTTGAAATACCTAAGGACTTAACATTTATGAAGATTGCATCCCATATTTTGAAGAGAAATATAAGGTTCAAAAGTAGGAGGTTATAAGACTTAACACGTTCGGGTCCAGCGTCATGGCATATGCGTCCCAGATATGTGATACGTGGGCCCAGCCTTGTCGCATATGCGTCCCAGATATGTGATCTACGGACCCAGCGTCGTGGCATAAGCGTCCAAGATATGTGATCTGCGGGCCCAGCGTCGCGGAATATGCGTCCAAGAAATGTGTTCTGCGAGCCAAGCGCCGTGGCATATGCGTCAGCAGATAGCTTGGCTTTCTTTCTATCCCCGCTGCTCCGGACCTTGTCCTATACGCTTCGTATTTGATTTGGGACCTCATTACGTATTCCCGGTTAGGTTTGCGGGTCTGGTATAGTATGATACTGAATCCGTACGAAAACTTCCTTCAGCGGCCCGCTGTCGTGGCGTACTTGACATTTTACTAAACCCACTAAAAGTACATCATTTTAAAAGTTTCTTCACTTATTTATTTTGTTTATCGAAATAACTATACAAATGGAAGACGTGGACCCTGATGGAAAATTTGTTCGAAGCCACCGGTCCTGAATGTGTTATGTTTGGAGGTCGCGGAGATTATTCACAAATTTGTCAAGAAATTCGTAGTCAAACAAGGAGTTCTACATATCAGTAGATCCATTTGACGGACTCTTTTAACATGGCGAATTAAAACTTTACGGATGAGAAGGCAGTAAGAAAATCATGATCATATGATAAAGTAAACATGATTTTAAGTTTGAATGTAATAAATTAAATAAATAAAAAAAGTTAGAGTTAATACTTTAAGTTACAAATTCAGAACGGGGGAAGCATATAAAAGTCAGTTGCGGAACTATATTCCCGACATCCTTACTCAAAGGAATTTTTTTGTTTGTTTTTTTAAGATTCATATATTTACTAGCTGATACCCGGCGTGCCATGCTACACCTACTCTCTGCATCTTGAAAAGCAAAAATAAATTAGAAACCAAATAAGTAATATTAACCCTTTGATGCATGATTTTTGCTTTTCTCATAAAAAAAATCTGTGAGGTATAAATAGGCCTCAGGATAACGGGAAAAATACGAAAAAAAATTAATCGAGTTTTTTTTCCGAGAAATTTATGAAAAACTGAAAGATGCCTGTAGGCATCATTGTGCACATGGGGACGAATGTTTTTGTGAATGAACATGTATAATTTACATTTACTGAAACATATAAAGAATTGATGAGTTAAATTTTAAAAGAACTCTCTTCTCTTTTCATCAAAATCACAAATGGTAATCCTTGAAACATTATTTGCCTTTAGTTAAACACAAATAAAGTTCACATTTATCACAGTAACCACAAGTTTGGTTCTTGCAGTTTTCCATCCTGCATCTCATCTTCTGAGATACATCAGGCAGTACATTCTCATTCAAATCATCGCCATTTACCTCTAAAACATTGGCTGAAAATACGCCGAGGTTCAGAAAGAACATTGTCATCAACATCTTCATCATCCTCACTATCATCTGGTGCCGTGATTATATGAAAAATCTGTTTCTCTTCTCCCCATTATCGATCAGATAATGGGATCCATCGCTCTGACCTCAGTGCCAGATGCACGATGGTGCCCCCACAGGAAACAAATGAACAACCACAAAAATTGGCACAAAAAAAATAAAACTTCAATTAAACAAATTTTCAATTCTTAAAATACACCACTAGTACTAAGGAGTACGATTTTTTTAAGGTCAGAATGGACGTTTTTAATAATATTGTGGGCTTGCGAAACGGGTCCCCTCGGGGTCAGAAAGGAGACTCCTGGTTTTGTCAACATTAACTTGTTTATTCTTTCTTGGGAACAAAGTACAATGTTCAAAATCTTCCAGTCCCTTTGACACTTGTTGATGCTTACACAGACCGAAATATAACTTGAAAAAACTCAATATAGTGCGCTGGGAGTGTAAAATATAATATGATGCCTGCAGGCATCACGATGCAACAAAGGGTTAAAATCTAATAACGCAAATCTGTAACTATTTGGGTTCATAGTTTCGAACCCATGACCTCCGAACTGTGAGTCCTAGACGATTTTAACCTAGCCTATGACACTCATCGTATCAAGACCTACCTGTGTGCCCAGTATGGTCAAAATCGGTCAAACGATGAGGATTTGCATAAGGAGCGAACATACAGGCAGACAGCTGGTAGACGTTTTTGACCTAGCCTATGACACTCGTATCAAGATCTACCTGAGTGCCAATTTTGGTTAAAATCGGACGAACAGTGTAGATTTGTATAAGGGACAAACGAACAGATACACAGCTGGTAGACATTTTTGACCTAGCCTACGAGACTTCCCGGATCAAGACCTACCAGTATTCCAAATTTGGTGAAAATCGGTCAAACGGTGTGGATTTGTATAAGGAACAAACAGATAAACAGACACGTGATTTTTATACATATAGATTTATTTACAGAATATTAAAATCTACAATTTCAATTGTATTATGCAATTTCTCAAAGGTTAACTATAATAGTTTCACTATAGTCTTATTGCAGTAATGATCTTCTAGTTTTCTTCCCTTGAGCCCCAACCCAACATTATCCTTCTTGGGAAGGTAAAATAAATTCCTTAATCGTCAAATTAAAATAGAATTTGAATTACAATAAAGAAGGTATAATAGATGGATAGATTGAAAAAGAAGGTATAATAGATGAATGGGAGAGTGGATTCCGGAAGGGTCGTAGTACGCGGGACAATCTCGTAGCCATCGAAACTGCTGTCATAAAGGCGTTCCGCGAAAAAAAGAAAGTATTAGCAGTTTTTATTGATATCGAGTGCGCATTTGATAGAGTATGGAGAAGATCTGTTTTAAATACTTTGAATGAATGTGGTATAAACGGAAATATGTTGAAGTTTTTCGAAAACTTCCTCAATTCAAGGACTTTTCAGGTTAGGATTGGCTCAATAAACTCTGATGAGTTTAGTCAGGAAAATGGTGTGATACAGGGAGGCGTCTCCAGTGCAAAATTATTTTTGTTAGCCATGCATGGCTTAAGAAGAGAAATTTCTAGGGAGATACAAATTATGTTATTTGCTGATGACTTAATAATTTATTCTGTAGGTGAAAATATAGATTATCTATATGAATGTATGCAGGAGGCTCTAAACAAAATCAATCTGTGGATGAAAAATCATGGGTTCAAAATATCTGCTCAAAAATCTAAAAGTATTCTTTTTAATAAACGAACACCGAACACTATAAGATACCTCAACTTGGATGGAATAGATTTAGAAACAGCTGACTCCATAAAATATTTAGGTTTAACTATAGATAAACATCTCACTTGGTTGCCTCATATTAAAGCCCTCAAGAATAATTGTAATAGATCCCTAAACCTGCTTAGATTACTGAGTAACACTCACTGGGGAGGTGATCGAACAAGTATGTTGATGCTATACCGGTCACTGATCAGATCTAAGCTGGATTATGGATGTATGGCGTATGGGTCAGCGAGCCCTCGTATTCTTCAAATGCTTGATCCCGTACACCATTCTGGCATAAGAATAGCCACGGGGGCCTTTCGCTCCAGTCCAGCCCCAAGTCTGCTAGTAGATGCCGGAGAATTGCCCCTCAAGTACAGGAGAGAAATTCTAACTACAAAATATTATCTTTCTGTCAAATCTCAACCTCATCATCCTATTAATAACATCTTTTTGGAAACTAACTGGGAGAACTATTTCATTGCCTATAAAACACCCTTCCCCGCTAGAGCTGAATTGTTTTTAACAAAATTAAATTTAAACTATGAAAACATTTTACCCTCTTCACCACTTCAAATTCCACCTTGGACTCTCATACCACCGCTTGTCAATCTAACATTAACTAAACATATAAAAAAAGAAACTCCGCCATATTTGTACTCTGCAGAGTTAAATAAATTTAAAGCAAGTATGCCTCCTTCCACGTACATATACACAGATGGGTCGAAAAGTGCTAATGGTGTGGGAGCTGCCGCCCTCTGCGAAGGACGACAATACTTGTTTTCTCTATCTCCTCATTGTTCCAGTTATTCCGCCGAACTATTAGCAATTAAAAAAGCATTAAATATTATTCCACCTAGCCATTCTAATGTCGTTATATGTACAGATTCATTATCATCTATAATTAGTTTACAGAATATTTACACCCATGATAGTATGGTTTCTGACATTCTATACAGTATTAATGAATTAAATAAAAATATGTTCAAAATTATTTTCGTCTGGATCCCTGGTCATTGTGATATTAAAGAAAATTCAATGGTTGATGAGCTAGCAAAAAACGCTTCTATAAGCGGTTTTAAATTCTCAGGTATCCCACTCAGAGACATTAATTCTATAGTTAAGGCTGAAACAATAAAGATTTGGCAAAGGGAGTGGATTAGTATGGAATTGGGAGATAAACTCCGGGAGATTAAAGATGAGGTATGTAAGTGGGCTAGTTCGGAGCGGGATAATAGGAGGGAATCAGTAATCCTCTCAAGATTACGGATAGGCCACACTAGACTGACACACGGCTATCTCATGGAGAGGGGGGAACCTCCGGAGTGCGAGGTTTGTGGCGTGCCCCTCACTGTAAAGCATATCCTGACGGAATGTAGGGCATATGAAGATGAGCGAGTTCGACTGAGTCTCCCGATACATCTTAGAGAGCTGCTAGGAAATAATTCAGTTCATCTTTCTAATATTTTTTCTTTCCTGACTAAAACCAATTTAAAAAACAAAATTTAGCGCTGATTCTTCATTGTAAATTAAAATCTTTTCCAATTATCACCTATTATAAGCAATAAGGCCTCTAGAATATATTTCGACAAAAATTTCATCTAAACTTAATTAACAGCAAACGTAAAACATATTAGTCCCTTTTAAAAAAATGTATAACCATTATTAATTGATATAATTTAAATTATTAAGACGTTTACTAACTAAAATTTTGTTACAATTACTTTTTTTTACCGTTGGTGGCGTTCGGAACGGAGGTGGGGCGCGTGTGTCGGCGGGAGCGATGGGCTTGGTTAGGGTTGAGGACGAGCCCCCCCCCCCATGCGGTCTGTGAAGGTTTGGTTGCCCTGGCACCAGCAAGCACACCTTCTATCATAGACCTGGCAGCCAGTCACCAGATGCGGGCCACTAAGGTAGAACTGGCACGGGGGACTCTACTCGACCTTGGCTGGGTCCGCCTCCCGCTGGCCTCGGGCTCTTTCTCTGCTTTCGATGCTACCAACGGACCGGCCAAGAGGCATAAATGACCCAATAGTGGTTGAATGGCCTTTAAACACCAAGGAAAAAAAAAAAAAAAAAAAAAAAAAGAATTACAATAAAGGAATATTATTTGTACGAATTAATTATAGCCCCTCTATAAAAAGATGAGAATAATTTAAAAGGGGGCATAAGAAATTCATATAATGCAGAGGTAGTTCGAACCCTCGTCCATCAGGACATCTGTCTTCCCCCACCCCCTGCCTCATCATCCCCTCCAGGTTTAATCGGCTTACAATTAGATTATCAAATGGGGCAAATCCTCCTTCAACAACACAACACATTGTGCTCTTGGGAGCTATTCAAATTAAATAGGAGAACTAGACTAGAATTGAACGCAAAAAGTACCACCATTTGTACAGTCATAAAAACATGGAAAGCTTTTTACAAGTTCCTGATTCCATGGTCCTGATTTCTACATTCAACATGCTTTCCACGCTTATCAGAAAACGGTATTCTCTAAATTAGAAGACGGTTATGGATCCAGATAGTCTATCCAAAATTGCTTAGGCATAAAAGATACTAAGTAAAAAAAAAAAAAAACAAGGTGAAACAACAGAAATCATTCATGAATAAAAGTGTAAAAATATTACTTGCACAAAAATATTTAATAATAAAAATTAGAATATAAAAAAATAACAACGCAATCTCTAACATAAAAGATTAGTATCGTAATATCGTGCTTTTAACGCCCTAAAATTTGCTTACATAATTTAAAAAAAACTAATTCTCCGGTTGATTCCTTCCCGAAAAGAACGTTGTGACAGAAAAGTGACAGAAACAAAAGGTGCCTACAGATTGGGTTGAGAACTAAATATTTTAAATACATGACAAACAACAAAAAAATCATCGGAAACTGATAACTACAAGCCTAGCATGCAGAGTTTGGTCACAATAGGCGAATAAAGGTCCATTTTTATGGAAAAAAGAGGTTTTTATTTGCCAAGTTTTTAACTTATCTTTAGTGCTAACGGGGTTATTTTTTCTTTCTAGATTCTTGAGCTGTATTCTTCCTGATTTATTGGCCTGTTTCCTCCCTGTATTGGGTTACGAACGACGCTTTTGACGTCAAACCGACGCCGCATTAAAAAATTGTGGATGGAAGTCGTAACCCACTTTCGCATCTTTGCCTGTTAGCGCTTTAGCATCTACTTAGAAAACGATTAAAAACATGGCACAAAAATACTTTCTCTAAAACTTTGAATGTGCTAACAAGAAATTCACCACACCTGGTCCGCTTGACAAACTTCGGGCGCAGATAAAATTGATATGCTACCATTTTTGACTTAAAATACTTCATTTCATGCGGGGAATCAAACGTAAACACATTCAGGGCGATGACTGTAAGCATTAACGAGAAAATTATCCAAAAAAATATATTTTTTTGTTTCGCGCATTAAAAGATTACGTTTGAATAGAAACTCTTTCGATAAGCACTATATTCATCTGAACTAAGTAGTGTACATTTTTGGTTCGAAGAAACTATTAACAAAAAAGTCGTTTCATTTGCGGAAATTTCGTATGTTTTGTTAAATTTCTTGAAAACGATCGATTAACCTTGGTAAGAGAAAGGTGCAAATTCGAAACCCTAGCAAAATTCCTTAAGCTTGTTTATTTTACGCCGTATTAACTGTTAGATTAGTATTACCGGGTTATTTAAAGGTTGCCACTTTTTAAAAACGCCATTGGCATGTGGTTTCCTCGGGCGGTTACACATTCAATTAATGCCCACTTCTGATATTGCTTATCTTTGGTGATCTCAATTCGGTATGGGCGTTGGGTTAGATTCCCAACTTATTTCTAGTTTTTAAATACTAATCCTTTACTTTTGGATTAGTATTTAAATACCAATCCTAAAGCAAAAAGAGTTCTTTTAAAAGTTAATTATCAGGACCTTAGGGCAACATGTATAGGCACTGCATTTGCTTTAAATTGGGCAGTGGAAAAAGAAAATACATTTGTAGATTGAAAATCAGATACGCATTAAGGGATGTAAGGGTTAGGACTATGCGCCCCCCTCATTTAAGTATAGAATTACACGTACGAAGGGTATAACTGTTACTAATTCATCTTTATTCATTGAATTAACATAGCGTAGCGGACCGAAAAACATATGTAATTGTTCTGTGCCGTATCGAAACGGACCCGTGTGTGTCCAATGTGTAGGGCTGGGGATCGGTGAGTTCAGATCAAGTCCTCTTACTTAGCATATGCACTAAAAAGTCCGACTCGCAAGAGCTGCGTCATCTTAGCGCGTTTCCGTTCATATCTCTAGTGTCATTAGTAAGAAGCATTTATTGGTAGGGTTGGGTTGGGTTAGGTTGGTAGTTTAAGGGCAGAAAACTGCTTGGTCATCTCCGCCCTTGTTGTGCAAGATTAATGTTAGGATGGAGAGTGTTTTCAGTATTATGTGTTTGAGATAGAGTTGTGTTACTAAAGTTGTATTTGGGAGAATCTAAGTTTGGAAAAAAAGAGAAATTATTGTTGTTATAAAATTGCATGGATATAAGAACCAGATTCACACACACATAAATATATTTGCACTTATATAAATATAGTATATTGGTAGGGTTTCGTGAAAAATATAAAATGAAATCTCAAAGAGAAGTAAGATTTCAAGTGCCACAGCAGGAAACTAATATTATCCTTATCGAAAATTACTCCATCGACTTTCTCAACGTTCGCTCTTGGAAACACTAAAACCAAAATGCTTCTCAATTTTTACCTTGTTTTTTTTTTCTAAAATAATCTTTTTACTGTTTAGCGTAATTAAAAAAGAATAAAATTTATGCTAAATAGATTCCTGCATGTGTGTTTATGTGATAGAATAAAAGTATTTATTATTTATTGTTTGAATGTGTGTTTTAACCTTTTATTGACATGACTTTTAAATAAATGGACAAAATGGTGTTTTATATTATATTAAAATGTAGTCTCGGGTTTTACGATTGTTTTTTGTTAAAATTGTATTGTTATTTTAATCTGTTTTAATTATTGTATTGTGTCACAATGGGCATTGAAAATGGGGCTTAGTCCCTGAAAACGTTTTGGCAATAAATCACCTGTGGGAATTTTTGACCATTATTTCATCCTTGGAATAAAAAGTGAGGTAAACAGACAAAACCCTCTTCAAAAGACAAAATCAACAATTTCGAAGTTTCAAGCAGTTGCTTCCACTTTTTGTAGAAAATTCAGTAAGCTTTAGAAGGTTTACTTTCCACTTACCATGATTTCCCTATCGTTTTTGAGAATATAACAAGATCCGAAATCTTTTCGTGTCTATTAATAACATTTTTGTTCTAATGCTGTCTTAACTCCGAATGTAACCAAAATTAAAATATCTTAGATTACATGTTAAACGTTTCGAACAAGTTACAACCCAATCATATGTTTGTGGATACCCAAACTGATAGCTAGTTGGGAACAATAGTAGTATATACCTTTCTCGAATTTCTCTCCAAAAACCATGTTCCGGTGGTCAGATTCTGCTGGTTTACGAACTCATCCTTTCAAATTAGACAAAAGATTTTTGTACCAAATTTCATGAAAATTGGACGATTTTTGAGCCTGAGAGAGAACGAACAGACAAATATATATATACAGTAGAACCTCTCATATCCGACCTCGACGGGACCGGGCCATGGTCGGAACGGTCAAAAGGTCGGATATCGGGAGGAGCATAAAAAAACCTCTTTCAAAGTTATAAAAACAGCTATAATGTACAGCACAAGCTGTAATACAACTTTATTGTAATTGTAGAACTGTTGCTATATATATTTAAAAAATTTATTATTTTGAAGACAATTTAAGCATACTGTATTTATAGAATTCAGTTATGGATTGTTGTTTTAATTTTGTTAATCTTTACTTTGTGGAAGTGTCCCTCCACTTTTTTGCCCACAATACATCCATTGAGGTTGCATTCGGATGTTGCTCGATTTATTTCACCGCTAAGTCGAAGGCGTCTTTAGCACCAAAATGACTCACTACGTCGTCACTGGTGGTTTCGTATTCGTCCGAGTCGATTTTATCGTCCGAGGATTTGTTCTGCACAACAGCAATGATTTGGTCATTGCTAAGATAGTCATTAGTAACTTCTGAAACATCAGCTTCAACAAGTCACTCGTCGTTAACAAATATAGAACAGTACAATATTACAGCACATTCCACATCAACAATCACGTCAGAACTGACAGTTTGGGTCAGGAAAACAAAGCATGGTGTAGATGACTCACTACATAAAGTCTGAACAGACTCGCCAACGGGGCGCGTGTGAATCGGGTCGGGCACTAGGTTGGATATCGGGAGGAGTCGGATATGGGAAGGTCGGATATGAGAGGTTCTACTGTATATGCAAATTTCGAACCACCGCTCTTTCGTGATCTATGGGTTTTGAAATGTGATATTTTATAGTCGGTACTTTTTTTCTGTATATAAATATATATATATATATATATATATATATATATATATATATATATATATATATATATATATATATATACACATTTATAAGAAGCATAGTCTTTTAATAAATGTATTTATAACAGAATGCTTTGTATATGTTTGAAAAAGCTTGGAATAAATAGTGACTGACTGAAATTTGTATATGTAAATGGCCTGATAATGTGAAACTAATCGGCAATGAAACAATAAAACTGACCTTGACATGCCCTTGATGCCTAGATACAAATGCTAGTTCCGTGTCTACTCCTTTTGTTTTAATAGATTATGTTCATCGCAACGTAGTATGCAATTAGTATGTATTAATATGCAAACATTTGAAATAATGTGAATATATAAAGGCTTAAAATAAATACATATAAAACACTGGCTAAAAATGAATTATGGAAATTGAACAAAAATCCCAAATTATCCATTTAAAAATAAAATGATATAAGTTCATTTTGGCGTTTTGTAAAATCGTTTTCTGGGGAAAAAAAACAAAAAAAAAAACAATTACGCTAGTTCACTAGGCGTCAGAGCAAAACTCACCATTTTATATTAAAATATTTTTAAATATAACCCCCCCCCCCCCATGGCCCTAGTTCCTCCCGAAATCATTTCCTACATACGCTCCTTCGGTATCTTAACCACTTTTCATTATAATTATTTTATCTATTGTAATTTATAAAGTATAAAATATAGTATGCCTATTAAGCAAATTCAAAGATTTTTTATTTATTTATTACAGAGCACGCGAAAGTTTAATAAAATGAGCAAGCCCTCCGGAACCTTGAAGCAATGTTTTCTTCTACTGAGGTGTTCGTATCAATATTTAAGCTTTAACATTTTTTTGATCATTCGAGAGCCTAATATATTTCCTAAATTAGGCTTTGAAACGATCACATTCTACATATTTCGATTTCCGAAGAGTTTTCGATATATTTAAGAAAGTATATGAAAACCCCGTTTATGTAATTTGTTACAGAACAAGAGGTCTTCTATTTTTTTACTTCCTGGGACCTTACTCTAGCTGCATATTGTCCCTACCATGTCAAACAATCGCGTAAAAAAATTTCGTTTTTCAGATCCGAGACTTTTGGATTGTGGAGGATACGTCCCCTTTAGAATACTTTTTAGTACCTTAAATATCGAACTTTGTCAATGTATGCAGTATGTGCCCCGATTTTTATATTCGATAGTCTGGCATGATAGGGACGATATGTTCGGTTACCAATTCCTGAATCTGTCACCGTCAGCATATAATGACATATGATACTTGACAAGTACAAGATAGATACAAGCCGCTGGATAAAGCAAGACTAATGATACGAAGGAGATCCCATGAACTGGCTACTGCTCGTAGATAGAAATCTGAGCGAGTCCGTGCTCAGAGCCATCAGCACACGAGCACAGACCAACACGAACACACACTAGCACACAGAGATAACTAAAAGAGGCCTAAGTAATCTTACGTTTCCTTTAGACCCATTCATACGGGAGCTAACACGTGCCTTATCTGCTCGTCGAGGGTCCGACTCATCGCCCAATCTTCTTCCTTCAAATCTTATGTAAAGTCTTTACTCCCGGATCTTTCAATTGGACAATTATTTCTCAATTCTTCAATTATGACTTCAATCATCGCTTAAATGCCCAGAAATTGGGAATGCTTATGATAATGACAAAAACTTCGAAATTGCAAACAAAGAATTAGTGGTTTAATGTCGTAAAGGGTTGATTACACGTGGCGGGCGTGGGTCGAGCCGGCTTGTTGATAGTAAATAACAATAAAAAATAAAAAATCAGTCCCGTAACAGGCCACAAGGGCCCTGAGGGGCAGATACTGTAGAGGTATCTGATTCATGGCCATAAGGCACTCTAGGGAGATAGTGTGGTCAGTACTATGCTGCGGCCGCCTGATTTTCCCCTTGCTGCTTCGACTGCTAGAGACATTAGCACCAAGGTACTCATTAAAAAAATAATTAAAGGCTGGGTCGGCCTAGGGACGGTCAGGGAGGCCGAATTCAACCCATGTACGGAGACACTTGAAGAAAAACTCTTTAGTACTATGCTCGGGATTTGAACTCAGGTCCTCCAACTTATTAGTACAGTGCTTTACCACTGAGCTAACCTCACCCCCCTGATAGTAAAGTAGCTCTCTGTGATCTTATACTAGCAAACCAGATGGCTAGTTACTAGTTAATTTACCAATAACTGCTTCTATTCCTTTACTAATGGAACTAGGGGTATGCACGGACACGCGCAAAGATGACGCAGATCCAGTGAGTCGGACTTTAAATTTCCTAACGATTTGATACATAATGCCAGCATATGGGGATAATGGAATTTAAAAAAATAGAAAATAATTTTTTTTATTTTTTTTTTTTAATAATAAAGCGTTTGTTAACATCTGCACAAATTATATAGCACATTGGTTAATTGTGATAAGTAAAGCCATTTTTATGATTTCACATAATGAGTATACAGAAAAAAAAAAAGAAAAAAAATAGTACATACTAAATTGAATTACAGAAACAAAAAGAAAATAATAAAAATAAATCATAGCTAAAAGGAAAGTAAAATAAAAGTAATAATAATAAAAATAATAAATCAAAAGATAAAATAGAAGTTTGGAAGGAGCCAATCATTATTGACACTTCCTAATTGACCGCTTTAATTACAGAGTTGATCACGAGGCCAAAATCTCTTTAGCCTCCTAGGAGGGTTTTCGAGGTGGGATTGAGAGGAGAGGGATTGAGCTCTGGGATTGGGATGAGCAGATAGTTTAGAGTGGAAGGTTAGGAATCGGGATTTAGCCAGTTCATGGATGAAGGGGATATTCAGATCATGATGGAGGGTTTTATTAGAAACGTAGAAAGGGGCATTAACTCTTTTGCGTAGGACTTTGGATTGGAATGCCTGTATTCTTTGTATATTTGATCATTTGGTTGTTCCCCACAGTTCAAGTCCGTACGTCCAAATAGGTCTGATGATGGTTTTGTATATAGTGAGTTTGTTCTGTATTGTGAGTTTTGATGAAGGTCCCAATAGTCGTCGAAGAAGTCCGTATCTCCTGTTCAGTTCCTGTCTTTTCAGTCGGGTGTGTGGGTCCCAAGTGAGTCTACTGTCTAGTATTAATCCCAGGTAGCGCACTTCGTTGGATACAGGAAGTTCTTGACTAGATATGTGAACTGGTGGGCAAGTCCTTTTATTGAGAGTGAATGTTATTTGGCTGGATTCACCTTGATTTTCCAGCTGTTGCACCAAGAAAATAAAAACAGTTATACAAATTTGATCTACGTTAGAGTGAGCTCACACCAACCGACCAATCTTCTATTTGAGCCTCAGTTAGCATTTCCTCCATCATCCTTTAACGATTTCGATATATTCATACGATCAAATAAAAGGAATTTGCAAACGATAAGTGCTGAAGGATAATTGACAAAAGATATGTGGTGAAGAAGGATATTTGATGAAGGGTATGGGATTAAGAATATGTGATGAAGGATATGTTATGAAGCTTATGTGATGAAGGATTTACGATGGTCATTAAGTTCTCTATCATTATTTTCTACTCTCTTTTGAGGTCTTTTTGGTTTCCTTTTGTAAAAACAGCTAGTTCCCGTTAGGAGAAGAATGGACTAAAGTAAATCTTTGCCGAAAAGCAGTTTGTTTCTTAGATGACTATCTGGACATTTGAAAAGATTTCCCCCGAGAGAATTGTTAGAGAGAGGCAACGTTCGTTTTCTTTGTAAGATTCCTTCAGGTCCAACTTGAATTACCCCGGCTCAGGTATAGTAACTGAGAATCTCCTAGGGGACTCTGCTGGAACATATGATAGGAAATGTTTTCTCGGAGAAAAAAAACTAAAAACTGAAGATACTAAGGCTAAAATATTGGCATGGAGAATTTTAGCCGTCGAGGTGGTAAAATATCACCGAATATTTGAACGTGTTGGCAGCCTTCTTCAGCAGACAGTTTCCTGGTGGCCGCATAACTGGTATATTTGATCTTCTTCCATCCCTTAGGCGTTCATTGCTAAAGAAGACTGCCAAAGAACATGCTGAAACTTTTGAGATATTAATTTTTTAAATCTATTTATTTTCCTAATTTTGTGCTCTTATGTTGTATTATTTATTTAAATCGTAGATAACCAAAGTCATGGAACATTAAATCAACCAAGTACGAGAATTTCTATGACAAAAGGCTTTCCAGTTCTTTCTGTGGTATTCCTCCATTCCTTAAGCATTCATTGCTGATGAAGGCTGCCAAACAGCATGCCAACACATTCAAAATAATGATTTTTACGAAGCTCTTATTATTTCTTACCAGAATCCCAAGTATTCCTTGACTTCTCAAGGAGTAACACTACCTTGCGTGATAAAAATCTGTAAGAGATTTTGGGCCCCAAGAGGCAGAAAGAAGTTTTAATACAATACATTCCTTAAATTAAAAACAAATTAATAACTGAATTTAAACAAGACCACAAATTTGATCTATGCATAGATTTCCATCGTTTATAAATGCTTACACACAATACACCTGTATAAATGCATACACACCCACAAAAAATACATGAAATGCACACACAAACAAAAAAATAGAGAATTAAAACAGTTAATGCAAACATAACTCCTCTCCTTTTAGGCCACATTAGTGCAATATAACAACATTTGAGCGCGTTTTGACCCTTCATGCATAGGAAGGAAACACGTTTATGACGTCAACTCAATGAAACAATCTTGGGTGCCGACGTGAAATGTCCACCCTTTAGAACCTGTAGGTCACAAAAAAATATGTCATCTTTGTATATATTTATGTCTGTTGGCGCTTTACGGGTCCCAAAAATGCTCCGATTTTCGTTAAATTTGGTACGAAAATACAGCAGTTTCAAGAGATCAAGTTAATCTCAAGTTGAGAGATCGGCTACTAGCGCCGACCAAGCTAACCTAGTTTCTGGGTTAATGAAAGATATGATCACTTTATTGTGGAGTTGCGACAAATAAATAAATAACTTAGATATACTTAAAGACTTGTTAAAAAATAAACTGAAATAATTATCCATGAAGAAATAAATTTGTTTAGCTTATCCTTTCAATTTCTCCTGAAGTAGGTTTTCTTTTAACCATAAATTTTCATAAATAGCTTTTACAATGTCATAAAGGCTACATGGTTACTTCGACGCCGACATAAAAATATTTCAATACGACCACAATGTACTTGTCAAGGAAGGAAAAATAACCAAAACCCCCCATTATAAAAATGTCTAATTCCTTTTTTATCGTAGTCCAGAATACACAAATTGTTTATTCGGCGATTGCCAGGCCTGCTCCATTATTTAGCGGGTTTATTACACGCTTAGAATGTCCTCTTCAGAATAGCCAATGTAGTCTTATACACAGAACCCAGGTCGCGGCCAGACGGTCCACAATTTACTCATTAGCATATACATGTGTTGGGCAAAAACCCAAAAGAATAATACATAGTGTCTAATAAATAAAATACTTATTTCATCCTCAATAGTAAACAATATTTTCATTCATTATTCAGTCATTCAATAACTAACGTAACTTTATTTTTATTCATTATTGCATGAAAATGGTTTATTTGAATAAATTGACAATAGATATGATGAAGGTCCCCCATTTCTTGATCCCTCTAATTAACGATGGGTCCTTCCACGCATTCCTCGATATTAAACTGTCGTTTTTTGTTTTTTTTGGAAGAAGTTCTTTTGGCACAAAAATTGGGAAGCTGGTTCCAACTCAACGGTTGCCCAGCAAGCTAAGGGAGGGCCACCTGGAATTGATTGGACATTAACTATCCATGGCGTTGGATAGGACGTGGTGGGCCGATATCTTGGTCGGCTCGATCTTCAGACCTCACGCCCGTGGATTTCTTCGCATGAGGTCAAATTAAAGATTTGGTCTACAGGGAGCCCATTGGCAGAAGGGAGCACGTCATCCATCGCATCAGATGGGCCTGGGAACAGATTACAGCAGAGCAATGCACAAATGCCATCCTGTCTGTCAATGTGCGATGTGATGCCTTCATGTCCTGCAAGGAGCCAAACCTTTGCACAGTTTTTAAATTGTTATTTCATAATTATTTACGCGTTCAGTGTTTAATTTAAAATAATTTAAGAATTGAAAATTTATTTTTATTAAAAGAAATTGAATGTTTTTTTGTTTTTAGCAGTTTCTTCGAAGGAAAGTAGCTATTTTAAATTATGTTAAAATCGCAGCTTAACGTGGCGTCAGTTAATTTTAATTAAAGATTTGTTTTTCTTTTGTTGGGGGCAGGAGGTTTTCCTTATAAAAAACCAGACCATTTGGCCGATTTTGACCAAACTTCGCACAAAGGTAAGTCTTGATACGGGGAGTGTCATAGGCTAGGTCAAATATTTCTACCAGCTGTCTATATCTGTGATTGTTCCTTGTACAAATCCACCGATTTTTACCAAACTTGGCACACAGGTAGGTCTTGATAGGGGGAGCGTCATACTTGGTTATAAATGGAAATTTGGTAATAAAATAGTTTGTGTTATTTGAAAAAAAAAAAAAAATCTACCAGCTGTCTATCTGTGCGTTTGTTCCTTTTACTAATCCACACCGTTTGGCCGATTTTGATCAAACTTGGCACTCAGGTAGGTCTTGATACGGGCAGTGTCATAGGCTAGGTCAAAAACGCCTACCTGCTGTCTGTCTGTATGTTTGTTCCTTATACAAATTCACACCGTTTGACCGATTTTGACGTAACTTAGTAAACAGGCAGATCTTTATACGGGGAGTGTCATAGGCTAAGTCAGTATTGCTTATCAGCTGTCTGTCTGTATGTTGGTTTCTTTAAAAATCCACACTGGTGTTGCATGGCACGCTGGAACAGCTAGTATATATATATATATATATATATATATATATATATATATATATATATATATATTATATATTGGTTACAGATATATATTTATCGGCTTTAAACTCTGTAGCGTGGGAGAAAACATACAGAAAGTCATCGTTTGTCCAATATTCTCCACTAATGTGTACTAGCTCAGGTATTCTGGAATGCTGTGCTATACCCTAGCTCCAGTACTGGTTGTTAGAGTTGGAGTTGGGGTCGCGTGCACCCCACTATTGTATACGCACCCCTACCCTCTTCCAACCCCTCAATAGCTGCCCTCCCCTCCGTAGTTTTTATACGTCTCGCAGTTTTACCGTTAGGAGGATTAGAGATAGCGAGGTCCTTTTGTCCGTCAGTATAACGGCCGCCGCAAAAGGACGAGGGGGGGGGGGGGGGGATATCGGGGGAAAAAATTCCTTTTTAGGGAAATATAGTCGTGCTTTTATCCGGGCTTTTTATCTGTCGTGATGGGCGACGGGGTTGTATTATCTGTGGGATAAAGCTTTTCGGAACTTAGCTGGCTTTGGGATGGAATATTAATGTCAAAACCCTTAGTGGATCCCTACTTCAAAAGGTGTATCACTTTTATCTAACTAATGATCTTAGTTTATAGATATTAGGAAACCTTTGACCGGAGAGATTGCCAAAATAGAGATAGTCGGGGTTCGAGTAAAATAATTCAATAAAACTAGTATGTTTCTTCCGTCCATCTTTAGGGTAAAAACCACGCTTAGGGACGCCGTCTTGATGGGGCAATGAGCTGGTGCTGGTGCTGAGTTTCTACCTCTTTATGCATAACATGTGTCTGTTCGCACTCTAGCAGACTCATAAATGGCCGGACTTTCATAAAATGAGCAAGAAAAATACTTTCCGTGTTGAACACGTTGATGAACTTCACGCAAAAACAATGGTTGCTTTGCATTCAAGTAAAAAGTGAGTTTTTATTTTTGCTAACAATATGGAAATCAAGGAAAATATGAGCCTTTTGGAAGTTGCCATATCAACAAATTGAGAAACTACCAAAAACGGATGACTTCAACTCATCAAAGCTCTGATGAAGGCAGTAGTTGGATATTGTTGGCACAAATAATAACTCACACAAACGCAAAGCTACAATTTTCCCGCGCAAAAATCAAGCGTTTCGGCTTAAATAGATAGAAATGCTCCTTTTTTACTCAAAAAAATTAATATTATTCAACTACAACCCAATCTTGGTAATCAACCTAGATGGCAGAGATTTTTTCTAAATAATTTAATGTACATACTAGCTCAAAACAGAACAAATTGAAGAAAGTCAAATCAGCCCGAACCAAGTGACACTTTAAATACGGCAAGTCTTAACTGATTGCCATTTTTGTAAGCTTTTCCTTGATTACGGAAGTGGTGGAAGTGAAATGTAAAGGATAGTGAAACTCCGACGCATTGTAGGGTTCGGTACATGGCAAGACATCCTTACTCAGACTATGGGCCGGGTGAATAAATAATTAAAAAGTCCGTCTCGCAGGACTGCATCATCTTAGCGCGGTTCCGTTCATATCCCTAGTCTAATTTGGAAAGAATAAAATAGAAGCAGTTATTATTTTGGTTCCACCAGTCTTTTTTTTTTTAATTAATTATTACAATGGCGTGTCAACCCTTAAGGTCACTAACGCCATTCCTGTGAGTAGTAAAGTCTTGAAAGATCATGATTTACAATCTTACCTGGAAGGGTCTGCTACACTAGAAACGGACCCGCTAGTGACAAGGTCTTGGAATCTTGGAAATCTATATTTCTTACAATAAATTGTTTTTGTTATTTTACTTAACCAGTTTTATTGTCAAATACATTATCCAACTATAAGCAATTAAAAAATAACAAGGAATAAAAAACAGACAAAAAGAACAGTTCG